>JANJGN010000033.1:5557056-5635548 GCA_026770705.1 Isurus oxyrinchus
CCTCGGAATTTAACCCTTTCAGTCCTGGTACGGATGTGGAGAGGGGAGCTGTGTAAAGGGAGAGGCAGAGAAAACGCATTATTCTGTATAAAATTCTAAAATTATCCAAATAAACACATGTTCCCACCTGAGCAGGAATCCACACTGGGTACACTGAGTGCCCAGGGACACCCACATCGACTCTCATCCAGTTCCACACGGAGATGGACTGTGCTGTTTCTTGCTCCTACCTGATTCCTTGGTGCACAGCTTGATGATTGTCTCTGGAGCTCCTTTGCAGTAAGCAGCCAGGCTCTGCTCATCCAGATTCTTTGCAATCACTGTCATTCGCTGAAGAGCTGAGGAGAAGGGAAACTGGCGCAGGATTCCGATTCCTGATCGAAACCGGCAAACCTGGAAAACAGGGGGGGGGAAGGGAGTATTCACCCAGAGAGAGAGGCAGGGAGAGAGAGGGAGAGAGAGAGGGAGGGGGAGAGAGAGGGAGGGGGAGAGAGAGGGAGAGAGAGGTGCGGGGGGAGAGAGAGGGAGGGGGAGAGAGGTGCCGGGGGGGGGGAGAGATAGAGAGAGGGGCAGCGGGAGAGAGAGAGAGAGAGGTGCAGGGGGGGAGAGAGAGAGGAGCAGCGGGAGAGAGAGAGGGACAGGGGGTGAGAGAGAGAGAGGCAGGGGAAGAGAGAGAGAGAGGCAGGGGAAGAGAGAGAGGGGCAGCGGGTGAGAGAGAGAGATGAAGGGGAGAGAGAGAGAGAGGCAGGGAAAGAGAGAGAGAGAGGCAGGGGAAGAGAGCGAGGGGCAGCGGGTGAGAGAGAGAGAGGAGCAGCGGGAGAGAGAGAGGGACAGGGGGAGAGAGAGAGAGGCAGGGGAAGAGAGCGAGGGGCAGCGGGTGAGAGAGAGAGAGAGGAGCAGCGGGAGAGAGAGAGGGACAGGGGGAGAGAGAGAGAGGGACAGGGGGAGAGAGAGAGAGGCAGGGGAAGAGAGAGAGAGGGGCAGCGGGTGAGAGAGAGAGATGAAGGGGAGAGAGAGAGAGAGGCAGGGGAAGAGAGAGAGAGAGAGGGAGGGGAAGAGAGAGAGAGGGGCAGCAGGTGAGAGAGAGAGATGCAGGGGAGAGAGAGAGAGGCAGGGAAAGAGAGAGAGGGGCAGGGAGAGATGGCGAGGGAGAGGAAAGGGGGGAGAGAAAGAGAGGCAGGTAGAGAGAGAGAGAGAAAGATAGGGAGAGAGAGAGACGGAGAGAGGCAGGGAGAGAGACGGAAAGAAAAAGAGACAGAGGATCAGAGGAGACACAGACAGAGAGGGAGACAGAGAGACAGTGACAGAGAGAGAGTGAGATGGAGAGAATACAGACAGAAAGAATGAGAGAGAGAGGGGCAGGGAGAAAGAGAGAGGCAGGGACAGAGATAGGTAGAGAGAGACGGAGAGAGAGAATACAGACAGAGCGAGAGAAAGAAAGGAGAGGGGGGGGACAAACAGAGAAAGAAAAAGTGATAGAGGCAGAGGGAGAACAAAGAGACAATGGAGGACAGACAGAAACAGAAATAGAGAAACAAAGAGACAGAGTGAGACTGGAGACAAAGAGCAAAACAGGAAGACAGCAATGGAGGGAGAGAGAAAGAAAGAGATAAAAGAGGATAGAAACAGAGGCCATAGTGGTGGCTTAATGAATAAAAGACTGTTACCATCCCACTGCTCGCACTGGACTTGGAGGAGTTCTGGGTTGGTTTAACAATAATCAGTGGATTGGTCCTCTTCAGCCTACTCGCCTGGGAAACCATCTCTTCAAGAACCTGCAGGAGACTCACATTCAGTATCCTCCCTCCACAGACCCTCACATTCAGTATCCTCCCTCCACAGACCCTCACATTCAGTATCCTCCCTCCACAGACCCTCACATTCAGTATCCTCCCTCCACAGACCCTCACATTCAGTATCCTCCCTCCACAGACCCTCACATTCAGTATCCTCCCTCCACAGACCCTCACATTCAGTATCCTCCCTCCACAGACCCTCACATTCAGTGTCCTCCCTCCACACAGACCCTCACATTCAGTATCCTCCCTCCACAGACCCTCACATTCAGTATCCTCCCTCCACAGACCCTCACATTCAGTATCCTCCCTCCACAGACCCTCACATTCAGTATCCTCCCTCCACAGACCCTCACATTCAGTATCCTCCCTCCACAGACCCTCACATTCAGTATCCTCCCTCCACAGACCCTCACATTCAGTGTCCTCCCTCCACAGAGACCCTCACGTTCAGTATCCTCCTTCCACAGACCCTCACATTCAGTATCCTCCCTCCACAGACCCTCACATTCAGTATCCTCCCTCCACAGACCCTCACATACAGTATCCTCCCCCCACAGAGACCCTGTGACCACCAGGGTAGGGGAGGGGGCCGTCACACCAGTAGGCTGCTCACTCCAAGTGGTCACTCTGATTTGAACTCTGACCTTTGAACTTGGAGACCAGGTCAGGGTGGACCTGCACTTGGGTTTTCAGATGCCAAACCTGGCTGGTCCAGACTGACCAGGACCAAAGAGAGAGGCCAGGCACTGGGCAGTGGGCTCGGAGTCAGGAACATCCTCCCAAACTCAGTGTCAACATTTCAAACCCACTTCCTGATCTAGGATTCGATTAGGGAGAGTCCTTTATAACCTGGTATAGATTCCAATACAGGGGGAGACCATTCAGTGGCATCCCATTACTGACTGGCACTTTGATCTATTTCCAATCTGTCTCAGCCCTGGCGCAGTCAGCCGCATACCCGACTCTGAATCACAAGATGCCAGGCTCAAGTCCCACTCCAGGGCTTGGGAACAAAAAGAAATCCAAAGCTGACACTCCCAGTGCAGTACTGAGGGTGAGCCACACTGTCAGAGGGTCAGTACTGAGGGTGAGCCACACTGTCAGAGGGTCAGTACTGAGGGAGTGCCGCACTGTCAGAGGGTCAGTACTGAGGGAGTGCCGCACTGTCAGAGGGTCAGTGCTGAGGGAGTTCCGCACTGTCGGAGGTTCAGTATTGAGGGAGTGTTACACTGTCGGAGGGTCAGTACTGAGGGAGTGCCGCACTGTCGGAGGGTCAGTACTGAGGGAGTGCTGCACTGTCGGAGGGTCAGTACTGAGGGAGTGCTGCATTGTTGGAGGGTCAGTCCTGAGGGAGTGCCGCACTGTCGAAGGGTCAGTACTGAGGGAGCGCCGCACTGTCAGAGGGTCAGTGCTGAGGGAGTGCCGCACTGTCAGAGGGTCAGTATTGAGGAAGTGCTGCACCGTCAGAGGTTCCGTCTTTCAGATGAGCCGTTAAACTGAGGTTCTGTCTGCTGATGTGGCTGTAAAAGATCCCATGAACAGTATTTTGAAGAATAGCGGGGCAGGGAGGTGCCGGGGAGGGGGGGTGTCGGGGAGTGGGGTGGTGGGGAGGGGAATGCTGGGGGAGGGGGTTGCTGTGGAGGGGGGTGCCAGGGAGGGGCGTGGTGGGGAGGGTGATGCCGGGGGAGGGGGGTGCCGGGGAGGGGCGTGGTGGGGAGGGGGGAGGTGGGGCGGGGGGTGCCAGGGTGGGGGGGTGGTGGGGAGGGGAGGTGGTGGGGAGGGGGAATGTTGGGGAGCGGGGGTGGTGGGAGGGGGGGTGTTGTGGAGGGGGGTCCCGGGGAGGGGGGTGCTGGGGAGGGGGGTGTCGGGGAGATGGGGTGCCGGGGAGGGGTGTGCCGGGGAGGGGGGTGGTGGGGATGGGGGTGTCGGGGTGGGGGGGTGGTGGGGAGGGGGTGTCGGGGAGTGGGGTGTCGGGGAGGGGGGTGGTGGGGAGGGGGTGTGCCGGGGAGTGGGGTGTCAGGGAGGGGGGGGTGTCGGAGAAGGGGGTGGTGGGGAGGGGGTGCCGGGGAGTGGGGTGCCAGGGAGGGTGGTGGTGGGGAGTGGGGTGTCGGGGAGGGGGGTGGTGGGGAGGGGTGTGCCGGGGAGTGGGGTGTCGGGGAGGGGGGGGTGTCGGAGAAGGGGATGGTGGGGAGGGGGGTCCCGGGGAGGGGGGTGGTGGGGAGGGGGTTGTCGGGGAGGGGGTTGTGGGGAGGTGGGGTGGTGGGGAAGGGGGGTGCCAGGGAGGGGGGTGTCGGGGAGGGGGGTGTCAGGGAGGGGGTATCGGGGAGGGGGTGGTGGGGAGGTGGGGTGGTGGGGAAGGGGGGTGCCAGGGAGGGGGGTGTCGGGGAGGGGGGTGCCAGGGAGGGGGGTGTCGGGGAGGGGGTGGTGGGGAGGTGGGGTGCCAGGGAGGGGGGTGTCGGGGAGGGGGTGGTGGGGAGGTGGGGTGCCAGGGAGGGGGGTGTCGGGGAGGGGGTTGCTGGGGAGTGGGGTGTCGGGGTGGGGGCGTGGTGGGGAGGGGGGGTGCCAGGAAGGGGAGGTGCCGGGGAGGGGGGTGTTGGGGAGGGGGGGTGATGGGCCTTCTCCCTGGTGTATTGTAACCAATATTTATCCCTCAACCAGTATCAGTCAGACAGGTGATGTGGCCATTGTCACGTTGCTGTGTGTGGGAGCTGTGCACAATGTACCACATTTCCTCCAGTACAAGGGTGACTACATTTCCAAAAACCTTTCACTGGCTGCCAATCATGTTGAGACGCCCCATGGTTGCGAAAGGCGCTGGAGAATTGCAAGTCTTTCTTTATTATTTTATAACGGATGTCCCAGTCTGTACTTCAATGGCCCCCTCCGGTGAAGACTCCCATGACTGAATAGCTCTCTGTTCAACTGTCCGCCTTCCCCCTTTCAGTGAGAAATCCTGGTTCCCAGGCGTTAGATCCTCACCTCCCTCACTCCCTCCTGACGGGAACTCTCACTATTTCCATGCAGCTAGCTCCTCAGCTTTCTCGTTTCTCCTGTACGGCCACTCTCACTCACCCCGTTGCTGCTGCTGTCTCCGATGCTGCAGGACTGCCGGTCCCCATCCCTATCCCTCTCCCTGCCTCCCTCTCTATCCCCTCCCTCCCTGCCTGAGCCCCAGTCCCCCCAAAACCCACCACCCTCCCTCTCTCCTAAACTCCTCGCTTAACCCTCTCTTCACGCCCTCCACTCCATTCCTCAGATTCCCCCACTCCTCCGGTCTTTTCTCTCCCGCCTGTTCCCAGCGTTCCGCAGCCCACATTCCGGGAAGATCCACGCCACCCCATGCCAGGGAGACTCCTGGGTAATCCCCCCCCCCCCCCCCCCCCCCCCCCCCCCTCCCTACCCCCACAATCCCGGGTTCAGGCACCGCGCCAGATGCCCGTGATCAGACATGGGGTCCTTCCCCAGCCCCGGTTATCGATTGGAAGGCAATACGCACCCAGTTGGTCGCTCGGAATATGGTCAAATCCAGTGGATCTCCCTGCAGCGTGGTCTCGGAGGAGGCGAGGGTCAGGGAATGACAGGTTGCCATGGCAGCCAGCACCTCATCCTCGTTGAAGACTTGCATCTTCAGATCGTCATTGCTGTAAATGAAACTGAGAGAATTCGGAAACAAACAGATACGTGAAACTGAAGTAGGAACTGTTTATAGGGGACCTGTCCATCAGTGGGCTCTGTTTATAGGGAGATGTCCATCAGTGGGCTCTCTCTACAGGGGACATGTCCAGCCGTGGACTCTGTCTATAGGGTACAGGTCCATCAGTGGACTCTGTTTATAGGGAGATGTCCATCAGTGGGCTCTCTCTATAGGGGACACGTCCAGCTATAGACTCTCTTTATAGGGAACGTGTCCATCAGTGGACTCTCCCTATAGGGGACATGTCCAGCTATAGACTCTGTCTATAGGGGATGGGTCCAGCAGTAGACTCTGTTTATAGGGACATGTTGATTGGGGAAAAGGTGGATATTAACAACATAAGAAATACAAGCAGGGGTAGGCCATTTGGCCCTCAAGCCTGCTACCCCATTCAATCAGATACATTGATTCCACTTTCCCGCCCTTTTCCCCTATCCCTCATTTCCAAAACAACTGTCAGTCTTAATCTTGATTGGATGTAACAGTTGAGTAAATCTACTCTCAGTGCCTCCCGCCCCCTAGTGTTCTCCACCCAAACTGATTCAACTTATAGAATCATTACGGCACAATAGGAGGCCATTCAGCCCATTGTGTCCATGCCAGCCCTCTGTAGAGCTATCCAGTCAGGCCCGTTCCCCAGCTCCATCTCTGTAGCCCTGTGAGGTTACTTCCCTCACATACCCATCCAATTTCCTCATGAAATCCTAGATCATCCCTGCTTCCGCCACCCTGATTTTCTGAGCTCAGAATCTTCCTCTCGATTGTCTTTATCCCAGCCTTCCTGACCAGGGCTATTCCTCCTTCCTTCCCACTTACCTCCCCTTTCTAAAAGTCAAGGATCCTGGAATATTTAGTTCTCAACCCTGGTCACTTTGCAACCCTGGTCACCTTGCAACCCTGGTCACTTTGCAACCTTGGTCACTTTGCAACCCTGGTCACTTTGCAACCCTGGTCACCTTGCAACCTTGGTCACTTTGCAACCCTGGTCACTTTGCAACCCTGGTCACCTTGCAACCCTGGTCACTTTGCAACCCTGGTCACTTTGCAACCCTGGTCACCTTGCAACCCTGGTCACTTTGCAACCCTGGTCACTTTGCAACCTTGGTCACTTTGCAACCCTGGTCACTTTGCAACCCTGGTCACTTTGCAACCCTGGTCACCTTGCAACCCTGGTCACTTTGCAACCCTGGTCACTTTGCAACCCTGGTCACCTTGCAACCCTGGTCACTTTGCAACCCTGGTCACTTTGCAACCATTGTCACTTTGCAACCTTGGTCACCTTGCAACCTTGGTCACCTTGCAACCTTGGTCACCTTGCAACCCTGGTCACCTTGCAACCCTGGTCACTTTGCAACCCTGGTCACTTTGCAACCTTGTTTCCACAATTCCTCTCAGATCACACCAATTAATTTCTGCCTTTTCTTTAACCATGTGCCAATCTGAATCTTGCTTTTCATGGTTTTAGCTTTCGAGCAGAGCTGTTCATAATCCTGCCATTCACACTCACTCTGGGCCAATGCTTTTGTTTCTTTACTACAACCAAAACCCTTTGCCTTTTGTCCCATGACATCTTTACCGTTTAGTCTCTCTCGTCCTCTACCCTATCCCAGACCTTCCCTTTTGCTCCTCCTTCCCCTCCCCCCCTTTCCACAGGATAAAAACCCATCACATTTCTACCTTCCTTTGGTTCTGGAGACGACATTCTGGACTCGAAACACTAACTCTGCTCCTCTGTCCACAGAGGCTGCCAGATCGGCTGAGTTTTTACAGCACTTTCAGTTTTTATTTCAGATTTCCAGCATCTGCAGTATTTTGCTTTTATTTTAATTTTTAATCTGTGTTTTTAATTGGCTATCTCACTGTGAATGTTTGCGTGTTCAGGTATAGTGTCGTTAGCTTTAACTTTCCCTAATTATCTCAGTCACTGACTTAGTCACCCATTATATCCTTATTAGTATCTCCGTCCCCTCCTGACTCTCTCTGCTTGTCTTTACCCCCCCCATCACTTCTCCATTCGACATCCTTGACCACTCTCTGACTGCTTCTGAATTTACCCAGTCCTGAATCCTCCCAATGGCTCTGGGTCACCGGGATACCTGATCTGGCTCGAGACGGAGTGGGAGAGACCTCGGGCAGCCTCGCTGAGCTCAGGCGACTTTTGCAACATACTCACTTTTTATTCTTAGCTCGAACCACGCCAAATAAATCCATTCCGTTTTCCGTCAAGGTGCCAGTCTTTAACGGGACAAAGAAACAGAAATTGCTTTGAGCGTCGGCAGATTTTGTAACCCACCCGCACACGGGTGGTCTGTTAAAAACTACTGAATGCCTTAAGGGCTAACATTCCGCCAGGATCGGGGTGATCCCGGTTATTGCCAGCACTTCTGGACAGGCACCTAAACAGCCTGCCCAAGCCTACCAGCGTCCAAACTCAAATGTACAAATCAAAGACCAATGATGTCATTGGAACCAAGGGTGAGATTGGGGCCAATGATGTCAATGGGGCTAATGATGTCACTGTGTCCAATGATGTAATTGGGTCCCATGATGTCACTGGGTCCCATGAGGTCACTAGGTCCCATGATATCACTGGGTCCCATGAGGTCACTGGGTCTCATGATATCACTGGGTCCCATGAGATCACTGGGTCACATGAGGTCACTGGGTCCCATGATGTCACTGGGTCCCATGAGGTCACTGGGTCACATGAGGTCACTGGGTCCCATGATGTCACTGGGTCCCATGAGGTTGCTGGCTCCCATGAGGTCACTGAGTCACATGAGGTCACTGGGTCCCATGATGCCACTGGGTCCCATGAGGTCACTGGGTCCCATGAGGTCACTGGGTCACATGAGGTCACTGGGTCCCATGATGTCACTGGGTCCCATGATGTCACTGGGTCCCATGAGGTCACTGGGTCCCATGATGTCGCTGGGTCCCATGAGGTCACTGGGTCCTAAGATGTCGCTGGGTCCCATGATGTCACTGGGTCCCATGAGGTTGCTGGGTCCCATGAGGTCACTGAGTCACATGATGTTGCTGGGTCCCATAAGGTCACAGAGTCCCATGAGGTCACAGAGTCCCATGAGGTCGCTCGGTCCTGTGAGGTCACTGGGTTCCATGACATTACTGGTTCCCATGAGGTCACGGGATTCCATGAGGTCACGGGATTCCATGAGGTCACTGGCTCCAGTGATGTCACTGGGACATGACTGCAATTTTAACTCCAGTCTGTCGCGTTGCCACTGTGTGAAGACTGGTCAGAAAGACCCATTCAGGGAAAGTTTTACATCCTTTTGTGGGGCCAGCAATATTCACACCCCCCCACACATCCCCCCACCACCCAAAACTACCACTGGAAAATGTTGTGGAACCGCTCGCCTGGCTCACTGGGGCAGCACTGTCCCCGCTGAGTCAGTAGGTCGTAGGTTTGAGTCCCTCTTCAGAGCTGTTAACACATAATCTAGGCTGGCAATCCCACTGCAGCACTGAGGGAGCACTGCACTGTCAGAGGATCAGTACTGAGGGAGTGCTGCACTGTCGGAGGGTCAGTAATGAGGGAGTGCTGCACTGTTGGAGGGTCAGTCCTGAGGTAGTGCCGCACTGTCGGAGGGTCAGTACTGAGGGTGTGCTGCACTGTCAGAGGCTCAGTACTGAGGGAGTGCTGCACTGTCAGAGGGTCAGTACTGAGGGAGTGCTGCACTGTCAGAGGGTCAGTATTGAGGGAGCACTGCACTGTCAGAGGGTCAGTACTGAGGGAGCGCTGCACTGTCAGAGGGTCAGTCCTGAGGGAGTGCTGCACTGTCGGAGGGTCAGTAATGAGGGAGTGCTGCACTGTCGGAGGGTCAGTCCTGAGGTAGTGCCGCACTGTCGGAGGGTCAGTACTGAGGGAGTGCTGCACTGTCAGAGGGTCAGTAATGAGGGAGTGCCGCACTGTTGGAGGGTCAGTCCTGAGGTAATGCCGCACTGTCGGAGGGTCAGTCCTGAGGGAGTGCCGCACTGTCAGAGGGTCAGTACTGAGGGAGTGCCACACTGTCGGAGGGTCAGTACTGAGGGAGTGCCACACTGTCGGAGGTGCCGTCTTTCGGGCCAATAGAAAGTACCTCATTGTCACCTTCAGCAGGAGGAGGGTGGCAGGCAGAGGTACTGACGCACACCGAGCTAATCGAAACCATTCAGACCCACCTTGTCAAAGCAGACCAGGTCCAGCTGGCCACACAGGTTGATACGGTGTGGGCTGATGCAGTAGATCCCTTGCCTTTTTAACCTCCGCTGGGCGTAAACAACACCGACTGTCACCGCAGCAGGCAGTGCCGGTGGCACGACGATGGTGATGACATCAAAGGCTTTGAGAAGGATCTCTGGGATCGGCTCCTGTAGGTGGCATCACACACGGAACAAGGGCTTGAGTCACAAGGGCCGCATGTTTTGAAACTCTGTCCCCTCGGTCCCCCCCCTCCACCCCGCCTCGTTCCTCCATTTGCCAGCCACTCACCCCTCGAATGGAGCTGATGATGATGGTGTAAACAAAACCCAGGACAGCCACCAGAACCAGGCAGATAACAAAGCGTCGGGCATCGCGGAATAGCTTGAAATCAACCGGCTTGGGGAAGAGAATGGAGCGGACCAGCTGGCCTTTAGTCGTGAGGAAACCTGTCGACGAGGAGGAAAGAGAGAGAGAGAGAGAGAGAGAGTGAAAACGACAGGGGCCTGAGCAGGTTTACAAGAATGTTTGCCAGGGTTAGAAGAGTGTAGCTACGAGGCGAGATTGGATAGGTTGGGGTTATTCTCCTTCGAACAAAGAAGGCTGAGAGGTGACTCGATTGAGGTGTACAAAATTATGAGGGGAGTAGATAGGACGCGCAGGATAAAATTGTTTCCCTTGATGGAGAATTCTAGACCCAGGGGACATAGATTCAAGATGAGTGGCAGAACGTGTAGGGGGGGGACATGAGGAAGAACGTTTCTTACGCAGAGAGTAGTGGGTATCTGGAATTGGCTGCCCAAGTTGGTGGTAGAGGCAGAAACTTTAAACTCTTTTAAAAAGGTACCTGGATCTGCACCTCAAGTGCTGTAAGCTGCAGGGCTATGGGCCGGGTGCAGGGAGGTGGGGTTAGAAAGGGCACCTGGGTGTCCTCGGGCTGGCAGGGACAAGCTGGGCCGAATGGCCTCCTTCTGTGCTGTAACTTTCCTATGGTTCTATGGTTAGGGAGAGCGAGAGTGAGGGAGAGACACCTGGCGTAACTCCCCCAGGAAGGAAACCTGAGCAGGCCGGCAGCATCTGAACAGGTTCAACAACTCAGCTCAAAGACCTTTTGCCAGAAGTTTGGCTCTTATCGCAGGTTTGAAGAGTCTGCTGAGAAAGGATATCTCGAATATCGGTGAAAAAAGAGACGTGTTGCTGAAGCTCTCCTGCGGTACAAATTGTGGTCAGCATTTGAAATTTGGTATTCTTGCGTTTGTCCTGATGAGTGCAAGATGAAAAGCTTCGACAACATGTGTCTCCTTTCAGAAAGATTCACGTTCTCTCCCGCCAAGAGACCAAAAGGACACCTTGTCTTTTCGTAATCGTTCACGGGGGTCGCTGGCTAGGCCAGCGTTTATTGCCCATCCCTAAGTGCCCTTGTTCACAGGGCCTTTAAGAGTCAACCCCATGGCAGTGGGTCTGGAGTCACGTGTAGGGCCAGACCGGGTGAGGAGGGCAGATTTCCTTCCCTGAAGGAGCATTCGTGAACCAGATGGGGGTTTTTACGACAATCGGCAATGGTTTCGTGGTCATCCCCAGACTCTTGGTTCCAGGGGCAGAATTTTACATCCCACGGGCGGGTATGTGCCCCACCCGATCGGGTATAAAGCAGCGTCTGATATTTCAGTCGGCGGGTGCCTTCAGTGTGCACTCCCCCCTGCACTCACTCTCCAGAACCTCACCCAGGCAGTTGCTCTCGACATCCGAAGAGTCAGGAAGATATTCGACTACCGCGTGCGTCACAGGCCAGGCCAATCTCCGGCCCCAACACCTGCCTTCAGCCGTCCTTTCACCTCGATTAGGGCACCCGCTGACTTTCAATACTCGAGGGATTACAAGCCTAGCCCGTCTTTGGAAATTTAACCCCTTTGAGCCCCGCGCTCATTCCCAGTTCCTGGGCGACCTGGGGTTTTATTGCTTGTTCTCGATGCGAGGCGGGGTGGGAGCGAGCCCCTTACCTGTGCGAATCACAACTGCCTTCACATAGTTCTCGTAGGGCCGGACTTGGATGATCAGCGTTCCACAGAACAGCACATGTCGCTTGTAGTCCTGCAGCCTAAAGATGGGGTCATTGTAGTTCCCAGCTTCACAGATATCAGGCAGCGGGGTCTTAGTCACAGGCACACTCTCTCCTACACGAGGATCCAGAGAAACACAAAACACAGTGCGTCCCCAATACAAGGGAGCGCGGTAACATTGTGATTATTTTACTCGATTAGAAAGTCAGAGGCGCGAGTTTAAATCTCACCCTGACAGCTGGAGGGCAACGTAAATGTAATTAATTAAATAAATCAGGAATAAAAATCTGGTCTCCGTAACGGTGACCATGAAACTGCTGCCTAAGGAGCCCTGGTGAGTTTCTACAAGATGCACTGCAGGAATTCACCAATTCCTTCGACAGCACCTTCCAAACCCACGACCACCACCATCTAGAAGGACAAGGGCAGCAGACACATGGGGAACACCACCACCTGGAAGTTCCCCCTCCGAGTCACTCACCATCCTGACTTGGAAATATATCGGCCGTTCCTTCACTGTCGCTGGGTCAAAACCCTGGAACTCCCTCCCTAACAGCGCGGTGGGTGTACCTACACCACATGGGACTGCAGCGGCTCAAGAAGGTGACTCACCACCACCTTCTCAAGGGGCAATTAGGGATGGGCAATAAATGCCGGCTTAGCCCAGCGAAGCCCACATCCCGGGAATGAACAAACAAAAAACTTCCGGATTGTTGTAAAAATCCACTTGGTTCTTGAGGGAAGGGAATCTGCTGCTCTGGCCTACATGTGACTCCACGCCCACAGTGATGCAGCTGACCCCGAACTGTCTTTGAAACGTAGCAAGCCGCTCTATTGCCATGGGAAATGGTTGGCCTCGCATACATACACACAACAACTTGCATTTATATAGCACCTTTAGTGCAGTAAAATGCCCCACAGTGATTCGCAGGAGTGTTATCGGACAGAATTTGACATTGAGTCACATTAAGTGGTCAAGTGGCAGGTGGTCAAAGAGGCGGGTGTTAAGAAGCGCCTTAAAGGGGGAGAGCAGGAGAGGCTTAAGGAGGGAATTCCAGAGCCTGAGGCCCAGGCGGCTGAAGGCACGGCCGCCAATGGTGGGGCGACGGCAATCAGCCGGATTTGGAGGAGGGCAGAGATCCTGGAGTGTTGAGGGGCTGGAGGAGGTTCCAGAGACAGGGAGGGGAGCGGGGCCATGGACAGATTTGCGAACGCGGATGAGAATTTTTAAAAATAGAGAAAATTGGTTCTGAAGCAAAAAGGTGTGCAGGGAGAGGAGTGGGAGCGGCTGAGACAGTGAGCGCGGGCCAGCATGGGCAAGAAGGGCCAAATGGCCTACTGCTGTGCTGTAAACATTCTGCTTGGCTAAACCCAGGACCTACATAGATCAGCGAGCACGGGGTGGGTGGTGACGGGTGAATGGTGAGACACCAGGCATGGGAGTGGAGTGGGGGTGGGTGGGGAGGGGAGGTTGGTGGTGGGGGTGGGGGTGGCAGCAGAGTTTGGGATGGGCTGAGGATTTCAGGCGAGCCTTTGTTGCACTCCCTCACAAAAAAAATAAATAGAAGAAAATAATTGTTCACCAGACTAGTGTCCTACTCCTGATTCGTATGTTTGTATGTATGGAAACTGGGCCTGGATTCTCTAGAGTCTCAAAGGATGAGAGGTGATTGCATTGAAACCTACAGAATGCTTAAAGGGATAGACAGGGTAGGTGCAGGTAAGATGTTTCCCCTGCTTGGGGAGTCTAGAACCGGAGGGGACAATTTCAAAATAAGGGGAAAAACCACTTAGGACTGAGATGAGATTTTTTTTTTACTCAGAGGGTTGGAATTCTCTACCCCAGAAACTTGGTCATTGAGTATGTTTAAAGCAGAGATTGACTTAGATTTCTAAATACCAGTAACGTAAAGGGATCTGGGGACAGGGTGGGGGGAAATGGCATTGAAGTGGATGATTAGCCATGACCGTATTGAATGGCAGAACAGGCTCAATGGGCTGAATGGTCTACTCTGTCTCCTATGTCCTTCTGTTTACAGAGGGCGGGGGATGGGAGTCCGGGCAGGAGAGTGTCGGAATAGTCACGGGCCGGTGTTGGCAAAGGGATGGATGAGGGTTTGAGCAGAAGATGACAAAGAAACATCTTTCTCTGGTTACCAGCCCCTGACTCTCTGCCAATAGGCGAGTGTTGCTACAGCTGTACAGGGTCTAAGTGAGACCACATCTGTACAGTTTTGGTCTCCTTACTTGATTGCGTGAGAAGCAGTTCGGAGAAGGTGCACTCGAACGGTACCTGGGAGGAAGGGTTATCTTCTGAGGGAAGGTTGGACAGGCTGGGCCTGTATCCATCGGAGTTTAGGGGAATGAAAGGGAATCTTATTGAAACATATAAGATCCTGAGGCAGCTGGACAGGGTAGAGGCTGTGAGGATGTTTCCCCTTGTGGGAGAGTCTAGAACCAGGGGGTTAAAAATAAAGACAGAGATGAGGAGAAACCTTTTCTCTCAGAAGGTTGTTAGTCGGTGGAACTCTGTTCCCCAGAGAGTGGAAGAGGCTGGACCATTGGATTTACTCAAGGCTGAGCTAGGCGGGGTTATTGATCGACAAGGGGGTCAGGGTTTCTTGGTGGGGGGTGGGGCAGGAAAGCGGAATTAAGGCCTGAATCCGATTGGCCGCGATCGTGTCGAATGGCGGGAGCAGGTCCGAGGGGCCGATTGGTCCGTTCCTGCTCCCTAACTCTGGCGACCCTGTGCTGACCTGTCAGCATGCTCTCGTTCACAACCACCGCTCCATTCATCAGCACCACATCGCAGGGCAGAATCATCTCCTGTTGAGGGATAATGATCACATCACCAGGTACCAGCTCCGACGAGCTGACGATCTGGGAGGCTGAGGGCGGAAACAAACCGGGGGGGTTAAAGGTGCAACCCGCTTTGTGGCATTTCCACACACCCCACCCCCCCAACTCCACCCCCCCACCTCTCCCACCTCCCCCACCAACCACCCACAGCCCCTTGTGCCACCTCAGGGCGTCTCTCAGCCCTCCACGGACAACCGAGTCGTGCTTGAAGAGCCGCCTGCCGTCACAGGGCAGACAGACAATTTCGCGCACAGCAAGATCACACACACACACACACACACACACACACACACACACACACACACAAAAAAAGGCAGCAACGGGACCGGTTAATCCCGCTTTGGTCATTGTGCAGGGGTAAATATTGGCCCCAGCGCACCAGGGAAAACCACCAAGCCCCCCCCTCCAACTCAACCCCCACCTTGCTCTCCTTAAACAGCTCATCCGAAAGATTCATTCTCTCTCCACCCGATCGAGGCTCAGCCAATCGAATGTTCTCCCCCCCACCCCCCGGGCGTGTATCCAATCCTCTCCAGCAGAACGTTCAGACATTCCTCCTCACTCCCAATCTCCACCTTTTGAAGTTCTGCATGATTCCACACTGTAAATTTATTCCCCTTCAGGTATTTATCCAATTCCCCCTGTTGAAAGTTCCTATTGAATCTGCTTCCCCCGCCCTTTCAGGCAGCACCTTCCAGATCACCACAACTCGCTGTGTAAATAAACCTTCTCCTCATCTCCCCCTCTGGTCCTTTTCCCGATTCTCTTCAATCTGTGTCCCTCTGGTTACCGACTCTCCTCCCACTGGAAACAGTTTCTCCTCATTGACTCTATCCAAACGCCCTCATGATTTTGAACGCCTCGATTCAATCTCCCCCTTAACCTTCTCTGCTCTGAGGAGAACAATTCCGGCTTATGTCCCTCACCCGAGGGATGGTTCCATTGTGTCAACTTTAGGCAGAAGTCCGGGGACTGAATCCAGTATAGCCGTATCCACTGCCCCATCTAGATCCAAAAGGCCACTGTCACAGCCTCTCAGTGAGAATTCATGTGCACCCCACCCCCCTCACCACAATCTCTGCACCCTCAGCTCTCTGCCAAGGTCCCGTGGATCGAATCTGTGATCTTTACATTCTGACCCTGCGAAAACCCTCCCCCCGCCACCTCCCGGCACTCCCCACACTCTCCCGAGCTGTGAGTTTCCCTGCGACACTGCCCTGCACTTACCGCTTCCCTTCCTGAGAACAGTCACCCGGATGGAGTTGTGTGACTGCACCATTTCATGCAGCATCGTGTATTGCTGAAAAACAGAGGGGACACCCGTCAGACCCGCGTCCTGTCACTGTGTGGGGGAATCACAGACACAGACCCGTCACCGTGTGGGGGAATCACAGACACAGACCCGCGTCCAATCACCGTGTGGGTGAATCACAGACACAGACCAGCATCCCGTCACCGTGTGGGGAATCACAGACACAGACCCACGTCCCGTCACCGTGTGAGGGAATCACAGACACAGACCCTCGTCCCGTCACCGTGTGGGGGAATCACAGACACAGACCCGCGTCCCGTCACCGTGTGGGGGAATCACAGACACAGACCCGCGTCCCGTCACCGTGTGGGGGAATCACAGACACAGACCCGCGTCCCGTCACCGTGTGGGGGAATCACAGACACAGACCAGCGTCCCGTCACCGTGTGGGGGAATCACAGACACAGACACAGACCCGTCACCGTGTGGGGGAATCACAGACACAGACCAGCGTCCCGTCACCGTGTGGGGGAATCACAGACCCGCGTCCCGTCACCATGTGGGGGAATCACAGACCCGCGTCCCGTCACCCTGTGGGGGAATCACAGACACAGATCCGTCACCATGTGGGGGAATCACAGACACAGACCCGTCACCATGTGGGGGAATCACAGACCCGCGTCCCGTCACCGTGTGGGGGAATCACAGACACAGACCCGCATCCCGTCACTGTGTGGGGGAATCACAGACACAGACCCGCGTCCCGTCACCATGTGGGGGAATCACAGACACAGACCCGCGTCCTGTCACCGTGTGGGGGAATCAAAAGACACAGACCCGTGTCCTGTCACCGTGTGGGTGAATCACAGACACAGACCCGCGTCCCGTCACCGTGTGGGAGAATCACAGACACAGACCCGCGACCCGTCACCGTGTGGGGGAATCACAGACACAGACCAGCGTCCCGTCACCGTGTGGGGGAATCACAGACACAGACACAGACCCGTCACCGTGTGGGGGAATCACAGACACAGACCCGCGTCCCGTCACCGTGTGGGGGAATCACAGACACAGACCAGCGTCCCGTCACCGTGTGGGGGAATCACAGACACAGACACAGACCCGTCACCGTGTGGGGGAATCACAGACACAGACCAGCGTCCCGTCACCGTGTGGGGGAATCACAGACCCGCGTCCCGTCACCGTGTGGGGGAATCACAGACACAGATCCGTCACCATGTGGGGGAATCACAGACACAGACCCGTCACCATGTGGGGGAATCACAGACCCGCGTCCCGTCACCGTGTGGGGGAATCACAGACACAGACCTGCGTCCCGTCACCGTGTGGGGGAATCAAAAGACACAGACCCGCGTCCTGTCACCGTGTGGGGGAATCACAGACACAGACCCGCGTCCCGTCACCGTGTGGGGGAATCACAGACACAGACACGCGTCCCATCACTGTGTGGGGGAATCACAGACCCGCGTCCCGTCACCGTGTGGGGGAATCACAGACACAAACCCGCGTCCCATCACCGTGTGGGAGAATCACAGACACAGACCCGCGTCCCGTCACCATGTGGGGGAATCACAGACACAGACTCGCGTCCTGTCACCGTGTGGGGGAATCACAGACACAGACCCACGTCCTGTCACCGTGTGGGGGAATCACAGACACAGACACACGTCCCGTCACCGTGTGGGGGAATCACAGACACAGACCCGCGTCCTGTCACCGTGTGGGGGAATCACAGACACAGACCCGCGTCCCGTCACCGTGTGGGGGAATCACAGACACAGACACGCGTCCCATCACCGTGTGGGGGAATCACAGACCCGTGTCCCGTCACCGTGTGGGGGAATCACAGACACAGACCCGCGTCCCATCACCGTGTGGGAGAATCACAGACACAGACCCGCATCCCGTCACCGTGTGGGGGAATCACAGACACAGACCAGCGTCCCGTCACCGTGTGGGGGAATCACAGACACAGACACAGACCCGTCACCGTGTGGGGGAATCACAGACACAGACCAGCGTCCCGTCACCGTGTGGGGGAATCACAGACCCGCGTCCCGTCACCATGTGGGGGAATCACAGACCCGCGTCCCGTCACCGTGTGGGGGAATCACAGACACAGATCCGTCACCATGTGGGGGAATCACAGACACAGACCCGTCACCATGTGGGGGAATCACAGACCCGCGTCCCGTCACCGTGTGGGGGAATCACAGACACAGACCCGCATCCCGTCACTGTGTGGGGGAATCACAGACACAGACCCGCGTCCCGTCACCATGTGGGGGAATCACAGACACAGACCCGCGTCCCGTCACCGTGTGGGGGAATCAAAAGACACAGACCCGCGTCCTGTCACCGTGTGGGTGAATCACAGACACAGACCCGCGTCCCGTCACCGTGTGGGAGAATCACAGACACAGACCCGCGACCCGTCACCGTGTGGGGGAATCACAGACACAGACCAGCGTCCCGTCACCGTGTGGGGGAATCACAGACACAGACACAGACCCGTCACCGTGTGGGGGAATCACAGACACAGACCCGCGTCCCGTCACCGTGTGGGGGAATCACAGACACAGACCAGCGTCCCGTCACCGTGTGGGGGAATCACAGACACAGACACAGACCCGTCACCGTGTGGGGGAATCACAGACACAGACCAGCGTCCCGTCACCGTGTGGGGGAATCACAGACCCGCGTCCCGTCACCGTGTGGGGGAATCACAGACACAGATCCGTCACCATGTGGGGGAATCACAGACACAGACCCGTCACCATGTGGGGGAATCACAGACCCGCGTCCCGTCACCGTGTGGGGGAATCACAGACACAGACCTGCGTCCCGTCACCGTGTGGGGGAATCAAAAGACACAGACCCGCGTCCTGTCACCGTGTGGGGGAATCACAGACACAGACCCGCGTCCCGTCACCGTGTGGGGGAATCACAGACACAGACACGCGTCCCATCACTGTGTGGGGGAATCACAGACCCGCGTCCCGTCACCGTGTGGGGGAATCACAGACACAAACCCGCGTCCCATCACCGTGTGGGAGAATCACAGACACAGACCCGCGTCCCGTCACCATGTGGGGGAATCACAGACACAGACCCGCGTCCTGTCACCGTGTGGGGGAATCACAGACACAGACCCACGTCCTGTCACCGTGTGGGGGAATCACAGACACAGACACACGTCCCGTCACCGTGTGGGGGAATCACAGACACAGACCCGCGTCCTGTCACCGTGTGGGGGAATCACAGACACAGACCCGCGTCCCGTCACCGTGTGGGGGAATCACAGACACAGACACGCGTCCCATCACCGTGTGGGGGAATCACAGACCCGTGTCCCGTCACCGTGTGGGGGAATCACAGACACAGACCCGCGTCCCATCACCGTGTGGGGGAATCACAGACACAGACCCGCGTCCCGTCACCGTGTGGGGGAATCACAGACACAGACCCGCGTCCCGTCACTGTGTGGGGGAATCACAGACACAGACCCGCGTCCTGTCACCGTGTGGGGGAATCACAGACACAGACCCGCGTCCCGTCACCGTGTGGGGGAATCACAGACACAGACACGCGTCCCATCACCGTGTGGGGGAATCACAGACCCGTGTCCCGTCACCGTGTGGGGGAATCACAGACACAGACCCGCGTCCCATCACCGTGTGGGAGAATCACAGACACAGACCCGCATCCCGTCACCGTGTGGGGGAATCACAGACACAGGCCCGCGTCCCGTCACCGTGTGGGGGAATCACAGACACAGACCCGCGTCCCGTCACTGTGTGGGGGAATCACAGACACAGACCCGCGTCCTGTCACCGTGTGGGGGAATCACAGACACAGACCCGCGTCCCGTCACCGTGTGGGGGAATCACAGACACAGACCCACGTCCCGTCACCGTGTGGGGGAATCACAGACCCGCGTCCCGTCACAGTGTGGGAGAATCACAGACACAGACCCGTCACCATGTGGGAGAATCACAGACACAAACCCGCATCCCGTCACCGTGTGGGGGAATCACAGACACAGACCCGTGTCCCGTCACCCTGTGGGGGAATCACAGGTGTGGACCTGTCAGCTCGTATTCCCAAGACTGGCCCCTTGAACAGGGCAGCCAGTCGGACTCCAGTCCTCGATTAAAACGTTAATGAAGGTGAACACTGTGACACAGGCCCCCCTCTCCTGTCCGGCTCTTACCTTGCGGGCTGTGTACAAAGACAAGGCAATGGAACAGATGCTCATCACAATGATGGCGACTGCGTATGGGTAATAGGCCTCCACAAACCACAGGATAACGCTGAACGCCTGAAACGCGTAGAACGGATTCAAAATCTGCGGACAGAGGGCGGGTGGGTGTTAATGACCTCATGGCGCTATCCCAAAGAAGGGTGGGGAGAGTCGGCATTGGAAGAGGGTGGCAGGAGCTTCTCCCTCGTATCCCAGGGCCAATGCTTATCCTTCAACAAGGACATGGTGGCGTAATGGTAATGTCACTGGTAATGTCCAGGCGCCCAGGCTAATGCTCTGGGGACAGGGGTTCAAATCCCCCCACGGCATCTGGTGAAATTTAAATTCAATTAATAAATCTGGAATTGAAAGCTAGTCTCAGTAACGGTGAGCGTAAAACTATCACCGGCTGTTGTAAAAACCCCTCTGGTTCACTAATGTCCCTTTAGGGAAGGAAATCTGTTATCCTTACCCGGTCTGGCCCTACATGTGACTCCAGACCCACAGCAATGGGGTTGACTCTTAACTGCCCTCTGAAATGGCCTAGCAAGCAACTCAGTTCAAGGGCAATTAGGGACGGGCAACAAACGCTGGCCTTGCCAGTGATGCCCACACCCCACTCATCACCTTTCTCCTTGTGGGATCCTACTGTGCATACATTAGCTGCCACAATTGCTACGCTGTACTTCTGGAGTACATCATTGACTGTAAAACTCTCCGGCCAAGGGTGTGGAAAGGCCGCCACAGAAATGCAAGTCACTCCTCCAATCGGAGGGCAGACGAGTGAATCTGACGCCCTTTAAGCAGGACAAGTTTGTGCCCTCTCACCCGGTGACGTAGAATTTGGGGTACGCACCCAAGATGTGGGGGCACCCACATGCCTCCCCAGTGTGGAACACAGGGAATATTTCCTTCATCACCAGGAGAGCTGATTAATCTCCCTCACCCAACAACAGCTCCCCTCACTGCCCCCACCCCCCAACACTGCCTTCGACTCCCCACGTTCCAAGCACAACTGCCCTGGGGGCCACGGGGTGCACTGTCTCTTGGGGAGGGAGGGAGCTCAGGGGGGCTGGACAGAATGACAGATGGAAAGCACAGACACGATTCAGACTGACACTGAGGGAGTGCGGTGGGGTTGAGAGTCAGTGTGTGTGGGACCCGTACCCCAGTGAGAGTCAGTGTGTGTGGGACCCATACCCCAGTGAGGATCAGTGTGTGTGTGGGACCCGTAACCCAGTGAGAGTCAGTGTGTGTGGGACCCGTACCCCAGTGAGAGTCAGTGTGTGTTGGACCCGTACCCCAGTGAGAGTCAGTGTGTGTGGGACCCGTACCCCAGTGAGAGTCAGTGTGTGTGTGGGACCCGTAACCCAGTGAGAGTCAGTGTGTGTGGGACCCATACCCCAGTGAGAGTCAGTGTGTGTGGGACCCGTACCCCAGTGAGAGTCAGTGTGTGTGGGACCCGTACTCCAGTGAGAGTCAGTGTGTGTGGGACCCGTACCCCAGTGAGAGTCAGTGTGTGTGGGACCCGTACCCCAGTGAGTGTCAGTGTGTGTGGGACCCGTACCCCAGTGAGAGTCAGTGTGTGTGGGACCCGTACCCCAGTGAGAGTCAGTGTGTGTGGGACCCGTACCCCAGTGAGAGTCAGTGTGTGTGGGACCCGTACCCCAGTGAGAGTCAGTGTGTGTGAGACCTAGAGCCCAACAGTAGTCAGAAGCCTCGGTGGGAAAGACAGGGAGATAAAACAAATTACTCGGTATTCACCCACCTCTTTCCCCAGGAGTTTCCAATATGGAGGGACCTGGACTGCTATGACATTTGGTCCATAAATCAGCTTCCTAAGAGAAACGATTGAGAAAATTGATTGAGAAAAGTGTCAGCAGCAAACAGACCGGCTGAAATCATGAGGATTCTGTGCTTTGTTGCCAACCTATTTTGAGATTCCTGGTAAACCAATCCATCAAGATATTTCTTATGGAGATCTGAGCAGGAGACATTCTGTTCCAAACCCCTGCGAGGGAACAAGAACCCAGAATGAGTGAGGCGCAGGGAGACAGGGGCTGAGGACAGAAAAAATTGGGAAAGCAGAGGCAGAAAACAGAAACCAAAACCTAACGCTGATGTATCTGATCGGTGAAGGGGTGGAGGGCAGAGGGGAGAGAATGCAAGATTCTATCCCCTCCTGGCACTTCCAGAGTGTGAATTCAGTTAACAATAATCTGGAATATTCCTTGAAAATAAAAGAGACAAGCTGTCAAACTTTTTTGTCTTGCACTCATCAGGAAAGGTGCAAGAATGCCAAATTTCAAAGGGAACAACAATTCATACCGCATGAGAAAAGGGTGCTGATTGGGTTGGCAAGTTGACTCTGATTGGTTCAGGCATTGCCATGGAGAATGTAACAAGGAACTATCACCCACACTCTTGCTTTATTCAAAAAAGGTGCAATGCCTGGGCTTGTTACTTTTGTCTGTAGAGGACAGGCTCCTGCGTATGAGTATATGTAGCTTCTAGCACGTATAAGTAAGCTACATCTTAGAATGGATGCTAGTGTAATTCTTCACACATTCGGGATTGCTCAGCAAGTGCTGTCAATCACAGGATCACATCGAATGTCCGATCTGCTCACATCGAACATTCTATAAATTATTTTGTTGCTTTTAGCCTGGCCCATGATGAGTAAATCTTCCTACCTCAGCAGGATGAAGGATCGTTTGTTGGGGTCCCAGATGTACCGGATACTGTGGTGCTGTAAATAGCGGATCTGGGACAGAAGAGGTGCAATTGTGAGCAGGATTCCCAGTCTCTCTCGGTCATTTTGCCCCCTTCCATCAGCACCCCCCACCCCCCACAAGCCCCTTTGGCATGCCCCACTCTGATAGGCAGAATATAAGTGGGGTCAGTCAAAGGGGACTGAACCGTGTGAGCGTTGGTCCAGTCGCTCGAGTGTGAATCAGCCAACCAACCACACGGAGGACTCTATTTTTTTAATTTTGTTAGGTTCTGGAGTTTAAACGTCTTTGCAGACACACTGTGTGTCCGCTCACTGGTTAAGGCTCATTCACAATTCGCAAAGGTTGAAAGATCTCGCATTTCTCTAGCGCCTTTTAGGACCTCCGGGCGTCCCAAAGTGCTTCACGGCCAATGGGGAACTTTCTGTAGTGTAGTCACTGTTGGAATGCAGGAAACATGGCAGCCGATTTGCACACAGTAAGATCCCACTAACGGCGCCATGGTAACGACCCAGATCATCTGTTTTAAGTGAGTGGGTGCAATGGCTGTAAACGTATCCATTTCCATTATGTTGATTGAGGAATAAATATTGGCCACAACATCGTGGAAAACTCCCCTGCTCTTCTTAAATAGATTAACAGGGTCTTCCATCTCCACCTGAGGGGGCAGAGAGACCCTTGGTTTAATTGACTGATTTGAAAGATAGTATCTCCAACAATGCAGCACTCCCTCAGTATTGACTCTCCGACAGTGCGACACTCCCTCAGTATTGACTCTCCAACAGTGCAGCACTCCCTCAGTACTGACCCCCTGACAGTGCAGCATTCCCTCAGTACTGTCCCTCTGACAGTGCGGCACAGCCTCAGTACTGACCCTCTGACAGTGCAGCACTCTCTCAGTACTGACCCTACAACAGTGCAGCACACCCTCAGTACTGACCCTCTGACAGTGCGGCACTCCCTCAGTACTGACCCTCCGACAGTGCGGCACTCCCACAGTACTGACCATCTGACAGTGCAGCACTCCCTCAGTACTGACCCTCCGACAGTGCGGCACTCCCTCAGTACTGACCCTCCGACAGTGCAGCACTCCCTCAGTACTGACCCTCCGACAGTGCAGCACTCCCTCAGCACTGATCCTCTGACAGTGCAGCACTCCCTCAGTACTGACCCTCTGACAGTGCGGCACTCCCTCAATACTGACCCTCTGACAGTGTGGCACTCCCTCAGTACTGACCCTCTGACAGTGCGGCACTCCCTCAGTACTGACCCTCCGACAGTGCGGCACTCCCTCAGCACTGACCCACTGACAGTGCAGCACTCCCTCAGTACTGACCCTCTGACAGTGCAGCACTCCCTCAGTACTGACCCTCCGACCATGCAGCACTCTCTCAGTACTGACCCTCCGACCGTGCAGCACTATATATATATATTTAAGGCTGGGATAGGCAGGTTTTTGATGTCTCAGGGAGCGAAGGAACTTGGGGAGCAGATGGGAAAGTGGAGTTGAAGCCGTAGATCAGCCATGATAGTATCGAATGGTGGAGCAGCTGTGATGGGCTGAATGGTCTTATCATGCTCCTATTTCTTATGTGATTGTTATATTTACAGAAGGACCCTTGGTGTCATGTTTAGTTTGAGAATGCTCCTGTGACGCACCCTGGGATGTTTCATTATGTTAAAAGCGCTATAGAAATGTAAGTTGTTGTTGTAGGAGGAGCACAGACGGGGAACCGTTCCATCACTCGACTGAGTCACCTGAATCCCGGTAAAGGAGATGTTTTTCCTGAGCAGCGAGAACTCGTCCACATCCTCGATTGTTTCCCTGTCCCTCTGGTCGGTCTGCGGGCTGTACTTCAGGTACATGAACTTCACCTTGTGTCTGTGCCATTCTTGGAACTCATCCTGTACACAGACAGAGATAGCGGGAGGGAGAGAGAGAGGAGAGAGTGAGAGAGAGGAGAGAGAGAGGGAGAGAGAGAGAGAGGAGAGAGAGAGGGAGAGAGAGAGAGGAGAGAGTGAGGAAGGAGAGAGGGAGAGAGAGAGAGAGGGGCAGGGAGAGAGAAAGAGATAGAAAGAAGGGGAGAGAGAGAGAGTGGGAGAGGAGAAAGAGAGAGAGGTGGAGAGACGGAGAGGGGGAGAGAGAGAGACAGAGAGAGAGAGGTAGAGAAAGGGAGAGAGAGAGAGAGAAGGAGAGGGAGGGTGAGAGATAGAGAGAGAGGGGCAGAGAGAGAGAGTGAGATAGAGAGAGAGAGCGTGGGGGAGGAGAGAGAGGGAGACAGAGAGATGGAGAGAGAGAGAGGGGGAGGGAGAGGTAGAGAGAGAGAGACAGAGAGAGAGGGAGACAGAGAGAGAGAAGGAAGGGAGAGAAAGGGAGTGGTAGAAAGAGGGAGAGTAAAATTGAGAGAGGGGACAAAGACAACAAGATGGAGAAAGAGATTGGGGGAGGAGAAAGATGGAGAGAGAGGGAAAGAGGGGAGAGATGGAGAGAGAGGGAAAGAGGGGAGAGAGGGGGAGAGAGAGAGAGAGGGAGAGAGAGAGGGAGAGAGGGGGAGAGATGGAGAGAGAGGGAAAGAGGGGAGAGAGGGGGAGAGAGAGAGAGAGGGAGAGAGAGAGGGAGAGAGGGGGAGAGATGGAGAGAGAGGGAAAGAGGGGAGAGAGGGGGAGAGAGAGAGAGAGGGAGAGAGGGGAGAGATGGAGAGAGAGGGAGAGAGAGAGCGAGATAGAAGGGAGAGAGAGAGAGTAAAATTGAGATAGGGGACAAAGACAACAAGGCACAAAAGTTGAAATTTTACAGCACAGAAACAGGCCTTTGCGTTCTTCCTCTTAATATCGTGATAACGTTGATCAAACCAACCCTCAGCCGTCTAAACTCATGCAAAACAGCCTGAATTCTCACCTAGCACTCTGCTGGGGAGTTCAGCTAATTCAGTGTCGAGGAGAAGAGCTACTGGCTTTAATTAGGTTTAATTTAAAGTAACATTCGTGCCACACAAGTGCCAGACAATGACCATCTGCAACAAGAGAGAATCTAACCATCTCTCCTTGACATTCACTGGCATCACCATCACTGAATCCCCCACTGTCAACATCCTGGGGGTTACCATTGATCAGAAACTGAACTGGACCAGCCATGTAAATACTGTGGCTACAAGAGCAGGTCAGAGGCTGGGAATCCTGTGGTGAGTAACTCACCTCCTGACTCCCCAAAGCCTGTCTACCATCTACAAGGCCCAAGTCAGGAGTGTGATGGAATACTCCCCACTTGCCTGGATGAGTGCAGCTCCCACAACACTCAAGAAGCTCGACACCATCCAGGACAAAGCAGTCCCGCTTGATTGTCACCCCATCCACAAACATTCACTCCCTCCACCAATTACACACAGTAGCAGCAGTGTGTGCACCATCATTCACCAAGGCTCCTTAGACAGCTCCTTCCAAACACACGATCGCTACCATCTAGAAGGACAAGGCCAGCAGATAGATGGGAACATCGCCACCTGGAAGTTCCCCTCCAAGTTACTCACCATCCTGACTTGGAAATATATCGGCCGTTCCTTCACTGTCACTGGGTCAAAATCCTGGAACTCCCTCCCTAACAGCGCTGTGAGTGTACCTACACCACATGGACTGCAGCGGCTCAAGAAGGCAGCTCACCACCAGCTTCTCAAGGGGCAATTAGAGATGGGCAGTAAATGCTGGGCCCAGCCAGCAAAGCCCATGTCCCCGTGAATGAATAATATTTTTAAAATTCCTGAGTTTTGTGAGGAGCCCTCAGAGGTGGGAAAGTCAGGGTGATCCGTACCGTGGTTTTCATCAGGACATACTCAGCGTCCTGGAGGTGGCAGGGTTGGCAAGAACACTTCATGTGCCACTCTGGTCTCCAGTAGAACGCCATGATGAACAAGCCACACGACAGGATGGTGACAAGCGTTGAGAGCAAGGCTCTCCACCAACTCCAACAGTATCCATAAATCACCTGGAAAAAGCAGACAAACAAAAGGCAACCAGGAGCAGAAATTCAGGCAATGAGACCACAGTAAGATAAGGAATGGGTGTAACAAATATCCCCGTCTATACTGTCCCCATCAAACACTCCCAGGACAGTACAGCACGGGGTTAGATACAGAGTAAAGCTCCCTCTACACTGTCCCCATCAAACACTCCCAGGACAGGTACAGCACGGGGTTAGATACAGAGTAAAGCTCCCTCTACACTGTCCACATCAAACACTCCCAGGACAGCTACAGCACGGGGTTAGATACAGAGTAAAGCTCCCTCTACACTGTCCCCATCAAACACTCCCAGCTCAGGTACAGCACGGGGTTAGATACAGAGTAAAGCTCCCTCTACACTGTCCCCATCAATCACTCCCAGGACAGGTACAGCCCAGGGTTAGATACAGAGTAAAGCTCCCTCTACACTGTCCCCATTAAACACTCCCAGGACAGGTACAGCACAGAGTTAGATACAGAGTAAAGCTCCCTCTACACTATCCCCATCAAACACTCCCAGGACAGGTACAGCACGGAGTTAAATACCGAGTAAAGCTCCCTCTACACTGTCCCCATCAAACACTCCCAGGGCAGCTACAGCACGGGGTTAGATACAGAGTAAAGCTCCCTCTACACTGTCCCCATCAAACACTCCCAGGACAGGTACAGCACGGAGTTAGATACAGAGTAAAGCTCCCTCTACACTGTCCCCATCAAACACTCCCAGGACAGGTACAGCACGGAGTTAGATACAGAGTAAAGCTCCCTCTACACTGTCCCCATCAAACACTCCCAGGACAGGTACAGCACGGGGTTAGATACAGAGTAAAGCTCCCTCTACACTGACCCATCAAACACTCCCAGTACAGGTACAGCACGGGGTTAGATACAGAGTAAATCTCCCTCTACACTGACCCATCAAACACTCCCAGGGCAGGTACAGCACGGGGGTAGATACAGAGTAAAGCTCCCTCTACATGACCAGCCTGAGTGCTGTTCCTATGTAGGTGCCGTGACAGGCGAAACCACTCGGTGCCCTCTCAGGCCGGGAAGGGAGTCTGAGGCTACACTCTCCTAAACCCTTCCCCGTTTTCCTCTCAGTGTTACTGATCCAGGTGCAAAACCAGGATCGCACTCAACTCCCCATCCGGAGAGAGCATGGTTAAAAACCACCCCAGTTACCGCCCCCTCCTCAAACCCCGGCCCCTCCCCACCCCGCCCGGGCTGTGCGGCTCTTGTTACCATCTCGTTGCCTTCGCCAACATTCACCACCCGATAGTGGACTGGGGCCTGAGAGGCTGCGTCTCCTGATCCCGAGTGCCTCGGCTCTCCAGACTCGCCGTCAATCGCGAGCAGTCGGGTGATGCTCTGCTGCTCCGTGCCGGGGTCCTCCTCCACAGCGCTCGGAGTTCCTGGGAGTCCTGCGGACTGCGCTGCCGGGCTCTGGTCATCCCTGGCATTGCCGGGTGTGCTGCCCCGGCCGGCGCTTCGCCGATCGGTCTCCTGGCCGGCGTCGGTCCTCTTGCTCTTGGGCATGGCGGAGCCTCACCTCACTCCCGTCATCACCGCCTCCCGAGTCACCCTCATCATCTTCAAAAATAAAAATGGTTAAAAGGCTGAAGACACACAGGAGCCATCCTCAACACAACTTACTGACGGCTGGAGGTTTGCACACCCCAGGGCTTTCTCCGTTTTGGGTTCTCTGGTCTCCGCAGGGACCTTACAGCTTGGCACATCCCTGATTTGGGCAAGGAGGAGTCCCTGCATCTACAAGAGGCACGGCATTTACTGCCCAACTCACCCAGGCTCCTCCGACAGCACCTTCCAAACCCACCACCGCTACCATCTAGAAGGACGAGGGCAGCAGACACATGGGGATCACCACCCCCAACCTGGAAGTTCCCCCTCCGAGCCACTCACCATCCTGACTTGGAAATATATCGGCCGTTCCTTCACTGTCGCTGGGTCAAAATCCTGGAACTCCCTCCCTAACAGCGCGGCGGGTGTACCTACACCACACGGACTGCAGCGGCTCAAGAAGGCGGCTCACCCACCACCTTCTCAAGGGGCAATTAGGGATGGGCAATAAATGCTGGGCCCAGCCAGTGACCCCCACATCCTGTGGAAGAATAAAAAACACAGCTCGGGTCCCCACACCTGAAGTACACATACAAGTTCAGCAGACACAGGCTATTCGGCCCATCTACTTCATGCTGGTGTTTCTGCACCTTCTATTCCTTTCTCCCTCGTGTGTTTATCCAGCTTCCCTTTAAATCTATCGATTACTCTTCACCTCAACCACTGCCCGTGATATTAGACATGAAGAACCTGCATTTATATGGCGTTTTTAACATCCCAGGGCACTGCACAGAGTTTGGCATCCTGGCCAGTGGTACAGATATCTGGGGGGGGGCAGCACCAGATTGGGTCAGCCTCCTCTGTACCCCACCCTGCCATGGTCACATATCCCATAATGTTCACACCACCGGGGACCACACGCTAAGAGTGCCACACTTGAGCTTGGTACCAGATGTCACCCCAGTGCGAGTCAACACCCAGTGAGGGTCCACACCAAGTGCGGGTCGATGCCCAGTGTGGGTCAGCACCCAGTGCCGGTCAGTACCCAGTGTGAGTCGACACCCAGTGTGAGTCGACACCCAGTGTGAGTCAACACCCAGTGTGAGTCAACACCCAGTGCGGGTCCACACTATCAAGAGAGAGGAAAAAGAAAGCGCTTGCATTTTGATAGCACCTTCCACAACAGCTGGATGTTTCGAAGTGTTTAACAGCCAATGACGCACTGTTGGAAAGTGTAAGGAATGCGACAGCCAATTTGCACACAGCAAGCTCCCACTAACAGCAATGTGATACTGACCTATTTGTCTCTAGGCAATGTTGGTTCAGGGATAAATATTGGTCTCGAAACACCAGGGAGAACATCCCCTGCTCTTCTTCAAAATACTGAAGCTGGGGTGTTTTACACTCATCTGAGAGGGCAGACATCTTTTTTGACATCTCATCCAAAAGATGGCCCTTATGACAGTGTGGCACTCCCTCAGTACTGACCCTCCGACTGTGCAGCACTCCCTCAGTACTGACCCTCCGACAGTGCGGCGCTCCCTCAGTACTGACCCTCCGACAGTGCGGCGCTCCCTCAGTACTGACCCTCCGACAGTGCAGCACCCCCTTAGTACTGACCCTCCGACAGTGCAGCACTCCCTCAGTACTGACCTTCTGACAGTGCAGCACCCCCTCGGTACTGACCCTCTGACAGTGCGGCACTCCCTCAGTACTGACCCTCCGACAGTGCGGCACTCCCTCACTACTGACCCTCCGACAGTGCGACGCTCCCTCACTACTGACCCTCCGACAGTGCGGCACTCCCTCAGTACTGACCCTCTGACAGTGCAGCTCTGCCTCAGTACTGACCCTCCGACAGTGCGGCACTCCCTCACTACTGACCCTCCGACAGTGCGGCGCTCCCTCACTACTGACCCTCCGACAGTGCGACACTCCCTCAGTACTGACCCTCTGACAGTGCAGCTCTGCCTCAGTACTGACCCTCCGACAGTGCGGCACTCCCTCACTACTGACCCTCTGACAGTGCAGTTCTGCCTCAGTACTGACCCTCCGACAGTGCGGTGCTCCCTCAGTACTGACCCTCCGACAGTGCGGCACTCTCTCAGTACTGACCCTCCGACAGTGCGGCACTCCCTCAGTACTGACCCTCTGACAGTGCAGCGCCCCCTCGGTACTGACCCTCTGACAGTGCGGCACTCCCTCAGTACTGACCCTCTGACAGTGCGGCGCTCCCTCAGTACTGACCCTCCGACAGTGTAGCACTCCTCAGTACTGACCCTCCGACAGTGCAGAACTCCCTCAGTACTGACCCTCCGACAGTGCGGCACTCCCTCAGTACTGACCCTCCGACAGTGCGGCACTCCCTCACTACTGACCCTCCGACAGTGCGGCGCTCCCTCACTACTGACCCTCCGACAGTGCGGCACTCCCTCAGTACTGACCCTCCGACAGTGCGGCACTCCCTCAGTACTGACCCTCTGACAGTGCGGCACTCCCTCAGTACTGACCCTCTGACAGTGCAGCTCTGCCTCAGTACTGACCCTCCGACAGTGCGGCACTCCCTCACTACTGACCCTCCGACAGTGCGGCGCTCCCTCACTACTGACCCTCCGACAGTGCGGCACTCCCTCAGTACTGACCCTCCGACAGTGCGGCACTCCCTCAGTACTGACCCTCTGACAGTGCGGCACTCCCTCAGTACTGACCCTCTGACAGTGCAGCTCTGCCTCAGTACTGACCCTCCGACAGTGCGGCACTCCCTCAGTACTGACCCTCTGACAGTGCAGCGCCCCCTCGGTACTGACCCTCTGACAGTGCGGCACTCCCTCAGTGCTGACCCTCTGACAGTGCGGCGCTCCCTCAGTACTGACCCTCCGACAGTGTAGCACTCCTCAGTACTGACCCTCCGACAGTGCAGAACTCCCTCAGTACTGACCCTCCGACAGTGCGGCACTCCCTCAGTACTGACCCTCCGACAGTGCGGCACTCCCTCACTACTGACCCTCCGACAGTGCGGCGCTCCCTCACTACTGACCCTCCGACAGTGCGGCACTCCCTCAGTACTGACCCTCCGACAGTGCGGCACTCCCTCAGTACTGACCCTCTGACAGTGCGGCACTCCCTCAGTACTGACCCTCTGACAGTGCAGCTCTGCCTCAGTACTGACCCTCCGACAGTGCGGCACTCCCTCACTACTGACCCTCCGACAGTGCGGCGCTCCCTCACTACTGACCCTCCGACAGTGCGGCACTCCCTCAGTACTGACCCTCCGACAGTGCGGCACTCCCTCAGTACTGACCCTCTGACAGTGCGGCACTCCCTCAGTACTGACGCTCTGACAGTGCAGCTTTGCCTCAGTACTGACCCTCCGACAGTGCGGCACTCCCTCAGTATTGACCCTCCGACAGTGCGGCGCTCCCTCACTACTGACCCTCCGACAGTGCAGCACTCCTTCAGTACTGACCCTCTGACAGTGCAGCTCTGCCTCAGTACTGACCCTCCGACAGTGCGGCACCCCCTCAGTACTGACCCTCCGACAGTGCAGCACTCCTCAGTACTGACCCTCCAATAGTGTAGCACTCCCTCAGTACTGCACTGAGAGGGTCAGATCAGGTTTTTGTTCTCAAGCCTGTGAAGTGGGCTCTTGAACCCATGACCTTCTGAAGCAGTGGAGCCAGCGCGTCCCTCCCCTGAGCCATGGCTGCCAACCCTTAGTTGTGAGAAATGGGGGGATTAATCGATAGAGGGAGTTGTTTTCTTGTGTGCGAGTAGCAAGTGCAGCCTCCTACCACTCGGTATGTCTGCAGACTTTGACCTGGCTGAAGTCCTGAAGCAGGAGTTGGAGACGAGCTCTCCAGTGGGCCATCGACTTGTTGTACTCGTCAGCACAGGGTCCACGCATCCAGCTGGTCACTGTCACATCTTTCCTTGTGGCTCCGAAGGCTGGTGACACTCTCTTGTAACTTGTGGGGGGGGGGGGGTGGGGGGGGGGTCTCTTCAGAAACATGGCAAATTCCACAGTAAGTATGGGATTAATAATGAAAATCTAATACAATAGTGAACAACTTTAGATCATAACCTCTGCCTCTATCTATGTTTTTTCTTGCTGTTTTTTTTTTGTTGTTGGCTTTCTCTATCTTTTAACTTTGCATTCAGATGGCTGCAATAGAGTCATTCACACCTCATCTTTGTTTCTTTACGAAGCCCATTAGCACTCTCTTTGGCTGCTGCATGGACTGTTTTGTTAGTTAATGTCCCCTAACCTCCACACAATCACGGAGCTCCCCTATGGTCCTTTCTGCCTCTCTCCCTTTCCACCGGCTTAAAAACTCTTACATCCCTATTCTCCCTCAGTCCTAATGAAAGATCATCACCCTGAAACATTGACTCAGTTTCTCTCTCAGATCCCTTCATGCCTGCTGACTGCTTCCAGCACTTTTTGCTTTTATTCGTATTAATAATCGGAGCAGTGGGAGGAAGAAATGCACATCACAGGTGATGGTGATAATGCAGCAGAACATTGTTTTAGACAGTGGTAAATGATGGCGCATGTGAAGCATTATCAGAAGGGACAGTGATGATCACAGAGGGAGGTGGTGGTATAGTGGGGGGAGGTGTTGGTATAGTGTTATTGCCACTGGACTAGTATTCCAGAGACCCAGGGTAATGCTCTGGAGATCCGGGATTGAATTCAACCACGGCAGATGGTGAAATGTGAATTCCATAGAAATCTGGAATTCGAAGTCTGATGGTGACCACGAAACCATTGCTGATTGTTGTTAAAAAAAAAACCCCATCTGGGTCACTGATGCCCTTTAGGGAAGGAAATCTGCCATCCTTACCCGGTCTGGCCTACATGTGACTCCAGACCCCACAGCCACTCTCTGAACAAGGGCAATTAGGGACAGGCAATAAATGCAGGCCAACGCTCACATCCCATAGTTAAAAACAGAAACACATTAATATCAGTAATAATCAGAGGGGCACAAGCAAGAGTGATGGTTATAGAGGAACATTATGCTTGTCATAAAAAGTGCTAGAGTGGCACGTTGTAATTCCCCCCTTGCCAATAAATAACCTGTGCTGCTCCAATTCTGGCCTCTTGTTCATTCCGCCCACCACACCCCCCGATTTTAATTGCTTCACCATTAGTGGCCGTGCCTCCAGCTGCCTGCGCCCTATGTGTTGACACAATCCCAAGCCAGTTTGAAGCTGGACACTAACACTTTTCTTGATAATAGGCTTATTTACAGCAATCCATGTCTGCGTTTGACCTGCTACCCCTGTGTCACAGCAGTCTCTCTTTACAAGTGCTCTAGGTACTTGATTAGATAATGCCCTTCATGGGTGCATTTTCACAATATCATTAACACTTAAGCTTTGGAACTCCCTCCCCAAACCTCTCTGCCTCTCTCCTCCTTTCTGAGGCTTGCCGCCAAACCCTACCTCTTTAACCAAGCTTTTGGTGACCTGCCCTAATACCTCCTCATTTGAGTCAGTGGCAAATTAACATTCCTGGGAAGGGCTTTGGGATGTCAGATATCTCAGAGGGTTGTGGGGCTAGAGGAGATTACAGAGATAGGGGGGGGGGGAGGTGGTGTGGGTGCAGGTTGCGAGGTCAAAGATGGATTTGAAACCCGGGATGAGAATTTTAAATACAAGGCGTTGCTTAACAGGCTAATGTAGGTCATGGAGCGCAGCGGTGATGGGAGGAAACAAGACTTGGTGCGCGTTATGATAAGGGCAGTGGCACTTTGGAGGCTGGCGGCGGGTAGAATGTGTGGGGCCTGTCAGGAGTGTAATCACATCGAGAGGCAACAGAGGCACAGATAAGAACTTCAACAGCAGATGAGCTGATGCGAGGCAGGGTCAGGCAATATTACAGAGATAGAAACATAGAATATAGGGGCAGGGGTAGATCATTGGGTTATCCGAGCCTGCTCTGCCATTCAATATGATCACGACTGATCCTTTACCTCAACGCCACACTCCCACACTCTCCCCAAACCCATTGACACCTTTAGAGTCCAGAAATCTATTTCCTTCTGAAATATACTCAGTGACTTGGCCTCCACAGCCTCCTGTGGTAGAGAATTCCACAGGTTCACCACCCTCTGAGTGAAGACGTTTCTCCTCATCTCAGTCCTAAATGGTCTACCATGTCTCCTGAGTCTGTGACCCTTTGTTCTAGACACCCCCAACCAGAGGAAACATCAGCCCTGCACCCAGTCTGTCCATCCCTGTCAGAATTTTATACGTTTCAATGAGATCCTCTCTCATTCTTATAATTGTTTTTTTAAAAGAGGAAGTGCATTGAAGGTTTACCAGAAGGTTCACACTGAATATGGGGGAATTACAGATTCATTAAACACACATTGCCTAACTGTACTAAAATAACTTTAACTTGAACAAGTCTCTCCTTCCTGTATTTTGCTACAACCCCGTCACTTTGTTACATTATCTGGAGTTTCACTCCTGTTATATAGATTTGCTTTTCACCAACAATTTTTTTTCTAATTATGAGGCTGCCTTTGATTCAGTAACATTTCACACTGAGCAACTCAGATGGGATTCCATTGCAGATCTAACTGTTTCACCTGCACTAGTTACCAACAGGTTAAAAATCTCAAAGATCGGGATCAGCGCACTGTTTAACTAGACTTACTGAAGTGGTAAAACTAACCTTTGTTTTAAGGTCACCCCTTGCTGACTATCTCTCAGTGAACTTTAAACTCCCCTGCAGGCAGAGGTTAAAGGTTACAATTAGTACAAAGCCAAGAGGATCCATTGCAGCATGACGTTTGCAGTCTGCAGGACGGGTCCGATTAACCTTTTGCTTTCAACCAGAGGGTATCAGGTGCTCTCGGAAGACCCTCCCCCCTCTCTCCAGGGATTTCAAAAGATGGCAGATGGGGAACTGGGTGAACTGGTGCAGTGCACCTTGTAATGTTTTTAACCCGTGTTATTGATAGCGGTGAGAACTAAATGACACAGGGCCAATGTGCTGGTACAGAAGGGCCTGGGGGTTTATGTGCACAGACCTTTGAATGTGGCAGGACATATTGAGATAGTACTTAGCAAAGCATTTGTAACGTTGGGCTTCATAAATGGAGATATTGAGAACAAAGGCAAGGAAGTTACACTGAGCCTGTAAACAGCTCTGGTTAGACCACAACTAGAGTAACTGCGTCCAGTTCTGGTCTGGTCCTTCTGAGGGGATCTCATTGAAACATATTGCACTTCAGGTGGATTGAGAGGGTGCGGAGGAGGTTTACCAGGATGGTTTGAGGGGGTGGGGGATTTTAGCTACGAGGTTAGGTTGGAGGAGCCGAGGTTGTTCTCCTTGGAGCTAAGGAGGCTGAGTGGGGACTTGACAGAGGTGGACAAGATTGGGACAGGTTTGGATAAGGTACACAAAGAAAAGCTGTTCCCAGTAATACAAGGACTGGGAGACGCACAGATTTAAGGTTTTAGGTAAGAGAGGCCAGGGGAAGACTCTGTCTTAATGCGATGAGTGGTAGTGACCTGGAACTCACTGCCTAGGAGGGTGGTGAATGCGGAGGGGGTCAACGATTTAAGAAAGAAATTGGATGGGCACTTGAAGGAACTCACAGGCAGGGCTACGGGCATAGAGACAGGGGATGGGACTGACTGCTTTACTCCACAGGGGGCTGGCACAGAGACCCCAGAGGCCCAATGGGCTCCCCCTGTGCCATAATGAGTCTGATGCAGCAATGGGAAACAGATGCCAAATGCAGCACAGGAGCAGAAAGTGAGCGGGGGGGCGAGGGAAAGGGATGGGGGCAATTATTTGCACTGGAGGAGGCATTGCGTTACTGGCACCGAGAGAGCCACTTTCTGTCAGTGGTCAACATCACCTCGAAACGGAGCAGAAACAGAACAGAACTCACCCTTTGGAGGAGGCAAAGTTATTTAAAAATGGATTAGAAACGGTTGTGCCTGTTCCACATTCAGAGAAGCAGTTTCACAACCAAAACCTCAATGTGGGCATGGTTGTATCGGGGTTACGTTACTGGGCCGGTAATGTAGCAGCTCAGAGTAGTGATCCAGAAACGGAATTTAAAGAGCCGGTATCGGTAACAATGATCGCGAAACTGGTAGGTTTTTTTGGGGAAGGAAATCTGCCAAGCTTCCCCTGTCTGGGCCTCCAGACCCACAGCAATGTGGTTGACCCTTAACTGCCCTCTGAACTGGCCGAGCTAGTCACTCAACTTGCCACCACTGGCTTTGCAGGGGCAATTATGCATGGGCAATAATTATAGGCGGTGCCCACGCCCGTGGACGAATATGAGAAATTGGACAGTGATCAGAAGCAGGAACCCCTGCCTGATTTTCATCGCCAACACCCTCCCCCCCCAACCATCGCCTCTTCTGCAGTTGCTGGGTGCTGCGCCCTCCACTTGGCTGAAAGCAGAGATTCACGGTGTCTGGCCGTGGTTTGGCCCATTGAACCCCAGGCAGACCCGCCAGTGGAATCTCTCAAGTGGGCACATGGCACAATGTAACCAGGGCTGTTCCAACCCACGCTCACCGCATCGCAGATCAGGCCTCCTGCACCCTACAAGTGTGAGAGTGTGCAAGGGTGAGGCTCCTTTAAAGCCAGTTGTCCCAATATCTGTAGTTTGGCATCACATTGGCTACAAGAGCAGGTCGGAGACTGGGAATTCTACGGTGAGTAACTCACCTCCTGACTCCCCAAAGCCTGTCCACCATCTACAAGGCACAAGTCAGGAGTGCGATGGAATACGCCCCACTTGCCTGGATGAGTGCAGCTCCCACAACACTCAAGAAGCTTGACACCATCCAGGACAAAGCAGTTCACTCCATTGGCACCTTAAACATTCACTCCCTCCACAGTAGCCACAGTGTGTGATACCTACAAGGTGCACTGCAGCAGCTCACCAAGACTCCTCTAACAGCACCTTCCAAACTCAAGATCTCTACCACAGCAGACACATGGGAACACCACCACCCGGAAGTTCCCCTCCAAGACACACACCATCCTGATGGTAAGAACTGACAAAGAGGCCAAACAATGAAAGGGGGTTTAAAAAAATGAAAGTTACCCCTGGAGACAGCTGTTCGTCCAATATCTTCTGTCCTGCTGCGTGACTGGCTGGTTCCCGCAGGCTTTTACAATTGTAAGGGTTCCTTCATTGGCCGAGGGACAGAGAGGAGAGCCTTGCCTTCAGGGTCAGTGAAGTCACAATGTCCTATTGTCTTTTGGGTCAGTAAGAATTGGAATCCTTGGCAACAGAATCGGTTGTGACCACAGCAATGGTTCAAGTTGCAGAGTGCTGTAAAGTTCACTGCATCCTCATGTACCAGTGCGTAGCCCACACACATCATTATAACACAGGGTTAGTCCAGCAGCATTCTACACAGCAAATCCTCCCGTGGTTCATGAATCTCTCTGAAGGGCAGTGATGTGGTTAGATTGTCGATCACCTTCTTGGACCACTGCAATCCATGTGGTGTAGGTACACCCACAGCGCTGTTAGGGAGGGAGTTCCAGGATTTTGACCCAGCGACAGTGAAGGAACGGCCGATATATTTCCAAGTCAGGATGGTGAGTGGCTTAGAGGGGAACTTCCAGGTGGTGGTGTTCCCCATGTGTCTGCTGCCCTTGTCCTTCTGGATGGTAGTGGTCGTGTGGTTAGAAGATGCTGTCTAAGGAGCCTTGGTGAGTTGCTGCAGTGCATCTTGTAGATGGTACACACACTGCTGCTACTGTGTGTCAGTGGTGAGGGGAGTGAATGTTTAAGATGATGCATGGGGTTCCAATGAAGTTGGCTGCTTTGCCCTGGATGGTGTCAAGTTTTCTGAGTATTGTTGGAGCTGCACTCATCCAGGCAAGTGGACAGTATTCCATCACACTCTTTGTTTGTGCCTTGTAAATGGCAGACAGGCTTTGGGGAGTCAGGAGGTGAGTTACTCACCATAGGATTCCCAGTCTCTGACCTGCTCCTGTAGCTAAGTTGATGCCAAACTACAGATATTGGGACAGCTGGAAGCAGGTTTTAAGGGAGCATTGTTAAAGGGGAGAGATAGTGGGGTTTAGAAAGAGGCTTCCAGAGATTGGGGCCCAGGCAGATTAAAGGCATGGTGGAGCGATTAAAAGGGAAGTTGCTCAAGATGCCAGATTGATCTCAGCCATACAGACTGAGGAAGGCTGATGAAATGTCACAGGCCTGAAACCATTAACTCTTTTCCTCTCCCCACAGATGCTGCCAGACCTGCTGAGCATTGGAAGCTTTCTCTGTTATCATTTCATGCTGGGTAGTTCTCGGGTTCAATCTGCAGTTTGTGTTTCAGTCGCACAGGCTTACGCAGGGCACCAGCATTTTGCAAGGAAATATTTGTCAAGGGTCCCACGTCTTGTCCCCTCGCGTTGGAACTGTGTTTGGGGAATCCTGCGATGAGTAACTTGCCTCCTGCCCACCCTCCCAAATCCTGTCCACCATCTACAAGGTACAAGTCAGGAGTGTGATGGAATACTCCCCACTTGCCTGGATGATGCAGCTCCCACAACACTCTAGAAGCTCGACACCATCCAGGACAAAGCAGCCCCGCTTGATTGTCACCCCATCCGCAAACATTCACTCCCTCCACCACTGACACACAGTAGCAGCAGTGTGTGTACCATCTACAAGATGCACTGCAGCAACTCACCAAGTCTCCTTAGACAGCGCCTTCCAAACCCACAACCTCTGCCAACTAGAAGGACAAGGGCAGCAGACACATGGGGAACACCACCACCTGCAAGCTCCCCTCCAAGTCACTCACCATCCTGACTTGGAAATATATCGGCCGTTCCTTCAGTGTCGGTGGATCAAAATCCTGGAACTCCCTCCCTAACAGCGCTGTGGATGTACCTACACCACATGGACTGCAGCAGTTCAAGAAGGCAGCTCACCACCACCTTCTCAAAGGGCAATTAGGGATGGGCAATAAATGCTGGCCCAGCCAGCGACGCCCACATCCCATAAATGAATTTTTAAAAATCCAGATCAGAATCCAGGCAGGTTCCCCATGCTGCCAGTCTAAGCCTCTCACTCAAATAGGCACTTGGATAGTAAGGGTGGCAGTCACCCATAGCCCAGAATACAGGAAATTAGATCAAAACCAGGTTGTGAAAGCTGAAGTGGTGAGGTCAACCGCAGCTCAATGGCCTTTTACATACCCGTTTGCTGTTCAATCTCCTTTTATGCACCCGCTCCACTCCTGGACTTGGCTAGTTCACCCGAAAACGATGAAATAGCGGATAAGCTCATTTGACATGGAAGTGAACTTTGCTTCAGCAAATACAACCTTCGAGGTCTCAAAGCAGAGATCGATAGATTTTCGTTAGGATAATAAGGCACATAGAACAAAGACGGGGAAAGCAAGATGGAGACCAGGGACGGCAATGGGCGGGGGCTGAATTTTTAAAAAAATGTATTCATTGGATGTGGCCATTTGCCCTTGTTCAGTCATGGAGAACGTACCAAGGAACAATGAACCCGGCGAGAGTCTTCACAAGAAATGCGGAGGCAATAAGGGGTAGGGCACTTGTGCCTGAGCTCAGTATAGCTCCATTCTCCCTCTATTTAACTTCTTCACCTGCCTGTGGGTCTCTTCTTTGGGAGGCAGAGATTTGTTCTCCGCCCCCATGCCTGCCCACAATGACCTCACCAGAGTCCACTTCAGTCATTTTCAATGGTTCATTATTTATGTGGAAGAATCATTGAAGGTGGCAGGACAGGTTGAGGGAGCTATTAATAAAGCATACAGTATCCTGGGCTTTATTTGTAGGGGCGTAGAGTACACGGAGGTTACGTTGAACTTGTATAGTCATTAGTTTGGCCTCAGCTGGAGTACTGCGTCCAGTTCTGGGCGCCACACTTTAGGAAGGATGTGAAGGCATCAGAGAGAGTGCGGAAAAGATTCACGAGAATGGTTCCAGGAACTTCAGTTATGAAGATAGATTGGAGAAGGCTGTGAGGAGATTGGGTAGAGGCCCACAAAATGCTGAGTGGCCTCGACAGAGTAGAAAGGGAGAAACTGCCCCCACTCGTGAAGGGGTCGAGAACGAGGGGGGGGGGGGGGGGGGGGGGGGGGGGCACCGATTTAACGTGGTTGGCAAAAGTAGCAAAAATGATAGGAGGGAAGACTTTTTCAAGCAGCGAGTGGTTAGGGCTTGGAATGCACCACCTGAGAGTGTGGTGGAGGCAGGTTCAATCGAGGCATTCAAAAGGGAACTGTTATCTGAAAAGGAAGAATGCACAGAGTTACAGGGGGAAGGCAGGGGAAAGGCACTGGGTGAGCTGCTCATGCGGAGAGCCAGCGCAGACTCGATGGGCTGAACAGCCTCTTTCTGCACCGCAATTCTGAGGTTCCATCATGGCAGCAGACGCATTCCACGGATCCAGCGTTAGACAGATCTGAAGTGGAGCTGGTCAGGCAAGCAGCAGGTTACAAATTCCAACCAGACACAGGTCGCATCCACCAATAAAAACACACATTTTGCAGTTCGTCTTATAACGCATTGCTGGCTGGGCCCAGCATTTGTTGCCCATTCCTAATTGCCCCTTGAGAAGGTGGTGGTGAGCTGCCTTCTTGAACCGCTGCAGTCCATGTGGTGTAGGTGCACCCACAGCGCTGTTAGGGAGGGAGTTCCAGGATTTTGTCCCAGCGACAGTGAAGGAACGGCCAATATATTTCCAAGTCAGGATGGTGAGTGACTTGGAGGGGAACTTGCAGGTGGTGGTGTTCCCCATGTGTCTGCTGCCCTTGTCCTTCTGGATTGTAATGGTTGTGGGTTTGGAAGGTGCTGTCTAAGGAGTCTTGGTGAATTTCTGCAATGCATCTTGTAGATGGTACACACTGCTGCCACTGTGCGTCGATGGTGGAGGGAGTGAATGTTTGTGGATTTGGTGCTAATCAAGTGGGGCTGCTTTGTTCTGGATGGTGTCAAGCTTGTAGAGTGTTGTGGGAGCTCATCCAGGCAAGTGGGGACTATTCCATCACATTCCTGACTTGTGGCCTTTGTAGATGGTGGATAGTTTTTGGGGAGTCAGGTGAGTTACTGGTCACAGGATTCTGAGCCTCTGACCTGCTTTTGTAACCACAGTATTTATATGGCTCATCCAGTTCAGTTTCTGGTCACTGGTAACCCTCAGGTTGTTGATGGTGAGGGATTCAGTGATGGTAATGTCGTTGAACTTCAAGGGACGATGGTTAGATTCTCTCTGGTTGGAGATGGTCATTGCCTGACACTTGTGCGAATGTTACTTGACAATTGTCAGCCCTTGTCCATGTCTTGCTGCATTTGGACATGGACTGCTTCAGTATCTGAGGAGCATACTCCTCAGATGGTGCTGAACATTGTGCAATCATCAGCGAACATCCCCATTTCTGACCTTATGATGGAAGGAAGGTCATTGATGAAGCAGCTGAAGATGGTTGGGTCGAGGACACTACCCTGAGGAACTCCTGCACTGATGTCCTGGAGCTGAGATGATTGACCTCCAACGACCACAACCATCTTCCTTTGTGCTGGGTATGACTAACCAGTGGAGAGGTTTCCCTGATACCCATTGACTCCAGTTTTGCTAGGGCTCCCTGATGCCACAATCGGTCAAATGCTGCCTTGATGTCAAGGGCAGTCACTCTCACCTCACCTCGGGAGTTCAGCTTTTTTGTCCTTGTTTGAACCAAGACTGTAATGAGGTCAGGAGCTGAGTGGCCCTGGCGGAACCCAAACTGGGCCGTCAGTGAGCAGGTTATTGCTAAGCAAGTGCGGCTTGATAGCACTGTTGATGACCCCTTCCATTACTTTACTGATGGTGGAGAGTAGACTGATGGGACGGTAATTGGCCGGGTTGGATTTAACCTGCTTTTTGTGGACAGGACATACCTGGGCAATTTTCCATACAGACAGGTGGATGCCAGTGTTGTAGCTACACTGGAACAGCTTGGCTAGGGGTGCGGCAAGTTCTGGAATACAAATCTTCCGTACTATTGCCGGAATGTTGTCAAGGCCCATAGCCTTTGCAGTATCCAGTGCCTTCAGTTGTTTCTTGATGTCTTGATGGAGTGAATCGAATTGGCTGAAGACTGGCATCTGTGATGCTAGGGACCTTAGGAGGCCAAGATGAATCATCCACTTGGCCCATCTATCAGCCTTATATAATACACTAATGTGCTGGGCTCCCCTATCATTGAGGATGGGGATATTTGTGGAGCCTCCTCCTCCACTGAGTTGTTTAATTGTCCACCACCATTCACTACTGGATGTGGCAGGACCGCAGAGCTTAGATCTGGTTGAGATCGCTTAGCTCTATCCCTTGCTGCTTATGCTGTTTGGCATGCAAGTCGTGTGTTATAGTTTCACCAGGTTGACACCTCATTATTATGTATTCCTGGTGCTGCTCCTGGCATGCCCTTCTGCACTCTTCATTGAACCAGGGTTGATCCCCTGGCTTGATGGTAATGGTAGAGTGGGGGACATGCTGGGCTATGAGGTTGCAGATTGTGTTTGAGTACAATTCTGCTGCTGATGGCCCACAGCACCTCATGGATGCCCAGTCTTGAGCTGCTAGATCTGTTCAAAATTTACCCCATTTAGCACAATGGTAGCACCAAACATGGAGGGTATCCTCAATGTGAAGGCGGTACTTCGTCTCCACGACTGTACGATGTTCACTCCTACCGACACCTGCTGCAGGCCCAGTCTAGCAGCTATGTCCTGTAGGACTTGGCCAGCTCGGTCAATAATGGTGCTACCGAGCCACTCCTGGTGATGGACATTGAAGTCCTGTACCACACCTTTGCCACCCTCAGAGCTTCCTCCAAGTGGTGTTCAACATGGAGAGCACAGATTCATCAGCAGAGGGAGGGCAGGATATAGTAATCAACAGGTTTCCATGCCCATGTTTGACCTGATGCCATGAGGCTTCATGGGGTCAGCAGTCAATGTTGAGGACTCTCAGGGCAACTCCCTCTCGACTGTATTCCACTGTGCCACCTCTGTTAGGTTTGTCCTGCTGGTGTCCCAGACATTATCTATGAGATATGGTTCTGCAAGGATGATTATGTCAGGCTGTTGCTTGACTAGTCTGTGAGACAGGTCTCCCAATTTTGGCACTAGCCCCCAGATATTGGTAAGGAGGACTTTGCAGGGTCAATAGGGCTGAGATGGCTGTTGTCATTCCTGGTGGTTAGGTCAATGCTGGGTGGTGCGTCCGATTTTATTCATTTCTTTTTTGAGACTTTGTAGCGGTTTGATACAGCAGTTAAGAATCAACCACATTGCTGTGGACCTACAGTCACATGTAGGCCAGAAGGCAATAGTGAAGCAAATTCCACCATCTGCCCTGGCAGGATTCAAATCCAGGTCCTCAGACTATTGTCCTGGGTCTCTGAACTACTAGCCCAACAACAATACCACAATGCCATCGCCACCCCCTCCCTATAAAAAGGGAATAGGTGCAAATTACAAGTCTCTGCATGTTCCAGGCAGGATGGTTTACAAGGCAGATCTCTCTGTTATGAACTACATGAAGGTGACTGCCTTGAGAAAACCCGGTTTCTGTACCCTGCCAGAGATGCGCCCCAGCAGCTGCTGCCCAAGATCAGAGATCGAGAAAGTGAACTTGACCCAGGTGAATTAGCAACTACAATCTCCAGTGTATGTCAAGGATCATGGGTTCGAGGCACTTAGCAGCCACGCTCCATCACTTCATGGCCAAATAGATTTTTTTTGATAGGGGTGAGAACTTTGCATTTACAGGTGCATCTGCTTGATAAAAACAAAAACACAGCCTGTAAAAGGAAAACCTTCTACTGTATCGGTGGGTCCTCCATCTTGTAATACTTATAGCTTCTTGCTGGGTTGGCGTTGTGGGACTAAACACCCCAACAGTGCAGCGATACTGCCAACACAACCCATCGAGCTTCTGTCCAGTCTATAACCAGACAGCCCTCTGAAACTCGGTTTTCAAAAGAACAGGCTGGCCAACTCTCTCGCTTCACTGAAGTACCAACTGGACAGTGGGATCCCAAATTTTGATCTCCATTATCCAAATTGCATAGGGCAGGCAAATTGAAGAAAAAAAAACACAACCTGATAAGAATCCAAACAGAAGCTATTCTTACTGCCCGCCACCTGAAATCCTTTCACAGAATTTCCTTCCCTAGCCGCTAGCCCAGAACAGGGACGTGACAACTCGCCAAAGTTGCCACGTGTAGCGACCCACATTATGTTCCGGATGCGAATCCTGCTCAAGCTGCAAAGGGTAGGTATCCCTTGGGGGGAGCTGCTGCAAGAGGCTCAATGGGGGAAAGACTACCATCTACATACAGCGTTTCATCTTTAGTACGCTAATGGATTAGAAACTGCATAGAACCCTGAGCTGCATGCCTGACATGGGATGTATATTTTAAATATCAAGAGTATTGCAAATCATAATGAGGCACCTCAGGGTGGAACAAATGTGGAGAAAAGTTGAATTCTATTGCACTTGCCGTAATATTCAATTTGAAATGCTTTGGAATGTGCTTTAACATTTTTATTTTAATAGCATAGTTGTGGAAATAAAAAGAATCCCTCCCCACGGGAAAGGAGGGGAACCCAGGAACCCACTCACGGTGCTAAGCACTGAAAGATTTTTTTTTATATATAAAGTGGCTCGTGATAAATGATAACAAAGGGTTATAAATTCCAGATCACGAGCTGAGCAGAGAGAGAGAGAGGGAGAGAGAGAGAGAGAGAGAGAGAGAGAGAGAGAGGAGGAGGAAGCTCCTGCACCCTTACTGAAGGTTATTAGGGCAGGCAATATCATTGCATCAGATCCAATTAAGGCCGAGATGACTATGATTACAAAAAAAAAAGGGTGAGGATTTGAAATTGGGGGAAAAAGACAAGGCACTGGGACCACAGGGAGCAGCTCCAGAGCCAAGGGCAAGCGCTAGTGCAGGCATGCCAAACCTGCAAAAGGGAAGACACCGGAGGGAAATATAATGAACAACACTGACACACTGTGTACTGATGTTTTATTATTAGCTTCCACGGTACATGAGGTGTGTCCTTTGGCAGCTAGACAGCACAGTTGGCGAAAGATTCATCCAATCAGCTTTGAGTTGACATTATGGGCGAACCAATAATCGAGGTTGAAAGATCCCCACCCCCCCCCACCCCCCCCCCCAAAAAAAAAAGGAACAAATAAGAGGCAAAAGCAGGACTGCAGAAATAGTGACAGCAGAGCTCAGAAACTCAACAAATCAAAACAAGTCCACAAAAGGATTACTCCATCTTCCGCTCCCCCTACCCTTGATGCCCTTCTCCATTCATCCAGGTTATGACAGAAACACAAAAAAGATCAGCATTTATAGAACACACCAGGAAGTGCAGGACGCGAGAACGCTCAGCCTCTGAAGCCATCAGCAGCAATGCAGGCGTTATATTCCGTAAACGCTCTCATCACTGTAAGCGATGTACAAAAAGAAATCCTCTTCATGATGCTCCTGAGAAACAAAATGGGGAAAGAGAAAGGAAGACGGGATTAGGCAGGCCTTCGGGTTCCCTGCACCGACTGTTCTTCATACCCACACTAAAGTTTCACACCAGTTGGCAAGCTGGGGAATTTTTGAAACATCCCATGTCTGAGAAGAGTGGGCCAGATGGAGAATTTGGGGGAGGGTGGAAGATCTGCATTTATATAGCACCTTTCACAACCTCAGGCTGTCCGAAAGTTCTTGGGCCTTTGAATTTCAGTTGCTGCTGTAACCAGCAGTTTGCACACAAGCAAGTTCCCACTATCAGCATTCTGATGGTCAGATAATCCAGTTTTAGTGACACTAGCAGAGGGATAAATATTGGCTGGGTCACCGAAGAGAAGTCCCCTGCACTCAAATGGTGCTGTGGGGTCTGTTTGAGATAAGCATGACAAGGCCTCAGTTTAACGTCTTATCTGAGAAATGGCTCCTCCGATAGTGCAGCACTCCCTTGGTGCCAGATTTTATACTCAGCCCTCTGGACTTGAAGCTATGAGCTGGTGATCAGAGGCAAGTGTGCTACCTGCTGGGCCACAGACAACAGTGAGCACAAGGCGGAGCAGCTCAAATACCTACACCCCCAACAGCCCTGTCGCTGGGACCTGGCTGTCACATCTGATCACGATCCTGCGCGGTACAAAACACTGCGATGAGGCGGCCACCTGACATCCGGAAAGCTGAGCTTAAAACAGCTTCGCAAAAACCTTCCATGGGGATTAGCTGGAAAGGATATCACAGCCTTTGGTGGACAGATTTTGATCAGGGATTTACTAAAAAACAAAGAACTCTTCAACACCCTTTACCTGCCTTTAGGTCAATCGGTGAACTCCCTAGTGTGGCACAGAGCAAGAAAGTCCCCAGGTTTAATCACGGCGTGCACTGTTGACTCAAACAAAGAGCTTTTAAATGTAAGCAGCAGTCCAGACAAGCCTGTAACCCAGCTTTCCATTACTGACCTGGTAGAGCTGCCCCATGGTTGCACTGGTTGGTGGAATGACATTGTTTACAAAAAAGAAGAGGGCATCCTCAGCTCTCAGGTGAATGCGCTTTCGAATCAGGAAGTAGAACTGTCCAACTGCAGAAAGACAGAGAACAAAAAGGAGTGAGCAGAAATGAATCAAAACACAGTGCTACGATGACACTGAACCAGTTCCTAAAAAGGCGCCAGCTTCCTCAATGGGCGTAGCTACAATTACTGGATGTCAGGCAAGGGCAGGACAACACTTCCAGCTTTGAACATCCTGCTGATTCTCAGTGTCTAGGCAGACACACAAAGGCTGCAAGGTGAAGAGCACGCTTGTGGAGTTGTACTGTCAGCATCTCAGCCAGTGATGGTTGCAAATTTAAAAATCTTGGGGTGCACAAAAAGGGAAAAACCCTCCCGTCTCCCTCACCATTCTCATTTCCTGTGAGAAAGCATCTGTTTCATCACTCCCTCCCAGCTGCTGAGCCTGGGACTGCGCAGCGCTCCTGAAATCAAGGCAGTTTAATGTATATTAATGACTTGGATGAGGGAAGTGAATGTACTATCGTTAAGTTTGAAGATGGCACAAAAAAAAAATAGGTGGGAAGGCAAGTGGTGAGGATGACACAAGGAGCCTACAGAGGGATATAGACAGGTTAAATGAGTAGACAAAAACATGGCAGCTGGAATATGTGGGAACATGAGGTTATGCACTTTGGCAGGAAGAATAGAGGAGCTGAATATTTTTTTTAAATGGAAAGACTGCAGAAAGCTGCAGCACAGAGGGATTTGAGAGTCCTTGTGCATGAATCCTAAATAACTAACATACAAGTTCAACAGGTAATAGGGAAGGCAAATGGAACGTTGGCCTTTATTTCAAAGGGAATGGAGTATAAAAATAGGGAAGTCTTGCTAAAACTACATAAGGCACTAGTTTGACTACACCTAAAATACTGTGAACAGTTTTGGTTCCCTTATCTAAAGGAAAGATATACTGGCATTGGAGGCAGTACAGAGAAGGTTCACTAGGTTCATCCCGGGTATGGAGGGATTCTCTTATGAGGAAAGGTTGAGTAGGTTGGTCCTGTATTCATTGGAATTTAGAAGGAAAGGCGGCCTTATTGAAAGATATAAGATTCTTAGGGGGGAAAAAAGCAAAATACTGCAGATGCTGGAAATCAGAAACAAAAACAGAAAATGCTGGAAAAACTCAACAGGTCTAACAGCATCTGTTGACAGAAAAAGAGTTAGCAGCGTCTGTGGAGAGAAAACAGTTAACGTTTCAAGTCTGTATCACTTTTCTTTAGATTCTTAGGGGGCTTGACAGGGTAGATGCTGAGAGGTGGTTTCCCCTTGTGGGAGAGTCTAGGACCAGAGGGTATAATCTCAGAGTAAAGGGGCGCCCATTTAAAACAGAGATGAGGAGGAATTTCTTCTCTCGGAGGGTAGTGAATCTGTGGAATTCTTTACGACAGAGGGTTGTCGGGGCTGGGTGGTTAAGTATATCCAAGGCTGAGATAGACAGATTTTTAATCAGTAAGGGAATCAAGGGGTATGGGGAAAAGGCAGGAAATGGAGTTGAGGATTATCAGATCAGCCATGATTTCATTGAATGGTGGAGCTGACTCGATGGGCCGAATGGCCTACTTCTGCTCCTACGTCTTATGCACAGGTCTAGCGAGGAAAGGATTATTTGTCTGGATGCTCAAAGGAGGCTGCTGACTGGTCTGCTGTGTTTTTCATTTTGCAGTTCCAACATTAACAGCCTCTGCTTTTCATGTCTTGCTTTTCCAGTGTTTCAGAAGCACATAATACACAATTATATCACATAATGCCAGACAGTGGAACTAGGTGATACACTAGGTGATTCACGGGCTAGGCAGAGACATTGAAATCGATCCAGGAACTTGATGCAGATTATGTCAAAAACAGACCCATAAAGTGATCCACCAATCGGCAAATGCTGTAGCCCTGAAACACTGAGCAAGGGGCCTTGCACCAACATATGCCACACACTGTGTCAAGACTGTCCAAGAACATGGCAGAGGGGGTACAGCACTGACGTGCACACAGATATACAACTCAGCAAAGAGGGCAGGACACAGATAGCCACAGCGCAGACTTGGCAGATGCAATCACTTTAAGTATATCATTCAATTAAAACACTAGTAGGTGCTTGTTGCAGCTTGAACTGGGGTTCAGTAAACTTCTTTCAGCAGAGAAAGAGGACAAACACACCTTTACCAACAAAACCTGCTGAACCTTCATCCCCAGTGAGACTGCATATTTAAGGAGTAGTTACCTCCCTCGCTCCTGAGCTAGTTCAGGATACCTGTACTACACAAAGCAGCAAACTCCTGGCAGCCATTTTGGTTCAACCCAAGAGAACCCCATTTGTATGCTTAATGTTTTCCAGGCTTTGATTTCGAGGGAGACAGCGACATGGTGGTAATGTAATGTCACTGGGCTAGTAATCCTGGGGCCCAGGGTTCAAATCCCTCTATGGCAGCTGGTGGAACTCAACTTCAAATTAATAAAAATCTGGAACTGAAAGCTAGTCTCTGTAATGGTGACCATGAAACTGTTATCAATCGTCATAAAAACCAGGGTTCACTAATGTCCTACAGGGAGGGAAATCTGCCAATATTATCCGGTCTGTTCTAGATGTGACTCATGACCCACTGTGATGTGGCTGCCCTCTGAAATGGGATAGGCAATAAACGCTGGCCTTGACAGCGACACCCACATTCCATAAAAACATTTTTTTGATGATTTCTCTTCCAGGGAATAAACTCGAGCAGCTCAAATTAAGAAAAAGATCCCACATTAATGCAGCCTCGCAGATAAACCGGTGGAGTTTAAACAGAGCCACTAAAATACAAAACGCTTCAAATAGGGTTGAGATTTAAACATTGCTCACTTTTGTGGCCTGATCAAAGATATGCAGGTGAGCGCAGCCACCATTGACACACCAGACCTGAACTCAACAACCCCTGAACATTCCTGGTACTAAATAGATAGCGTGCCTGTGGAGGGACAGGCAGGAAGACACAGGCAGCAACGGTTTACCTGTCAGGTCAGATGGCACGAGGTACTTCTTCTTGTCAAGGTCGCCTATCCTGGCCTTTGGAGCTTTCTCCACGATCACCTGCACATGCAAAAGAGAAGCATTAAAATAATCCCCACCTTTGAAGTTGTCTTTCCAGTTTACAAACCAAAGGCTGAGATACCTGAGGTACATAATGAACGCGAATCATTTGATCACAGAATTAGGGAAACATGCTGCCTGCTGCAAGGGCTGGTGGAGAGATGCGAACACGATGTTCGGTGAAGGGACTGGGCCCCATTTTCTCATTTTTTAAAAAAACATACCAAGTTGATTCAAACCCTGCCAGGGAGACAGGTGTACAACTGGAGTATCTGCCTGGGTTGCACCTGGAGGACAGCATTTTCGAGCTGCATTACACCAGGGTGCTGTGCTGATGGTTCCAGGGCCTTGCAGCGATTGGAAATGATTAAGAACATCGGGTATGATTTCTATAAAGTACGTTGGCCCCCAATTACAAGCCTTGTAAACACTGCTAACATCTTTTTTGCTCAATTCTAGTTTTTGGAAGGGCTGACATTCAGTGGACCTGCACTCTTCTACATGCAAGATACTCCTGTTGGGCTGGACCAGTACTGCCCAGGCTATTCAGCTGACCAGCACCTTTCCTAGTTGCAAGTTGCTAATTTAGACAGACACAGACGGTGAGTAAAGATGAGGGAAAGTAGCAATAGGGATACAATTAAGGGTTTTTCCTCCTAACTTCACAATCCAGGTTAAACTACCAAAATGTTCAAATCTTATCAAAGTGCTAAGTCTTAACCAGAAATCAGCGTGTCAGTAGTGTGAGTGATGGGCCAAATTGTGACACATTCCAACAATGACACCAGTTGTTACACCTTTTGTGAGCTTGGAAACTGTAAACCAAGCTGCGACCTAAGACACTGCATCCTGCCTGAGAGAACGTCTGCACCCAGGCCGCAGTCATTAGAACAATACCTACCAGCCCAGTGAGTGCCTTCTGCAATTCTGACCTTTCACCATGGCTCAGCTTCCTCCAGCTTGCTGCAGACACCGCTGCCTCTTTCACCCCCCTTTTTTTAAGCTTCACCTCCTGCAGACACAGCTGTACAATGACCAACGTGAAGCAGAAAATAGAATGACTTCCTCGGAAGTTTGCAGAGCAGCCCATGGAAACTGAAACCACTGCCCAGGTTCTCAATTACAGGAACTACAGAGGCTAAAAACAGAACCCATTAGTGAAAGTTGCAAACTCAAAAAAACCCTGCAGCTATATCCCCCCTGGAGTATAACGGATCTACCGCCCAGTAAAGCTAACCTATTGAACCGGCAAACTCACTTTCAAGATTAAAAGCAAAAAACTGCGGATGCTGGAAATCCAAGACAAAAACACCTGGAAAAACTCAGCAGGTCTGACAGCATCTGTGGATAGGCACATAGTTAACATTGCGAGTCCATACGATTCAACAGAACTAAGGTTCTGTTCTGTTGAAGAGTCACATGGACTCGAAACGTTAACTGTGTTCCTCTCCGCAGATGCTGTCAGACCTGAGTTTTTCCAGGTGTTTTTGTTTTCACTTTCAAGATTGTTTCTCTTCCACTTCTGAATGAGTTGTGTACCCTATCTTCAGGGTTTACTCTACAGCTACCAGTAAACCATTTACTAATTATTAAAACCCATGGATGGAACTAGAGCAAGGAGCAAGATGGTTTAAATGAGAAATCATCCGCCCGGAAACTGGGTTACACCAACATTCACCCCTGAAATCACATCGACATCGGGCCTTACACTCAACCCCTTGAAATCTACTCCCCCTGGTTATTAATCAAGTGATTAGCAGAAGGATTAGAGGGTTTACTTAATATTTATTATTTCATGGGATGTGGGTGTCGCTGGCAAGGCCAACTTTTGGTTGCCCATCCCTACTGCCCTTGAACTGAGTGGCTTGCTAGGCTATTTCAGAGTGGGAGTTAAGAGTCAACAGCACTGCCGTGGGTCTGGAGTCACACGTAGGCCAGACCAGACCTTCCCTAAAGGACATCCGTGAACCAACAATCGATGATGGTGGTAATGGTCACCATTACTAAGACTAGCCTTATTTATATTCCAGATTCATTAGTTGAATTTAAATTCCACCAGTTCCCATGGTGGGATTTAAACCCATGTCCCCAGGACATTAACTTGGGCCTCTGGATTACTAGCCCAGTGACGTTACCACTTTGTCGCCACCTGCCCAGGAGCAATTTACTTGAACCCAGATTTTGGTAGGCATCTGTCCGAAAGGGTGGTAGAGGCAGAAACCCACATTGCAGTCCAAAACTATTTGGATCTGCACTTGAGTGCTGTAGCCTACAGAGCTCTGGAACAAGGAGCTGGAAAGTGGGATCAAGCTGGAAGGCCCTTACTGGCCAGCAGGTAGATAATGGGCCGAATGGCCTCCCATGTCGGAAATTGCTATGATTCTGTTTCTGCTGGTTGCGCGGAAGCAGCAGAGCATGTTGTACATGCAGCGCAAGCCCAGCAACCATTTGAAGACAGAGCAACATTTCAGTAGCTCAGCCAGCTGTAATGACAGGTCTGGATTTGAAGTGTCCATCAGCACACTTTGCAATCAATTTCCTGTTTCACATCCAATAAAGAAAAACCTGGAATTAGAGCTAAGTGACTTGTGAAGAGTAGCACAGCTGCCAACTGCACACGGCAAGATCCCACAAACAACAGATTAACAGCCAGCTCGTCTGGACAGGACCCAGGGGAGAACTCACCTGCTCTTCAAATGGTACCACAGGATAGTTTACATTCGCCCGAGGGGGCGAAGATGGGCTAGGTTTAACATCTCTGAGGTGCTGCACTGCACTGCACTGCAGCATCAGCCTAGGAGAGCCAAATGGACCCACAGTCGGAGTCGAAGGCACAACCAATCGAGCTTCCAATGAATTCCAGTGCACTTTTAGTTCCATTCTCCATGTGTCAATCCCCACCAAACACAGGAGCACAAATTGCCAAATTTAGTGCCCCATTTTTGGGCAGCTTTGCCTGCCGTTGGCTCTTCATTCACTAGAGTTGATTTTTACGCAAATTTAAAAACACATGGTAGGTATGGAGGTAGGGAGCTGGGGCAGAAAGAGGGGACGGGTCAGCCCTGGGATCTGACCACAGTCAAACTTGCTAAAGCATCACCATTTCACAACACAACATGAATCACCTGTTATGCATTTAACACAACTGTAAGAACGTGGATCGAATAGCTTCTGCCTGTGCTGCAATGACTGTGTACAGACCAGGAGCCCTATTGGCTCTATGTGGGCAGACACACACACATACTGCAGTTGAAGAATTCTCTGCAATCATGCGCAATGTGTTTTAAGCCCTCCTATTACAAATTCATGTTACTCCCAGGCATCCTGTGCATTTCCTCTTACTGGCACGGATTTCTGTCACAGTGCTTCTGCTGCTAAAGCCACAGGAAATGGCGACACCGACAGCAGAGATCAGGACTACAGCAGGAGGACAGTTCCCAGAGGGCGCCAACTTTCCCCCTGCCAAGATCACAGACAGTGGGCAGGTTACAGCCTGTCCACTGGATTTATACTGTGCGGTTGCAGCATTAACAAGGTTGGCAGGCGAGGTCACCAGACATGGATTGATGGGCAACATTCAGAATTCAATGCCTAACCAGTTTACAGGGATTGTGTTGACGTTGCCAACATGACAAGATTTTAAGATCTGAGGAAGCTGCACCTGTCACTGGAACACACCTGACTGTGAAACTGTCTGCTCCAGTCTATGTGGATTGCTGACAGACTGACAGGACAGTGGCAAGTGAGAGGACTCTCTTTAAAAACAGGAATATGCTGCAGCAACGCAGCGCGTTTTACTGATGTTAAAGCACTCGCTGGAAAAGCACTGCAGGTTAGAATACATAAAACCACAATAAATAGGAGTGGGCCATTTGGTCCCTTGAGCCTACTCCTGTCATTCGATAAGATCATAACTGATCTGATTATGGCCTCTTTATATTTCTACAGAGTCATTCATAACCTCCGAATGTCCTAAGCTTTAACATCCACTGAAATGCTTTTGAAGTGCAGCGGTCCTGGAACATAGAAACAAGACAGGCAGCTGATGCAGAGCAAGATTCCACAAACATCAGTGCGATAATAACCAATTCTTCAGTGCTCACCGAGCTAAATATTGGCCAGAGTACCATGGGAAGTTTACGGCACAAAGAGGCCACTCTGCCCAACAAACGAGTTGCCCAGCCTAACCCCACTTTCGAGCATTTGGACCGTAGCCCTGCAGGCTATGGCACTTGAGGTGCACATCCAGGCACATTTTTAAAGAGTCAAGGGTTTCTGCCTCTACTACCCTTTCAGGCGGTGAGTTCCAGAGCCCAAAACCCATTGGATGAAAAAAAAACCAAAGGGAGTGCCCGTCCTCTTCCAACAGTGGCCGCAGGATCTTTTATGTCCACCTGAGGGGGGACAGACGTGACCTCAGCGCTGACAGCACCGCGCTGGCTCCGCCGGCAGCGCAGCGTTCCCTCCCTCCACGCCGCGCTGGAGTCAGTTCAGGTTATATCTGCCCTCGAGACACGGATCCCTCTTGATTCCGAGTCGAGTGCGCTGCCCCATTTTAAAATCGGTTTTATCGAGAGCCCATTTATTTATTCAGTAAGATACCATCACACCGATTACGTTAGCTAGCTTATTCAGTTCTATAACCGGTAGCTCAGATTTTTGTCGCACTAATCGATTAATAATCTCCAAGGCTCACGACAAGTCCACAGCTGCTCATACCAAGCTGTGTGCTAGTTTGGCTAGTTAGCAGCAGGGAGATTAGCCTGTGCGTTAGTTATCCTGGTTAGAAGCTAATTACAGGAGACTGTACATTAATTAGCTAGTTACAGTTGTCTGCATGTTAGGCTCCTTAACAGCTGGTTACAACAAGCTGCATGTTAGCTAAGCTGCTTAGTAGTCGGTTACATCAATCCATCTATTAGTCAGGCTGGTTAGTGGAGGGTTACACCAATCTGTCTATTAGTTAGGCTGGTTAGCAGTGGGTTACACCAATCTATTGGTTAGGCTGATTAGCAGTGGGTTACACCAATCTGTCTATTAGTTAGGCTGGTTAGCAGTGGGTTACACCAATCTATTGGTTAGGCTGGTTAGTGGTGGGTTACACCAATCTGTCTATTGGTTAGGCTGGTTAGCAGTGGGCTACACCAATCTGTCTATTAGTTAGGCTGGTTAGCGGTGGGTTACACCAATCTGTCTACTAGTTAGGCTGGTTAGCAGTGGGTTACACCAATCTATTGGTTAGGCTGGTTAGTGGTGGGTTACACCAATCTGTCTATTGATTAGGCTGGTTAGCAGTGGGCTACACCAATCTGTCTATTAGTTAGGCTGGTTAGCAGTGGGTTACACCAATCTATTAGTTAGGCTGGTTAGCAGTGGGTTACACCAATCTATTGGTTAGGCTGGTTAGCAGTGGGTTACACCAATTATTAGTTACATATTAGTTACACCAATCTATTAGTTAGGCTGGTTAGCAGCCGGTTTCACAGCTCGTTAGGCTACTTAACAACTGGTGATATCAACCTGTTAGGTTGTGTATATCAACCTTTTGGTTAGTTAGGCTGGTTACGTTAGTTAACTTGCTTAGCAGCTGGTTACAGAAGTCTGCGCATTAGTTAAGTTGGTTACCCAGTCCCTGGTTACGCTAATTGTTTGACAGGTGAGGGGGTAGAGAGAGTGAGTCAGGTTGTTAAGCTAGTTAGACTAGTTAAGGGAGGGGGGAGGCGGGGGAAGAGAGTCGGCACTTAACCGGGACCCGGTCCGGGTATTTCTTGCGGATCTTCTCGCCCTCGGAGCGCCTCTTCTCGAACAGGTGCTCCTCCTTGTACTGGAACTTCATCCCCGCTTCTCTCCCTCACTCGACGCTCGGTGTCCGCCTCGGGCCTTCGCGTTCCGGCCGCGATCCCGGGGCCTCGCTCCCGTTCCCGACTCGATTCCTTTCTCCCTCCCCGCGGGGTTTTTGGAGCCTCTCTCTCTCTCGATCTCTCTCAGCTCCTCCGGAGGGTGGGTGGGTGGCTGGGTAGGTGGGGGGGTTTATTCGTCTCTTTAATCCCCTCTCTCTCTCTCTCTCTCCCTCTCTCTGAACTGACTGACCCCTGACCTCCACCTCCTCCCGCCGCCGCCTCCCGCGGATTGACACAGCCCCTCCCCCACCCTAACCTATTCACACAAACCGGCGCCGCCTCACCCCCCCCCCCCCTACCACCACCACACACACCAAAACAAAAATAGTCCCTTCACCCTATCGGCCCGGGAGCGCCTCTTTTCGCCTCAGAAACCCCGCCCGGCCGCCTGGATGGGGGACGGACGCGCATGCCCGTCCTCCTTTTCTGCTTGTTGCCGACTTTGGCCGACGGCTTTCGATTCCACCCCCCGCGCGTGCGCACAGCGGCTCCCGGCGGAGGGAGACATGGGCCCCGCCGGCGGGCGTGCTGGCGGTTCGTCGTCACAATAGGGGTCACGAGACGACGCCGTCGCGACGCCGTCGGCCACGCCCCTCCCGCACGGCCGCGCCCCCTCCCGCAGGTCACCTGACACCAGAAGCAGCCCCTTGAGTCTCTTTGGGACACAGCGCCCACTGCCAATACATTAACCCAGCACCCGCAGCCAATGTATTAACCTGTCACCCACTGGCAATGCATTAACCCAGCACCCACTGCTAATGCATTAACCTGTCACCCACTGGCAATGCATTAACCCAGCACCCACTGCTAATGCATTAACCTGTCACCCACAGGCAATGCATTAACCCAGCACCCACTGCTATTGACCCAGCACCCGCTGCCAATGCATTAACCCAGCACCCACTGCTATTGACCCAGCACCCGCTGCCAATGCATTAACCCAGCACCCACTGCTATTGACCCAGCACCCACTGCCAATGCATTAACCCAGCACCCCACTGCCATTGACCCAGCACCCGCTGCCAATGCATTAACCCAGCACCCACTGCCAATGCATTAACCCAGCACCCGCTGCTAATGCATTAACCCAGCACCCGCTGCCAATGCATTAACCCAGCACCCCACTGCCAATGCATTAACCTGTCACCCACTGGCAATGCATTAACCCAGCACCCTCTGCTATTAACCCAGCACCCACTGCCAATGCATTAACCCAGCACCCACTGCCATTGACCCAGCACCCGCTGCCAATGCATTAACCCAGCACCCACTGCTATTGACCCAGCACCCACTGCCAATGCATTAACCCAGCACCCACTGCTAATGCATTAACCCAGCACCCGCTGCCAATGCATTAACCCAGCACCCAATGCCAATGCATTAACCCAGCACCCACTGCCAATGCATTAACCCAGCACCCGCTGCCATTGCATTAACCCAGCACCCACTGGCAATGCATAACCCAGCACCCACTGCTATTAACCCAGCACCCGCTGCCAATGCATTAACCCAGCACCCACTGCCAATGCATTAACCTAGCACCCACTGCTATTAACCCGGCACCCGCTGCCAATGCATTAACCCAGCACCCACTGCTATTAACCCAGCACCCACTGGCAATGTATTAACTCAGCACCCGCTGCCAATGCATTAACCCAGCACCCACTGCCAATGCATTAACCCAGCACCCACTGCCAATGCATTAACCCAGCACCCGCTGCCAATGCATTAACCCAGCACCCACTGCCAATATATTAACCCAGCACCCACTACCAATATATTAACCCAGCACCCACTGCCAAAATATTAACCCAGCACCCACTACCAATACATTAACCCAGCACCCACTACTAATACATTAACCCAGCACCCACTACCAATGCATTAACCCAGCACCCACTGCCAAAGTATTAACCCAGCACCTACTGCTATTAACCCAGCACCCAGTGGCAAAGCATTAACCCAGCACCCACTGCCAATGCATTAACCCAGCACTCGCTGCCAATGCATTAACCCAGCACCCTCTGCTATTAACCCAACACCCACTGCCAATGCATTAACCCAGCACCCACTGCTATTAACCCAGCACCCGCTGCCAATGCATTAACCCAGCACCCACTGCCAATGCATTAACCCAGCACCCACTGCTAATGCATTAACCCAGCACCCAGTGCCAATGCATTAACCCAGCACCCACTGCCAATGCATTAACCCAGCACCTGTTGCAATTAACCCAGCACCCACTGCCAATGCATTAACCTAGCACCCACTACCAATACATTAACCTGGCACCCACTGCCAATGCAATAACCCAGCACCTGCTGCCAATGCATTAACCCAGCACCCACTGCCATTGACCCAGCACCCACTGGCAATGCATTAAACCAGTATCCACTGCTTTTGACCCAGCACCCACTGGCAATGCATTAAACCAGTATCCACTGCTATTAACCCAGCACCCACTGCCATTGCATTAACCCAGCACCCGCTGCCATTGCATTAACTCTGTAACCACTGCCATTGCATTAACCCAGCACCCGCTGCCATTGCATTAACTCTGTAACCACTGCCATTGCATTAACCCTGCAGCCACTGCCAATGCATTAACCCAGCACCCACTGGCAATGCACTAACCCACCAGCCACTTCATTGACCCAGCACCCACTGGCAATGCATTAACCCGACACTCACTTCATTAACCCAGCACCCACTGGCAATGCATTGACCCAGCACCCACTAACAATGCATTGACCCAGCATCCACTGCCAGTGCATTAACCCGACACTCACTTCATTAACCCAGCATCCACTGCCAATACATTAACCCAGCACCCACTGGCAATGCATTGACCCAGCACCCACTGACAATGCATTGACCCAGCATCCACTGCCAGTGCATTAACCCGATACTCACTTCATTAACCCAGCATCCACTGCCAATACATTAACCCAGCACCCACTGCCAATACATTGACCCAGCACCCACTGCCAGTGCATTAACTCGGCACCTGCTGCCAATGCATTAACCCAGTATCCACTGCTATTAACCCAGCACCCACTGCCAATGCATTAACCCAGCATCCATTGCCAATGCATTAACCTGTCACCCATTGCCAATGCATTAACCTGGCACCCATCACCAATGTATTAACCTGGCACCCACTGCCAATGCATTAACCCGTCCCCCACCACCAATGCATTTACCCATCACCCACTGCCAATGCATTAACCCAGCATTGGGGTGGGGTGGTGGGGGTAGGTCTGTGTGCAAGGGTGGGGTTGTGTGTAGTGGGGTGGGTGTGTGTATGTGGGGATAAGAGTGTGTGTATGGGGGTGTAGGTGGGAGTGTGTGTGTGTGTGTGTGTGTGTGTGTTTTCAAATTTAAATTCTGGAGATCGTTCCCCAACTCCCCGATCCCAAATTCAATGGAAGATGGAGATTTAAGTAGCAGGATGAAAAAATAATCCTGATCTCAATGCAGTGAAAATTTCAGGGCTGAAAATGGATGGTCGGATTGATTGAAAGGGGTGGGATTGTTACTCTCACACTCGTGACCTGCTCCGAGCAGACGGTCAATGTAGCCACAATGCAGTTGGGGCTTTCTTGGAAGTCTCAATCCAGCTTGCATTCCCAAATATTGGTCAGCCCAGCAGACAACCAGGACAAACAAAAATTGGTAGTTGCTCCAGAACAATTTCCCCCCTATCTAAGTATCCAATTCCAAATATATCAGACAAACTTCCTGGCCTGGGCGTCGTGTCTGTGTGTCAGGGTGTATGTCAGTGCATGTATCAGGGTGTATGCCTGTGTTTGTGTGTTTGTATGTCAATGTGTATGTCTGTATGTGTGTGTGTGGGTCAGTGTATATGTCAATATGAATTTGTGCGCGCGTCAGTGCATATGTCAATGTGAACGTCTGTGTGTATGTGTGTCTGCGAGTCTCTATAGTTTTCTTTTAAAATATATAGAGATATGCTTATGCTATCTCTAAAAATTTTAAATGGGATGCAGACCTAAAATGGCTGAATCTATGTCTGTCTGTGACCCTCAAACTAAAGGAGCAACCTGGCAGTACTGGAGAAACACACACCTCATTATCGCTGAAGACCCACTAACAACACATTGTGTGCTGCACAAGCTAAATTCAAAGATAGCCATACAAAGGCCATTGGCACTTCATAACCCAGGCTGGCCAACAGAAGCCTGTTCATCTGCTAAGACAAAGGGTTCCGCATCCATCTTTTCAATTCCTAATGGCTGAGACATTCCACAATCTCAGGGACCCAGACAAGGGATAAACACCCCTTGTCAAAGCCAGTGTGGAGAGGGGGCTGGCATGTGACATGGACCTCTCATTTGTGGAACCAGTAATATTGACCTGCTGTACTCTCTGCATGCCTATTTCATTTTGTGAAGTCAACACCTCTGGAAATGTGAATTATCCAGCACTGGTTTTCAACCCACCGACCTTTGTGAAGGAATACCTCTTTGGACTTTGATTCTGGACTCTGGAAGCCATGTGAAACACTATGACACTTATTTTCTCCATGGTCTCTGCACTGTAAATCTTTCCTTTTCTCTATCCCTCTTTAACTGTATGAATGCACAGGAGGCAACATTGTGACACCGCCCCCCCGAACCATGTTTTGAGTGTGCAAAAAAACTAACCCTTTGAGTTCATCCTATCTTGAGTTTGCTGTGGGGTTAATAGAAATTGGATAACACCAAAGTGAAATACTGGGAAATATGCCATTGTTTATAAAGGGGGGAAGCGAATCAAAAACACCTGTTTACAAATGGGTGGCGAGAAATTAGTGCTGTTTAAATTAACCCCCCCTCCTGCCCGTAACAGCGGGTCCATGTGTGCGTTTGTCTGTGTTTGTGTCTGAGAGTCTTAGTGTGTAAGAGTGCATTTCAATGTGTGTGTGTGTGTGTGTCAGAGTCTATGTCAATGCCTATGTGTGTGTGTATTTGTTTGTGTATATCAGTATGTATGTCTTTTTCAGTGTGCCTGTATGTGTGCGTGCACACGTGTGGGTGTGCTTGTGCAGCTGCACCTGCGTGTGTGAGTTTATCGGTGTTTGTCTTTGTGTGCCCGTGTCCGAGAGAGAGACAGTGTGTGTGTGTGTGTGTGTGTGTGTGTGTCTGAGTGTGTGCTCGTCTGCGATCGTGTCTATGTGTGCATGTCTGAGTGTGTCCATGTTTGCTTGTCTGTGCTCATCTGTGTCCCCCCCCCCACCCCGGGTGTTTGTGTGTATGTCCGGGTGTCTGCGTGTATGTGTGTGTATCTGTCTGAGAGAGTTTATCTCTGTGTATGTCTGGGTATCTGTGCATGTGCCTGATTGTGTGTGTGTGTGATAGTCTGGGGAGGTGTGTGTTTATGTGTATGCATGCGTGTCTGTTTATCTGTGTGTGTGTGTGTATGTGTATGTCTGGGTGTATGTGTGTGTCTGTGTGAGAGTTTATCTCTGTGTATGTCTGGGTGTCTGTGTGAGAGAGAGTCGGGGGGGCGGGGGGCGTGTTTGTGTGTCTGTATGTTTATCTGTGTGCGTCTGCGATAGTCTGGGTGTGTGTGTGTGTGTGTGTCTGAGAGCGCCTGGGTGTGTGTGAGCGCGTGTTTCTCTGTGAGAGTCTGAGTGTGCATGTGTGTGTGAGAGCGCACGTCTGGGTATGTGTGTGTGTGTGTGTGCCTGATTGTGTGCGAGCGTGCGCGAGAGTGGGGAGGTGTGTGTTTATGTGTATGCATGCGTGTCTGTTTACCTGTGTATGTGTGTGTCTGTGTGTGTGTGTGTGTGTGTATGTCTGGGTGTCTGTGTGAGAGAGAGTCTGGGGGGGGGGGGGGGGGGGGGGGGGGGGGGGCCTGTGTCTGTATGTTTATCTGTGTGTGTGTGTGTGTGTGTGTGTGTGTGTGTGTATGTCTGAGTGTCTGTGTGAGAGTTTATCTCTGTGTATGTCTGGGTGTCTGTGAGAGAGAGAGAGTCTGGGGGGGGGGGGGGCCTGTGTCTGTATGTTTATCTGTGTGTGTGTGTCTGACAATGTCTGGGTGTGTGTGAGTACGTGTTTGTGCGAGAGTCTGAGTGTGTATGAGAGAGTCTGGGGGGTGCGCGTGCGTGTGTTTGGGGGGGGAGGGGGGTGGTAGAATGTATTTTTTTTTTTAGTTCACAAGGAGACAGTGGGATGCCTGGCCTGCAGTGATACAGGGTTCAAACACCCCCGGGCTTCCGTCCAGTTATTTCTTGCACCCTCCTGCGCTCGATGCGAGTTCGGGGCTGAGGGATATTTGCAGGGGAGAAAAGAGTCAGAGCAGAGGGGAGGGGGGGGGAAAAGTTCAACTTTCTTTTTAATACAAGAAAATTATTATTTTAAAAATGAGGAAGGGAAAAAAAAGAACAAAAAATACGAAGTTTCTTCATAATCTATTGTGGGCGGTGGATTAAATCTCTTTTGTTTTCTCTTTAAAACGATGTACAATACTGTCCCATTGCTTCATTAGTTTCTCCTTTTCGAAGGCTGTCGGCACGTTTAGTTTCGTGGAGGCGACAGGCACTCCTGCTAAGTCCGGCGCAGTCTCTGACAGTGTGCACAGCCAAAATCTCCAGCTGGCACAAAATACCAGTTCACGAGACGGGAGTGGGTACAGGGTAAAGGAGGCTGGGTGGGGGTGTGGGAGGAGGGGGGTGGGGGTGTGGGAGGAGGGGGGGGGGGGTGAGGGTTCAAACACACAGGGAACGCCACTCAAGACCCAATAACGGCAAGGCGAGTGGAAGGTGAAGGGGGGGGGGGCTGGGGGGGAGGCAGATGAGGGTAAGGCATAGGCCAGTTCCTGCGGGGCCAGGAGTTGTTGGTGGGGGGGGGGGGGAAATGGACAAGGGTCACCATAATCGGTGCTGGTGTAAATTCCGGCTGAGAACCGATCTCACGTCTGCTGTAAACCTGGAAAGAGAATGAGAAACGGAAGTGAGTCACGGATTGGTTGAAGCACAGGAGGAGGCCACTCGGCCCGTCTAGTCGGCGCTGGTTCTCCGAGCGAGCGATGCACCGAGTGCCATTTCCCAACCTTCTCCCTGTAACCCCCGCACATCCTTCCTCTTCAGGTAGTGATCCAATTCCGCTTTGAAAGCCTCGATTGACCCTGTCTCCACCACACTCTCAGACAGTGCATCCCAGACCCTGAACACTCGCTGTGTGAAAGAGGTTTTCCTCGTGTCACTTTAGCTTCTTTTGCCAATTACGTTCCCTCTGTGCCCTCTCGTTCTCAATCCTTTCGCGAGCGTGAACAGTTTCTCTCTATCGACTCTGCCCAGACCCTTCAAGATTTTGAACATCTCCTCTCAACCTTCCCGTCTCCGAGTAAATCGGTCCCAGCTTCTCCAATCTATCTGCTCTCTTCGTCCCTGGGATCATTCTCCTGAATCCTTCCTGCCTTCTCCTTGAAGCCTTCACATCGATCCTAGTTGCGGCGCCCGGAATTGGACACAATGACCACCTGAGACTGAACCAGTTTTCGTACCCATGGGAGCTGTCCAACGTTCCACCCTTCCCAATTCCCAATCCGCAATTAATAGATCACTGGGTAAAATGCCTAGTCCAGTGCGGCACTGGGGTCACCCAGGCTCCGGTGTGTCCCTGACAGAGTCCGGTCTCACCCAGCAACAGCGCCTCACAAGGGCAGGTTGCCCAGAATAGGTTTATTTTCCCTCAAGTAGAGCAGATTAAGGGGCAATTTGATCGCGGTGTTTAGGGTAATTAAATAGGGCCGATGGAGAGAAACTATTTTCTCTGGTTTTGGGGAGGAGTCCAGCAAAGGGGACGTCACATTTATATTCCAACCAGGCCGTTCAGGTGTGACATCAGGAAGCACTTCCTCACGCAGAGGGGAGTGGGAATCTGGAACTCTCCCCCCCGCAAAAAGGCTGTGGGTCAACGAGAGATTTCAAAACAAAGTTATTGTACTGTGGGAAGCCGCCTGCTGTGGTCACCTTATTGGCAGGGATCACTGGACACCAGAGATGAGGAGGGTTGTGGCTTTTTTGTATACACGCCACTTCCCCCAACCCTGCCTGCCCCACAAACTCTGCAATAAAGGTCAGACTAAAGTCAGGAGCAGCCCCGGTGTTTGGTCCAGTTGAAATTAGTTAACCGGGGTTGGAGCCGTAGATAGGCTTGATGTTGTCGTGGCAACTATGCCTGGACAACCAGAACTGTGCAGACAACACAGATTTCATCTAAACTGCATCAATTTCCCAAAGATAGTCAAGTTATCCCTGCAAACATTCCCAGGACAGGTACAGCACGGGGTTAGATAGAGAGTAAAGCTCCCTCTACACTGTCCCCATCAAACACTCCCAGGACAGGTACAGCACGGGGTTAGATACAGAGTAAAGCTCCCTCTACACTGTCCCCATCAAACACTCCCAGGACAGGTACAGCACGGGGTTAGATACAGAGTAAAGCTCCCTCTACGCCGTCCCCATCAAACACTCCCAGGACAGGTACAGCACGGGTTAGATACAGAATAAAGCTCCCTCTACACTGTCCACATCAAACACTCCCAGGATGGGTACAGCACGGGGTTAGATACAGAGTAAAGCTCCCTCTACACTGTCCCCATCAAACACTCCCAGGACAGGTACAACACGGGGCTTGATACAGAGTAAAGCTCCCTCTACACCGTCCCCATCAAACACTCCCAGGACAGGTACAGCACGGGGTTAGATGCAGAGTAAAGCTCCCTCTACGCCGTCCCCATCAAACACTCCCAGGACAGGTACAGCACGGAGTTAGATACAGAGTAAAGCTCCCTCTACACCGTCCCCATCAAACACTCCCAGGACAGGTACAGCACGGGGTTAGATACAGAGTAAAGCTCCCTCTACACTGTCCCCATCAAACACTCCCAGGACAGGTACAGCACGGGATTAGATACAGAGTAAAGCTCCCTCTACGCCGTCCCCATCAAACACTCCCAGGACAGGTACAGCACGGAGTTAGATACAGAGTAAAGCTCCCTCTACACTGTCCCCATCAAACACTCCCAGGACAGGCACAGGATGAATCTGGAGCTTGTGCAATCAATTGCGACATCAGCTTTGGCTCAGTGATCACACTGCCATCTCAGTGATCACACTGCCATCTCAGTGATCACACTGCCATCTCAGTGATCACACTGCCATCTCAGTGATCACACTGCCATCTCAGTGATCACACTGCCATCTCAGTGATCACACTGCCATCTCAGTGATCACACTGCCATCTCAGTGATCACACTGCCATCTCAGGATCATGCCTTGTGTTCAAGTTCCACACTTGAGACATAATTGTGACTGGCACTCCCATGCAGTACTAAGGGAATGCTGCACTGACAGAGGGTCAGTACTGAGGGAGAGCTGCATTGTTGGAGGGTCAGTACTGTGGGAGTGTTGCACTGTTGGAGGGTCAGTATTGAGGGAGTGCCGCACTGTCAGAGGGTCAGTACTGAGGGAGTGCCGCACTGTCAGAGGGTCAGTACTGAGGGAGAGTTGCATTGTTGGAGGGTCAGTACTGTGGGAGTGTTGCACTGTTGGAGGGTCAGTACTGAGGGAGTGCCGCACTGTCGGAGAGTCAGTGCTGAGGGAGAGCTGCATTGTCGGAGGGTCAGTACTGAGGGAGTGCTGCACTGTCGGAGGGTCAGTACTGTGGGAGTGTTGCACTGTCAGAGGGTCAGTACTGAGGGAGTGCTGCACTGTCGGAAGCTCAGTACTGAGGGAGCGCCGCACTGTTGGAGGGTCAGTACTGAGGGGGTGCCGGACTGTCGGAGGGTCAGTACTGAGGGAGTGCTGCACTGTTGGAGGTGTCGTCTTTGCGATCAGATGTTAAACCAAGGCCCAAGTCCACCCTTTCAGTTGGACATGACAGATTCCACTCTCTTATTTGGTGGAGAGCAGGGTGTAGCTCTTCCCAGGGCCCTGGCGAATTGTCCCTCAGCCAACATCACTGAAGCTGCTTGTCTGGTCACGACGACACTGCTGTATTTGGGATCTTGCTGTGCACAAATTAGCTGCTGCCTTTCCGACATTACGGCAGCAACTAGGTTGAAGTGCAATGAATTGGGTAAAATGTGCATGGATTATTGAAGCTATAGCTGACAGCTCGGGTGGCCAATCGGCCCACCGTTCATGTACCGGCTCTTTGAAAGAGCTGTCCAATTAGTCGCACACTCCACCCCCCGCCCCCGGTCACTCCGCCAGATGAATACAGCTTCTTCACGTACCGTAATGCGTCTAGCATCGGTAAGAGATTCAGTAGCGCTGTGTCGCTCGGATCACTGAACCACGATTTAATGGGTATGGCGTTATCTGGAGAGGAACAGAGAAAGGATTCAGAGTCAGTTTCAGACGAGGGCCTCAGCTCGGGGCTTCCCCACAGTGGGGTTGATAACTTTCACCGCTCCGCATCGCGCCCCCAACCCTGACCCTTCTGTGCCCTCCGCCCCTGCCCCCACCCCCCCACCCCCCACCAGTTCCTCCAGTCGCTGCTGGGACCAAAGCGCACCACCACGGCCAACTCCCCGGGTCCAGAATGTCGACGGGCAATTCGACCACAGGAGGCTGCAACAGCCAACCATGCCTGTGAGGCTAGGATCGCTGGGGCAGGCTTCAGGGATGAAAAGCCCTGACATTTTGCTTCAGACTTCTCCCCACAACCCCCTGCCACTCCTCCTCCACCCACACACTAATCCAGCAGCACTTACTGACTTCCTTCAATATCGGCCAGGAACGCAGCCTGGTCTCTGAGCCTCACTCCCCAACCGAGGTGGTCCTAACTTTCACCACCCTCCCCGCCCCCCCCCCACCCCCACTCTGGTGCTCGCTGCCCCCTCCCATTGACTCCCAGATAAGCAACACTTCAATTTTAAAACCTTCATTCTTGCTTTCAAATCCCTCCATGACCTCACCCCACCCTATCTCTGTAACCTCCTCCAGACCCTACAATCCTCCCTATCTCTGTAACCTCCTCCAACCCCTACAACCCTCCCTATCTCTGTAACCTCCTCCAGCCCCTACACCCCTCCCTATATCTGTAACCTCCTCCAACCCCTACAACCCTCCCTATCTCTGTAACCTCCTCCAGCCCCTACAACCCTCCCTATCTCTGTAACCTCCTCCAGCCCCTACAACTCTCCCTATCTCTGTAACCTCCTCCAGCCCCTACACTCCTCCCTATCTCTGTAACCTCCTCCAGTCCCCTACAACCCTCCCTATCTCTGTAACCTCCTCCAGCCCCTAAAACTCTCCCTATCTCTGTAACCTCCTCCAGCCCCTACAACCCTATCTCTGTAACCTCCTCCAGCCCCTACAACTCTCCCTATTCCTGTAACCTCCTCCAGCCCCTACAACCCTCCCTATCTCTGTAACCTCCTCCAGCCCCTACACCCCTCCCTATCTCTGTAACCTCCTCCAGCCCCTACACCCCTCCCTATCTCTGTAACCTCCTCCAGCCCCTACACCCCTCCCTATCTCTGTAACCTCCTCCAGCCCCTACACCCCTCCCTATCCCTGTAACCTCCTCCAGCCCCTACACCCCTTCCTATCTCTCTAACCTCCTCCAGCCCCTACACCCCTCCCTATCTCTGTAACCTCCTCCAGCCCCTACAACCCTCCCTATCTCTGTAACCTCCTCCAGCCCCTACACCCCTCCCTATCCCTGTAACCTCCTCCAGCCCCTACACCCCTTCCTATCTCTCTAACCTCCTCCAGCCCCTACACCCCTCCCTATCTCTGTAACCTCCTCCAGTCCCTACACTCCTCCCTATCTCTGTAACCTCCTCCAGCCCCTACAACCCTCCCTATCTCTGTAACCTCCTCCAGCCACTACACCCCTCCCTATCTCTGTAACCTCCTCCAGCCCCTACACTCCTCCCTATCTCTGTGACCTCCTCCAGCCCCTACACCCCTCCCTATCTCTGTAACCTCCTCCAGCCCCTACAACCCTCCCTATCTCTGTAACCTCCTCCAGCCCCTACAACCCTCCCTACCTCTGTAACCTCCTCCAACCCCTACACCCCTCCCTATCTCTGTAACCTCCTCCAGCCCCTACAACCCTCCCTATCTCTGTAACCTCCTCCAACCCCTACAACCCTCCCTAACTCTGTAACATCCTCCAGCCCCAACAACCCTCCCTATCTCTGTAACCTCCTCCAACCTTCCAAGTTGCTTGCACAGCTCCAATTCTGGCCTCTTGACCATCCCCCCGATTCCCATCGCTCCACCATTGGCGACCGTGTCTTCAGCTGCCTGTGCCCTAAGCACTGGAATTCCCTCCCTCTCCGCCTCCCTCTCTCCTCCTTTAACACGCTCCGTAAAAACTGACCTCTTTGAGCTTTGGTCACCTGCCCCCAATATTGTCCTATGTAGCTTCACGTTATATCCTGCATGTGAACCCCACTGAACCTGGAGGGGGAGGCCCACCCCACTCAAGAATTCTGCAAATGACAGGCAGAAAGATGATCTGAATGTATTGTAATTTCTGGTTCAGGAGAAATCAAGCTAAAGCTTTATTCAGAGTGATGCTCCCTCTACACTGTCCCCAGCAAACACTCCCAGGACAGGTACAGCACGGGGTTAGATACAGAGTAAAGCTCCCTCTACACTGTCCCCATCAAACACTCCCAGGGCAGGTACAGCGCAGGGTTAGATAAAGAGTAAAGCTCCCCCTACACCGCCCCCATCAAACACTCCCAGGACAGGTACAGCACGGGGTTAGATACAGAGTAAAGCTCCCTCTACACTGTCCCCATCACACCCTCCCAGGACAGGTACAGCACGGGGTTAGCTACAGAGTAAAGCTCCCTCTACACTGTCCCCATCAAACACTCCCAGGACAGGTACAGCACGGGGTTAGATACAGAGTAAAGCTCCCTCTACACTGTCCCCATCAAACACTCCCAGGACAGGTACAGCACGGGGTTAGATACAGAGTAAAGCTCCCTCTACACCATCCCCATCAAACACTCCCAGGACAGGTACAGCACGGGGTTAGATACAGAGTAAAGCTCCCTCTACACTGTCCCCATCAAACACTCCCAGGACAGGTACAGCACGGGGTTAGATACAGAGTAAAGCTCCCTCTACACTGTCCCCATCAAACACTCCGAAGACAGGTACAGCACGGGGTTAGATACAGAGTAAAGCTCCCTCTACACTGTCCCCATCAAACACTCCCAGGACAGGTACAGCACGGGGTTAGATACAAAGTAAAGCTCCCTCTACACTGTCCCCATCAAACACTCCCAGGACAGGTACAGCACAGGGTTAGATACAGAGTAAACTCCCTCTACACTGTCCCCACTAAACACTCCCAGGACAGGTACAGCACGGGGTTAGATACAGAGTAAAGCTCCCTCTACACTGTCCCCATCAAACACTCCCAGGACAGGTACAGCACGGGGTTAGATACAAAGTAAAGCTCCCACTACACTGTCCCCATCAAACACTCCCAGGACAGGTACAGCACGGGGTTAGATACAGAGTAAAGCTCCCTCTACACTGTCCCCATCAAACACTCCCAGGTTTAGTGAAAAATGCGATTTATGTTCCATGTACTTTTTGCTTTACCTTTGAGGATTTTACTTTAAAACACAAAACGGGTGCAGGTCAATGGGACTAGTGGAATAATATTTCGGCACAGACTAGAAGGGCCGAATGGCCAGTTTTCTGTGCTGTAGTGTCCTATGGTTCTATGGGTGTTTGAAGATGATGGCCTGTTTGTTTGTTCCTGTTTGGAAGAATGGGACGACACTGAGGAACCCTAAACTGGGGCTGGGAAGCAGTTTTCATTTTGTTTTGGTCTTGAGAGCTTTAGCCGCAGTTTAGTCAACGCAAAGAACGTGCGTGGTTCCCATTTCTCAGAATCAAGTTTGTTCCTTTTTTTGCTTTAGCAGTTTCAAACGTCACAGGGTTGTGTAGTCAGTCCCCGCCTCTTAACAGTCAAAGCTTGTTCAATGCAGGATGGAAATCCGATTGTTGAAATTTAGCACCTTTAATTATAAAAGCCTCCCTCTGCAGCTTCACCGTCTGCCTTTTCACGTGGACATAAAAGATCCCATGGCCGCTACTGGATAAAGAGCTGGGGGGGGGGGGGGGGTTGTCCCTAGTGGCCTTCGAAAAGAAAAATCATTGAACAAAGACACAGCTAATCTAGTCACTATCTCATGCCTGTCTACAGGAGCAAATCGGCGGCCAAGTTTTCTACATCACAACGGTGACAAGGCAGCCGGATATCAGCCGTTCCTTCACTGTCGCTGGGTCAAAATCCTGGAGTTCCCTCCCTACCAGCGCGGCGGGTGTACCTACACCGCATGGACTGCAGCGGTTCAAGAAGGCAGCAGCTCACCCACCACCTTACTCAAGGGGCAATTAGGGACGAGCAATAAATGCTGGGCCCAGCCAGTGACCCCCCCCACATCCGGTGAATGAATAAATCAAGAGGCCGGATGGCTGGCGTGAGGTTCAGAATCAAGCCAACCGCGCAGCCTCATGCCCTGCCTGCTGGCATCCTGCCCCCTGAGGCTGGAAAGCAATGGCAAACCAGCGCTGGTCAAAACCTGGGAGGAAACGCCACCCAGACGGGTGGGGCATCAGTGGACAAACGAGCCTAGGAGCTGCCTTTGGGCACAGCGCTCGGGAACGAATGAGGCAAAGAGTGATGGCGGTTCAATAAGAGTTTCTCACTGGCCGCTGCGGGCTTCAGGCTGTGCTGAGGATGCCGAAAGTGCTGCAGAAATGCAAGTTCCCTGTCACGATTTTCAACCGTGTTGACAGGAGATTTGAACCAATTAAAGTACGAGTCCCAATACCCGAACCTGCCACCCGCACCCCACCCCAACCAACGACTCCCCCCCACTCCTCCAGCCAGTCGACCCACCCCATTCCTGACCAAAGGTTCCCATTTACCTGACTCAGTTTGCCACCACTGCACTGAGCTGCGTGTTAACCTCTCACAGGACCAGTCAGTGAAAAGCTGTGCTCTCTGGGCTGCTCATACAGCCCCTGGGTTGGGGCGGGGGGGGGGGGGAGTAAGATGGTGTGTGTGTGTGTGTGTGTGTGTGGGGGGGGTGGGGTGGGGAGGGTGAGCAGGGAGTGTCGGGGCAGGTCCTTCACCAGGCCGGGGCAGCTCAGGCCTGCAGTCGGGGCAGGCTGGTGAACGTGCCAGCCCAGGGGAGAGAGAGCCAGCCCAGCCTCGTCTGCAAAAGGAGCTTCAGCCAAATCCACCGAACTGCTTCCGTTCCCCGGGTCACCGGTGCTTCCTGGTTAAGGAGACCCACGCCTGTATTCCTGCTGTGGTTTCGGCAGTATCCAGGGTGTTTCACCTAGTCAGGGGCACTGGCAATTTTCAATCTGAAACCCATTTCCACACAGCAAGATTACACAAACAGCAATAACATAGTTATCTTCAGTAAGGCAGAAGGGGAACTCTCCTGCTCTTCTTCAAACACTGGCTGTTAGCTCCATCCAAAAGGACAGATGGAACCTCCACCTAACATCTCATCTGAAAGACAACATCTCTGACAGTGCGGCACTCCCTCTGTACTGACCCTCCGACAGTGCGGCACTCCCTCTGTACTGACCCTCCGACAGTGCGGCACTCCCTCTGTACTGACCCTCCGACAGTGCGGCACTCCCTCTGTACTGACCCTCCGACAGTGCGGCACTCCCTCTGTACTGACCCTCCGGCAGTGCGGCACTCCCTCTGTACTGACCCTCCGGCAGTGCGGCACTCCCTCTGTACTGACCCTCCGGCAGTGCGGCACTCCCTCAGTACTGACCCTCCGACAGTGCGGCACTCCCTCTGTACTGACCCTCCGACAGTGCGGCACTCCCTCTGTACTGACCCTCCGACAGTGCGGCACTCCCTCAGTACTGACCCTCCCACAGTGCGGCACCGCCTCAGTACTGACCCTCCAACAGTGCAACACTCCTTCAGTACTGACTCTCTGACATAGCAGCGCTCTCTCATTACTGACCCTCCCATAGTGCGGCACTCCCTCAGTACTGACCCTCCGACAGTGCGGCACTCCCTCAGTACTGACCCTCCGACAGTGCGGCACTCCCTCAGTACTGACCCTCCGATAGTGCGGCACTCCCACTGTACTGACCCTCCGACAGTGCGGCATTCCCTCGGTACTGACCTCTGATAGTGCGGCACTCCCTCAGTACTGACCCTCCGACAGTGCGGCACTCCCTCAGTACTGACCCTCCGACAGTGCAGCACTCCCTCAGTACTGACCCTCCAACAGTGCAGCACTCCCTCAGTACTGACCCTCCAACAGTGCAGCACTCCCTCAGTACTGACCCTCCAACAGTGCAGCACTCCTTCAGTACTGACTCTCTGACATAGCAGCGCTCTCTCATTACTGACCCTCCGACAGTGCGGCACTCCCTCTGTACTGACCCTCCGACAGTGCGGCACTCCCTCAGTACTGACCCTCCGACAGTGCGGCACTCCCTCTGTACTGACCCCTCCGACAGTGCGGCACTCCCTCTGTACTGACCCTCCGACAGTGCGGCACTCCCTCTGTACTGACCCTCCCACAGTGCAGCACTCCCTCAGTACTGACCCTCCGACAGTGCGGCACTCCCTCAGTACTGACCTTCCGACAGGGCAGCACTCCCTGAGTACTGACCCTCCAACAGTGCAATACTCCTTCAGTACTAACTCTCTGACATAGCAGCGCTCTCTCATTACTGACCTTCTGACAGTGTGGCACTCCCTCGATACTGACCCTCCAACAGTGCAGCACTCCCTCATTACTGACCCTCCAATAGTGCGGCTCTCCCTCAGTACTGACCCTCATAGTGCGGCGCTCCCTCAGTACTGACCCTCCGACAGTACATCGCTTCCTCAGTACTGATCCTCTGACAGTGCGGCGCTCCCACGATACTGACCCTCCAACAGTGCAGTGCTCCCTCTGTACTGACCCTCTGATAGTGTGGTGGTCCCTCAGTGCTGACCCTCCGACAGTGCAGTGCTCCTTCAGTACTGACCCTCTGACAGCGCAATGCTCCCCTCAGTGCTGGCCCTCTGACAGTGCGGCACTCCCTCAGTAGTGACCCTCTGAGAGTGCGGCGCTCCCACGATACTGACCCTCCAACAATGCAATGCTCCCTCTGTACTGACCCTCTGATAGTGTGGTGGTCCCTCAGTGCTGACCCTCTGACAGTGCAGCCCTCCTTCAGTCCTGACCCTCTGACAGTGCAATGCTCCCCTCAGTGCTGACACCAGGAGTCTTGGCCTGCAATACGACCTCAAAACTCTTGGGTCGAATTGGGCCTAATGACCAACAGGCTGAAGGGCGAGAGACAGTATGGCCCACTGAGGCAAATGTCCAACGCAATGTTGCTGCTTTGAGTGATGACTGTTGAACGCTAGCCATTTGAGGAACCTCCCTTACCTGGATGGCTTCTGTAGGCGCCTGGAGAATTGTCTAGTATGATAATGCTGGACAGGTCACTGTGTACCACGGAGAGATCTTTTATGTAACTTCCTAGTTCTAGTGTACAGTGCTGTTGTAAATCGAGTGGGGAGGGGATGTGAGAGAGAGAGAGAGAGAAAAAGAGAGAGAGATGGGACAGGAAGTCAGAGATGATTCCCAAAAAGTTACATTACAACCAGCCATCCTACGCTATTGATATGGGTTTTACCAACCCCCCTTCTCCACCCTCAGGCCCAAAGAGCTGAACATAGGAACCTGACTCTCTTCTCAATTTCAGTGTTGCTATAAAAAGAGACACGCTGTCAAAGCTTTTCGTCTTACACTCATCAGGACAGGCTCAAGAATACCAAATAGCAAAAGGAACAACAATTTATACTGCACGAGAAAAGGGGTGCCAATTGTTGTCCCGGGTTGGTCAAGGCATTGCCATGGAGAATGCACCATAAGAACATAAGAAATAGGGGCAGGAAGAGTCCATTCAGCCCCTCAAACCTGCCCCACCATTCAATAAGATCGTGGCTGATCTGCTCCAGGCCTCAACTCCTTTCGTACCAGCTCCTCACAGCCCTCAACTCCCCGATATTTCAAAGATCTATCTACCTCCTCTTTAAATGCTTTCAGTGATCTGGCATCGACAACTCTCTGGGTTAGAGAATTCCAGACATTCACCACCCTCTGAGAGAAGAAATTCCTTCGCATCTCAGTTTTAAACGAGTGTCCCCTTATTCTGTAACTATGTCCCCTAGTTCGAGAATCCCCCACTAGTGGAAACATCTCAACATCTACCCTGTGAAGCCCCCTCAGAATCTTGTACGTTTCAATAAGAGTCACCCCTCATTCTTCTAAACTCTAATAAATAAAGGCCCAACTTATTTAGCCGTTCTTGATAAGGGAACACTGTCCCCCACTCTTCTATTTAATTCTAAAAAGGCATAATGCCTGAACATAGAAACTAAGAGCAGGAGAAGGCCATTCGGCCCTTTGAGCCTGTTCCGTCATTCATTATGATCGTAGCTGATCATCCAACTCAATAGCCTGTTCCCGCTTTCTCCCCATACCCTTTGATCCCTTTTGCCCCAAGAGCTATATCTAACTCCTTCTGCAGGCAACAGGCCCCTGCTTATGAATATATATAAAGCCACAGCAAACCTAAGTGAGTCACATTGCGAGCCCAATTGAAATCTTAAATTGGTCATTCATGTCATTCTTAGCACGCTCAACAAATCAGCACCCTTTTTCTCCGGCAGTGCCAATTGTTGTTCCCTTTGAAAGTTGGTATTCTTGCATCTGTCCTGATGAGTGCAAGGTGAAAAGCTTCGACAGCTTGTCTCCTTTCTCAGCAACACTCAAGTTCTGTTACGAGCAAGCGGCAATTTGTTCACTAGAATGGTCCCTGGGGAAAGGGGCTTGTCAATGGTGAGAGGCTGAGCAAACTGGGTCTACGTTCTCTGGTGTGTAGAAGACTGAGGGGGGCAATCTGACTGAAACCTACAAAATTTTGAACGGGCCCGACAAGAGTGGGCGCTGAGAGATTCTCTCCGCTGGTCGGGGAATGCAGAGTGAGGGCACACAGTCTCAGGGTAAGCAGGCGATCATCTAGGACTGAAATAAGGAGAAATTTCTTCACTCAGAGAGTTGTGAATCTTTGCAATTTCCTGCTCCTGGGGGTTGTGGATGTGAATACATTTAAGGCGGAGATGGATTTTTATTCTTTTTCTTATTCATTCACAGGATGTGGGTGTCGCTGGCTGGTCCCAACATTTATTGCCCATCCCTAATTGCCCCTTGAGAAGGTGGTGGTGAGCTGCCTTCTTGAACCGCTGCAGTCTGTGTGGTGTAGGTACACCCACTGTGCTGTTAGGGAGGGAGTTGCAGGATTTTGACCCAGCGACAGTGAAGGAATGGCCGATATATTTCCAAGTCAGGATGGTGAGTGGCTTGGAGGGGAACTTCCAGGTGGTGGTGTTCCCCATGTGTCTGCTACCCTTGTCCATCTAGATGGTAGTGGTCATGGGTTTGGAAGGTGCTATCTAAGGAGCCTTGGTGAGTTGCTGCAGTGCATCTTGTAGATGATACACACACTGCTGCTACTGTGGTAGAGGGAATGAATGTTAGTAGATGGGGTGCCAATCAAGCGGGGCTGCTTTTTACTGGATGAGCTTCTTGAGTGTTGTGGGAGCTGCACTCATCCAGGCAAATGGGGAGTATTCCATCACACTCCTGACTTGTGCCTTGTAGATGGTGGACAGACTTGAAATCAGGAGGTGAGTTACTCATTGCAGGATTCCTAGCCTCTGACCTGTTCTTGTAGCCACAGTATTTATATGGCTGGTCCAGTTCAGTTTCTAGTCAATGGTAACCCCCAGGATGTTGATAGTGGGAGGATTCAGTGATAGTAATGCCATTGAATGTCACGGGGCGATGGTTAGATTCTCTCTTATTGGAGATGGTCATTGCCTGGCACTTGTGCGGCACAAGTGTTACTTGCCACTTGTCAGCCCAAGCCTGGATATTGTCCAGGTCTTGCTGCATTTGGACATGGACTGCTTCAGTATCTGAGGAGTCGTGAATGATGCTGAACATTGTGCAATCATCAGCGAACATCCCCACTTCTGACCTTATGATGGAAGGAAGGTCATTGATGAAGCAGCTGAAGATGGTTGGGCCGAGGACACTACCCTGAGGAGCTCCTGCAGTGATGTCCCGAGCTGAGATGATTGACCCCCAACAACCATAACCATCTTCCTTTGTGCTGGGTATGACTCCAACCAGGGAGTTCAGCTCTTTTGCCCATGTTTGGACCAAGGCTTTAATGAAGTCAGGAGCTGAGTGACCCTGGCGGAACCCAAACTGGGCATCAGTGAGCAGGATACTTTCCAACACTTTGCTGATGACCAAGAGGGAACCGATGGGCATGGTGAGCAAGAGGGAAGGTGGAGTTGAGGTAGGAGATCAGCCATGATCGTACTGAATAATGGGCTGAATGGTCTACTCCTGCTCCTATACGTGAGTCTGGGTGCACCCCCCTGGGTGCTGCTCTCACCTGGGACACAAGCAGTTTCCAGCAGGGGGCAGTCATCAGTGGGCAGGTGCATGAATCCCCACTCGATGCCTCACATAGTTCAATCCCTTCCTGACACACACTGTTGCTATCACACAAAGAAATGGGTCCCAGCATGCCAAACAACCAGGGTACACCACCCAGCCCCCTGCTGAGAGTCAGCTCGCTTGCAGAGACGCAATGTCATAGTATAAGGAATGAGGAAGCTGCTCACTTACCTGTCTATAATATCGTCTTTTTAATATCTCTCTGTTATTGTCCAGTTTGTCAGCAACAGCAGAGCCATAGATCTCCATACTGGCAGTGAAAACCACCAACTCATACCACTGACTAACCTGGAAACAGAGGAGGAGGAGGAGATCATCAGATATGTCAACTACAGAGCGAGAGAGAGAGAGAGAGACAGTGCCAGAGAGAGAGAGAGAGACAGCGCCAGAGAGAGAGAGAGAGGCAGCGCCAGAGAGAGGGGCAGCGCCAGAGAGAGGGGCAGCGCCAGAGAGAGGGGCAGCGCCAGAGAGAGGGGCAGCGCCAGAGAGAGGGGCAGCGCCAGAGAGAGGGGCAGCGCCAGAGAGAGGGGCAGCGCCACAGAGAGAGGCAGCGCCACAGAGAGAGGCAGCGCCACAGAGAGAGGCAGCGCCACAGAGAGAGGCAGCGCCAGAGAGAGACAGCACCAGAGAGAGAGAGACAGCGCCAGAGAGAGCCAGCGCCAGAGAGAGAGACAGCGCCAGAGAGAGAGAGACAGCGCCAGAGAGAGAGACAGCGCCAGAGAGAGAGAGCGCCAGAGAGAGAGACAGCACGAGATCGAACAAGAGAGAGAGAGAGCGAGCAAGAGAGGCCAGAGAGCGAGAGAGGGTGGGATGGGGAATTGGCGAGGGAGATGGGGCGAGAGGGGCTGGGGGTGCAGAGTCAGACAGATATCAGCAACACGATTCTCTTGAACACAATGGATTTCTTTAATTCAGGAGAAACAGTTCAGCATTTCATACGACCCCCAGCAAGGCCCCTACCCCAAACTCTCTACCCCACACCCCCTTTCCTTGCATCCCCTCACCCAGAACACCCTTCTATGCACATCCCTGCCCCTCACACATGACTGCACCCCCTACCCCTCACCCACTCTCTGCACCCCCTACCCCATATCCACTACCCCATAACCACTCTCTGCACCCCCACCCCTCACCCACTCTCTGCACCCCCACCCCTACCCCTCACCAACTCTCTGCACCCCCACCCCTCACCCCCACTCTGCACCCCCACCCCTCACCCACTCTCTGCACACCCACCCTTACCCCTCACCCCCTCTCTGCACCCTCACCCACTCTCTGCACCCCGTCTACACCCCTACCCGTCACCCCCTGTCTGCACCCCCGACCCCTCACCCCCTGTCTGCACCCACTGCCGTTCCACCCTTCCCCAACCCCAGTACTCTGCCTCTACCACTCCACAAGCCCCGCACCAAAGCACTTGTCAAAATACACCCCTCAATGACTCCCATACACATGTTCCCAACAACCACCACCCCCACCAAATACCTCCCGACCCCCTCCGGTACTCACCACATCCAGGAAGAAGTCAACGTGCGGTCGTTTATGAACGAAGAAACGAACGGGATGTTTATCTATCACAACCTGGAGAATCAGAGACACCATTTACTGACTGAGCTTCGGAAAAAGCAGCAGAGCCCCCCCACCCCCCCACACCCAACCCCCCCCACCCCCAACACCCCCAACCCCCCCACCCCCAACACCCCCGTATCCACCCGACCCCGGCCCCCACCCCCAACCCCCCACCCCCCAACTTCCCCACCTCCAACCCCCCCAAACCCCCCACCCCCAACCCCCCCACCCCCGCCCCCACCCCCACACCCAACCCCCCTCAACCCCCCACCCCCAACACCCCGGCCCCCACCCCCACCCCCAACACCCCTCAACCCCCCACCCGCAACACCCCTGCC
>JANJGN010000033.1:5635648-5658639 GCA_026770705.1 Isurus oxyrinchus
GGCAGAGGTCCGAGCACAGACACCCCACGTCCAGGAACAGGACCCTGCCATTAGTCCCAGGAGCAGGTCACTCAGCCCCTCGAGCTTGCTCAGCCTTTCAATTAGATATTAGCTGATCCGCAATTTTAATCCCACCTGCCCTTAGTTCTGTAACCCTCAACACCCTCACCTCACAAAAAAAAATCTATGGAAATTTCGAATTGACCCTCAGCTTTTTCAGGGATGAGGGGGGAGGTGGTTGGTGGTGGTGAGACGCTTGTGTCCTGAAGGAACGCTTCCTGGACATTGCTGCTGAATGACCTACCTCCAATTTTAAGGACATTCACCCTTGTTCTGGGAGAATTTCACAACACTGACGTTCCCACTCTCTTGCCCCTTTGGAGGAGGCACTCTTTAAGGTTTCGCCCAACTCCCCCCCCCCACCCAACCTGCTGAGGGTAGCCATTAGTTTAGGGAGCATCATCGATCAGCCGTGAACGAATGCACACACACACACACACACACACTCCAGCAAGGCTCAGTGAATAGTGAAAAGGAGTGGGAACACTGGCTGATTTCCCCCTGCCCTGACCCAGGAACACCGAGGTGCAACCATATGTTTCCTCGCTACCGCACCATAAGAACCCAGAACTCAAGTGAGGTGGTTAAACCTGGATCTACCCTGCAATGCACTGCTACTGCAGCCAACGCACCTATCTGCACGGCAGGCTGGAGGACACACGAAAGCTTTTTCATTCCAACTACCGCCACAATTCATCTTCACAATCACAGCGACACACGCTCCTCGGTGTCAAGATGTGACTCAGCGGGTCCTACTCTGGCCTGAGGCAGCAGTCCTTGGGATCAAGCCTCGCAACCCAGAGACTTCAGCACGTAACGCAGGCTGACGCTCCCAGCGCTGCACCATAAGAAGTGCTGATTTCCGGGTGAGACGGGGTGACTGTGGCCCTGGGGAGGGGACTGTAAAAGATCCTGCCGCCATTATTTTCCCAACGAGAGAGAGAGGAGGACGCGTTCTTCCCAATACTTATCGTCTAACCAACACTGTTAAAGCAGGCTATCAGGTCATTTAACGCTCTTGTGGGATCTTGCTGTGCGCAAACTGACGCCCGCTGTTCCCCACATTATAACAAAGGCTAACTGGCCAGGCAACAACGTGTGAAGGGTAAAGGTCCTGCGCTTTCCCAGGGGCAAGTGTTTCTTCTGGCCGCTTAAACATTGACCAATTGACCAACGGGGGATTAAGCAACTAATTGGCTGCAAAAGCGCTTCGGAACATGCTGACGTTACCGAAAAGGTGCTATATAAATGCAGGTCCCGTTCCGACTAGAAACGTCGGCCGTGTGCTCCGATCTACTGACTGATTCCGGATCCCCTGCCACGCACTGGGGGCCACTTGGCCCTTTACCTGTGGAAGAAGAGCAGGAGCGACAGGAGGTTCTTGTCCACGTTGCGGTTATAGCCCTTGCTTCTCACGTTACCAAGGCGGTCCATGGCAAACGCTCGAGCTCGCCCAGTCCTCGGGCCCTCGCTGGCCACCTTTCGGAGACGAGGTCCCTCAGGTGGTGGTGGTTGTTGTTGTTGTTGTTGTTGTTGTTGCTGCTGCTGCTGCAGCAGCCGCGGAAGCGAGAGGCGGACATCTCACGAGCGGACAGCATGGTCTCCCCGGATGGGGCAGCCAGGGAGGAGGTGGTGGTGGTGGTGGTGGTGGTTGCTGGGGGTTGGTGCGGAGTCCCACTCTCAGCAGAAGCTGCTTCCTGCGTCTTACGCACGGGGAAGGGGCCACCCTCGGGGGGTGAGCTGGGGCGCATCCGAGAGAGCGACGCCCCCCTCTGCCGTCGGCAGGGCCGTTACCGGCTTCCCCGGGGACCGTCGGGGCTGGGAGACGCGCTCGTTTGGAACTGCACGGGCAGGGTCTCTACCCGGTCCCTGTCGCAGACCGGCGCAGCGGAGCGATTGCAATCCAGCTCTCTCTGCAGTGACTTGCAGCCTTTCGTCTTGATGCTGAAAAAGTCCCAGGTTCCTTCGTCCTTAATATTCACAACAAGCATGGCCCATTATCCCACGCTTGGCACTGTGACTGGTTGGCAAGGAGCAAAAAATACTCCCACCATCTTCTGTTCTGACTCTCTGCCAAGTTGCAAGATCTCTCCAAAACCCTTTGCTGTCGATACGCAGCCCCCTCAAACCCATTCTGCCCATTCAATTAGACCATGGCTGATCTGTATCTGAACTCCGTTTATCCCCCTTGGTTCTTTAGCCTTAATACTCTTACCCCCAAAAAAATAGAATCAATCTCAGTATTGAAATTTTTAGCTAGCCTCCAGCTTCAACAGCGTAGACAGAGTTCCAGATTTCCACCCCCCACCGCCCCCCCCCACCCCTCTTGTGTGAAGTGCTTCCTGACATCAGCCCTGAGTGACCTGGGTCTAATTTTAAGGTTATGCCCCCTCGTTCTGGACTCTTACCCCACCCTCAATAGTGGGAATCGTTTTTAAGTAAATCCTTATCACCTTGACTATCTTAATTTGATCACCCCTCTGAATTTTCAATACTCCAGGGATTACGAGCCCAGTTTATGGAGCTTGCCCTCCGTGTTTTAACCCTTTTAATCCCAATTACCCATTTTGGTGAATCTGGGCTGCACCCCCCACTCCGAGGTCAATCCTTCTTGATGTGTGAGGGCAGCCCAGAACTGAGCACAGTTCATCCCGATCGAGCCTGACCAAAGTTTCATGTGGACTGAACAACAACTTCCATTTCTTTATATTCCAGCCCTGGCAACACTTGCGCACCGCCTTGCTGCAATTTCTATACTTACACCCACAAAACCTCGCTGCTTCCCTGCAGTCCCTGAGCGTCTTCCCCCATTAAGGAAACACTCCTCTCTTAGCTGTGCGAGGGCTGCCCAAAGTGGGTTAAGCCTCAGTGGTTGACCACTGACCCCCTCTCCCCTCCTGGGGCTTGTACTGGGTTGTGATTTATAAGCGCCAATGGTGCTGGTATTCCCGTGGGTCTGTTGGCTCAAAATGTCTCTCCCCCAGAGCATCAGCGAGGTCTATTCCACTGTGCGTCAGCTTGTGACTCAGTGAGCAGCGCTCTCTCAAGCTCGGAGTCAGGAGGCTGGTGGGGGCTGGAGCCCACTTTAGGGACTGGAGGTCATCCAGAGAGGCTGGCACTCCCAGTGCAGTGCTGAGGGAGCACCTGTGCCCTTAGGGGTGCCAGTTTTCGAAGACGACATCGAAACACTCTGCCCCTCTCCAGTGGGTGTAAATGGGAGAAGTCCCTATTTCCCAGGAGAACAGGGCGGGTTCAGGGGAATCAAACAGATAGTTCGACTGCGGACACACTGCCCTTTGTGGCAGCCCTTGTGTCCCGCTTCCCCACTGCATTTCAGAAGTACTTTATTGGCTGTGAAGTGCTCTGGGGCATAGTCAGGTTGAGAAAGGTGCTATCCCAAATGCAAGTCTTTACATATTTTTTTTCCGGTCAGGAATTAGTCCAGGAGGTGTATAGAAAGGGCAACGCCAGCTAGCAACACAGAGGCTCACGGCCCTCTGGGGGAAAGAGGATCTTCCCCATAACCCAGCCTACTCCCCACTCTTACGTAGGTCTTCTCCAGAGGGGGAGGGTGGACGGACAGGGAGGATTATCCCAATTTGACTGATGTCGAGGGGGCCAGTGGGGAAGGGATTCCCCAGCACTGAAACGGCTCAGCTGACGTGGCTCGGTACTTGCTGCCCAGCACCAAGTTTGTGGCAGAAGCCGTTTCAGGCACCACGCACACACGCTGCTGACTTGCACCACAGCCATGCGCAGGGCCAGGTCAACAGGCGCTCAGGGTACAAAAGGATACGCCTCCCTGCAAAAGGAGGCGATCAAACGACCGGCCTCCGACAGAAGCGGCCAGTTTTTGCGCTGCAAGTTCGACGTAACCGGGTTAAGAGCTGCGCTCAGAGAGCTCACAAAGGGGCCGCGAGGACTTAAGTCATATTAGCCGCGCGCGCGCTATCAGAGGGTGGGTGGGCCCCTAAGCACTTTCTGTCCTGCCGCGCGCTTTGAATCCTGCTGCGTTCAGTGCAGGTTTGAACGCCTTTCTCACGCAGGGGTTAACCCAGATCGCAGTAAATAACTTTCCCGTCAGCGACCGGAGTGACCAATTTTAGTGCACAATAGAGACTTGGCCTGCTCCCTTTGAAATGGTAATCGGGGTTATTAGAAGTGGTTGCACGTGGGCGCCAGTGGGGACATGACGCAGCCAACAAATATTGGGTGGTGGGGGGGGGTCCCTCAAGAGCTGGGAATGCTGGAGGGAAGATGGCAGACAGCTTACAGACAGGGGGGTGGGGGGGGCAAACCAAAAGGCTGAGCGCACATCTCCCATTTTGTAGCAGCCCAACGAAGAAATCTAATTTACTTTAAAAAAAAAAAATCCAGAGACCAAAATAAAATCAGAGAGTAAACCCTGGCAGTTAGTCACTGAGCCAGAAACCTCATCCTTCCTACACCCCCCACCCAGCCCACCTGCCTCCCCTCAAATTTTACCCTCTGGAGCAGGTAACTTAAGTGTTTTCTGTCCCCTGGGATGGTCCCCCCCCCCACCCCCCACACCACGCTGATGGAAGAGCAGAAAGTGGAGGCAACGTTCTGGCTTGCGTCGCTTGACATGCGGAACTGAAAGCAGCAGGCACCAGCTCATTATTATTCTTCAAGCAGAGTCAACCTCCACAATATACCGGATAGGGGAATGACCCGCGCTATCTGCAATCAGACAGCAACCCCCCCCCGCCACCTCCCCCCAACTTAACTTTGGGACGCATACGTAAAAGTTCACTGCCCCAGAGACGGCGACAGCAGTGGCTTTGAGAAAGGACAGAACTCTGCGCTTGCATAGCGCCTCAGCGCGTTGCCCCCGGGGGGACTTCCCGAAGCACTTACCGAAGTGCGATCGCAGTCACGCGGATAAACAGAGAAATGAGCTTTTACAAAGGCAAGATCCCACAAACAGCAATTTGAGGGATGACCAGTGCTGGTCTGTGGTTGCAGGTGATTTGGGGGTGGGGGGTGGGGGAGGCGAGGGAGAATGAAGGGGGGAGGAAAGTTGGTCAAGGCAGCAGGAGCTCTCCCGACTATTCAATAGTAACCAAAAAGGATCGTAAGCATCCGTGCTGCACTGCTGGATCAGACTGCTTGGTCTACTGTCCCACGCAAAAGAAAGGACACCTGTGACAATGCGCTAGATTATCTTAGATGCTGTGTTAAAACAGGGCTAAAGAGAAGGGTTGTACGTGTGGGAATTTATAATGGTTAAGGGCTGGCTTGATGGACAAGAGCCAGGGCCTTTCGAGAAGAAATTAGGTGACACTTCTACACACCAAACGTGGGAGAAGTTTGGAACTTGCTTCCATAACGCGAGATCGATTGTTAATTTGAGAGTTGAGATGCAGAGACTTTCGTTAAGCAAAGGTATTAAGGCAAATGGGGCAAAGGAGGGTAGATGAGGTTAGGTGGGAGCTTACTTGCATTGGAAGCAATTCATAGAAGGTTCACTCGGCTGATTCCTGGGGGTGAAGGGGGTTTTTGTCTAATGAGGAAAGGTTGAGGAGGCTGGGGACTATACTCACTCAAGTTTAGAAGAATTAGAGGTGACCTCATTGAAGGTTCTGAAGGGGCTTGACAGGGTAGAAGCTGAGAGGATGTTCCCCCCCCAACCCTCCCCCCCCCGCCCCACCCCCCCGCCCCCACCCCCATGGGGGAATCTAGGGACGAGGGGATCATAGTTTCAAAATAAGGGGTCTCCCATTTAAAACAGAGATGAGGGAGGGATTGCCTTCTCTCAGAGGGTCCACTCGTGTTTGGAATTCTCTCCCCGAGTGAGCAGTGGAGGGCCGGGTCATTGAACGTATTCAAGGCTGAGTTAGACAGATTTCTGACTGACAAGGGGGCCAAGGGTTATGGGGGGACAGACAGGAAAGTGGAGTTAAGGCCACGATCAGATCAGTCATAACCTCTTTGGAAGGCAGAGCAAACTTGAGGGGCCAAATGGCCAACTCCTGTTCCTATTTCTTGTACACTTTTATAGGCACAGGGCCAGCCCATAATAGCATTAAATAGTGGGATAGGCTCGAGGGGCCTGAATGTTCCCATGTTAAACCCGCAGTCTTGGTGCCCAAAGGTGAGAAGGCAGTGCACTAAGCCAAGCATGATGACACTTCCTTCCGATTAGGAATCACGTCATTTCAACACTGTGATATCTTCCGAAGAAAATTCTGGTAAAGGATCCCAGTGGAATTTAAGAAAGGATGCAGCCCACTCACCAAAGAAGAAGCTTGCCTGTCTGGAAGACAGAGATCACTAACCCTTCATGGTGAAACAGGCCCCAAACAAAGACGTGTCCAATGACAAACTAACAGAATCAGATTCAGGTGTCACGCAGGAATGATGAACAAACTGTGCAAGATGGATTGAATCAGGGAGAACTGATCATTTGACGCAAAGGAGTGGCCTTATCAGTGCTCACATACCAGGAGGGTGATGCGCGTATGCAGCCTCTGCTCAAATCCCATTGACATTATTCACCTCAACAACTTCATGTGGGAGAAGCTTTCATATTTCCACTACTTCCCACAACCCCCCCAAGCCTCTCGCGTATTGGTGCCTGTCCCCCAATCCCCCCAATTCACTGGTGCCTCTCCCCCAATCCACCCATTTACTGGTGCCCCGTACTCAATTCTCTCCATTTACTGGTGCCCGTACCCAAACCTGCCCATTTATGTGGAGCCTGTCCTCGCTCCTCCCCATTTACTGGGGCCTGACCCCGATACTCCCCCATTTACTGGGGCCTGACCCCCGATACTCCCCATTTACTGGGGGCCTGACCCCGATACTCCCCCATTTACTGGGGCCTGACCCCGATACTCCCCATTTACTGGGGCCTGACCCCGATACTCCCCATTTACTGGGGCCTGACCCCGATACTCCCCCATTTACTGGGGCCTGACCCCGATACTCCCCCATTTACTGGGGCCTGACCCCGATACTCCCCATTTACTGGGGCCCTGACCCCGATACTCCCCCATTTACTGGGGGCCTGGACCCCGATACTCCCCATTTACTGGGGCCTGACCCCCGATACTCCCCCATTTACTGGGGCCTGACCCCCGATACTCCCCATTTACTGGGGCCTGACCCCGATACTCCCCATTTACTGGGGCCTGACCCCCGATACTCCCCCATTTACTGGGGCCTGACCCCGATACTCCCCATTTACTGGGGCCCTGACCCCGATACTCCCCATTTACTGGGGCCTGACCCCCGATACTCCCCATTTACTGGGGCCTGACCCCCGATACTCCCCCACTTACTGGGGGCCTGACCCCGATACTCCCCACTTACTGGGGGCCCTGGACCCCCGATACTCCCCCACTTACTGGGGCCTGACCCCCGATTACTCCCCACGTACTGGGGGCCTGTCCCCGATACTCCCCACGTACTGGGGCCTGTCCCCGATACTCCCAACGTACTGGGGCCTGTCCCCGATACTCCCCAACGTACTGGGGCCTGTCCCCCGATACTCCCAACGTACTGGGGCCTGTCCCCGATACTCCCAACGTACTGGGGCCTGTCCCCGATACTCCCAACGTACTGGGGGCCTGTCCCCGATACTCCCAACGTACTGGGGCCTGTCCCCCAATACTCCCAACGTACTGGGGCCTGTCCCCAATATTCCCAACGCATTGGGGGCCTGTCCCCCAATACTCCCAATGTATTGGGGGCCTGTCGCCAATACTCCCCATTTACTGGTGCCCTGTCGCCAATACTCCCAATTTACTGGTGCCTGTCCCCAATACCCCGACATTTACTGGTGCCTGTCCCCAATACCCAACATTAACTGGTGCCTGTCCCCCAATACCCGACATTTACTGGTGCCTGTCCCCAATACCCGGCATTTACTGATGCCTGTCCCCGAAACCTCCCCCATTTACTGGTGCCTGTCCCCCAATCCTCCACATTTACTGGTGCCTCTCCCCCAATCCCTCCCCCACTTAACTGTTGTCACTCCCCCAATCCACCCGTTTTATTGGTACCCTGTCCACAATTCCACTCCATTTACTGCTACCTCTCCCCCCAATCCTCCACATTTACTGGTGCCTCTCCCCAATTGCTCTCCATTTCCTGGTGCCTGTCCCCCAATCCTCCGCATTTACTGGTGCCTCTCCTCCAATTCTCCCTATTTATAAGTGCCCACCGCAATCCTCCCCACTTACTGGTGCCTGTCCCCCCAAAGCTCCACATTTACTGGTGCCTGTCCCCCAAAACTCACCAATTACTGGTGCCGCTCCCCAATTCCTCTCTACTTACTGGTGTCTGTCTAATGTCCCACCCCCAATTACTGTTGCCCTCTCCCCCAATCTTCCCACATTTACTGGTGCCTCCCAGCCAATCCACCCCTTTTATTGGTACCTGTCCACAATTCCACTCCATTTACTGCTGCCTCTCCCCCAATCCCACCCTTTTACTGGTGCATCTCCCCCAATCCTCCCCATTTATAGGTGCCCTCCCCAATCCCCCCCTTTTACTGGTGCCTCTCCCCAATCCTCCCACATTTACTGCTGCCTCTCCCCCAATCCTCCTCATTTACTGGTGCCTGTCCCCCAATTCTCCTCATTTACTGGTGCCTGTCCCCCAATCCCTCCTCATTTACTGCTGCCTCTCCCAGAATCCTCCCCATTTCCCGGTGCCTGTCCCCCAATCCCCCCCCATTTACTGGTGCCTCTCCCCCCAATCCTCCCCATTTACTGTTGTCACTCCCCTAATCCACCCGTTTTATTGGTACCTGTCCACAATTCCACTGCATTTACTGCTACTTCTCCCCCAATCCTCCACATTTACTGATGCCCGTCCCCCCTATCCTCCACATTTACTGGTGCCTCTCCCCAGTTGCTCTCCATTTCCTGGTGCCTGTCCCCGAATCCTCCCCATTTACTGGTGCCTGACCCCCCAAACCTCCCCATTTACTGGTGCCTGTCCCCCAAACCTCCCCATTCACTGGTGCCCTCTTCCAGAATCGTCCCCATTTACTGGTGCCTTTCCCCCAGACTGCTCCATTTAGTGGTGCTGGTCCCCAATCCTGCCCATTTACTCGAACCTCATCCCCAGTCCTCCCCACTTAATGGGGCCTGTCCTCAATCCTCCCCATTTACTGGTGCCTTTCCTCTACTCCCCATATACTGTTGCCTCGCCCCCAATCCTCCCCACTTACTGGTGTCTGTCCTCAATCCACCCCTTTTACTGCTGCCTGTCCACAATTCCACTCCATTTACTGTTGCCTCTCCCCCAAACCTCGACATTGACTGGTGCCTCTCCCCAACTGCCCTTCATTTACGGGTGCTTGTCCCCAAATCCTCCCCATTTACTGGTGCCTGTCCCCCAAACCACCCCATTTACTGGTGCCTGTCCCCAAATCCTCCCCATTTACTGGTGCCTGTCCCCAATCCTCCCCATTTACTGGTGCCTGTCCCCCAAACCTCCCCGTTTAATGGTGCCTGTCCCACAATCCTCCCCATTTACTGGTGCCTGTCCCCAATCCTCCCCATTTACTGCTGCCTGTCCCCCAAACCTCCACATTTAATGGTGCCTCTCCCCAATTCCACTCCATCTACTGGTGCCGGTCCCCCAATCCTCCCCAGTTACTGGTGCCTGTCCCCCAATTCTCCCCATTTACTGGTGCCTCTCCCTCAATCCTCCCCACTTACTGGTGCCTGTCCCTAATACTCTCCCCAATTCCACTCCATTTACTGGTGCCTGTCGCACAATCCTTCCCATTTACTTGTGCCCTCTTCCCCAATCCTCCGCATTTACATGTGCCTCTCCTCCAATTCTCCCTATTTATAGGTGCCCACCGCAAATCTCCCCACTTACTGGTGCCTGTCCCCCAAAGCTCCACATTTACCGTCCCCCAAACCTCACCAATTACTGGTGCCGCTCCCCAATTCCTCTCTACTTAATGGTGTCTGTCTAATGTCCACCCCATTTACTGTTGCCTCTCCCCCAATCTTCCCCATTTACTGGTGCCTCCCCGCCAATCCACCCCTTTTATTGGTACCTGTCCATAATTCCACTCCATTTCCTGCTGCCTCTCCCCCAATCCTCCACATTTGCTGGTGCATCTCCCCAACTGCCCTCCATTTACTGGTGCCTGTCCCCCAAACCTCACCATTTACTGGTGCCTGTCCCCCAATTCTCCCTATTTATAGGTGCCCACTGCAACCTCCGCATTTACTGGTGTCTGTCCCCAATCCACCCCTTGCATTGGTACCTGTCTACAATTCCATGCCATTTACTGCTGCCTCTCCTTCCATTTACGGGTACCCTCTGCCAATCCTTCCAATTTGCTGGTACCTGTCCCCTATGCTCCCCATTTACTGGTGCCTCTCCCCCAATCCCCCCCCATTTACTGGTGCCTCTCCCCCAATCCTCCCCATTTACTGGTGCCTGTCCCCCAATCCTCCCCATTTACTGGTGCCTGTCCCCCAATCCTCCCCATTTACTGGTGCCTGTCCCCCAATCCTCCACATTTACTGGTGCCTGTCCCCCAATCCCCCCCATTTACTGGTGCCTCTCCCCCAATCCTCCCCATTTACTGTTGTCACTCCCTAATCCACCCGTTTTATTGGTACCTGTCCACAATTCCACTGCATTAACTGCTACTTCTCCCCCAATCCTCCACATTTACTGATGCCCGTCCCCCAATCCTCCACATTTACGGGTGCCCTCTGCCAATCCTTCCAATTTGCTGGTTCCTGTCCCCAATCTTCACTATTTACTGGTGCCTGTCCACCAAACCTCCCCATTTACTGGTGCCTATCCCTAGTCCTCCCCACTTAATGGGGCCTGTCCCCAATACCCCCCATTTACTGGTGCCTTTCCTTTACTCCCCATTTACTGGTCCCTTTCCTCTACTCCCCGTTTACTGGTGCCTCGCCTCCAATCCACCCCTTTTACTGGTGCCTGTCCACAATTCCACTCCATTTACTGTTGCCTCTCCCCCAAACCTCGACATTTACTGGTGCCTCTCCCCAATTGCCCTCCATTTACGGGTGCCCTGTGCCAATCCTTCAAATTTGCTGGTACCTGTCCCCTTTGCTCCCCATATACTTGTGCCTCTCCCCCAATCCTCCCCATTTACTGCTGCCTGTCCACAAACCTCCCCATTTACTTGTGCCTCTCCCCCAAACCTCCCCATTTACTGGTGTCTGTCCCCCAAACCTCCCCATTTACTGGTGCCTGTCCCCCAAACCTCCCCATTTACTGGTGCCAGCCCCCAATCCTCCCCGTTTACTGGTGCCAGTCCCCCAATCCTCCCCATTTACTGGTGCCTGTCCCCAATACTCTCCCCAATTCCACTCCATTTACTGGTGCCTGTCGCATAATCCTTCCCATTTACTTGTGCCCTCTTCCCCAATCCTCCCCATTTACTGGTGCCTGTCCCCAGTACTCTCCCCAATTCCACTCCATTTACTGGTGCCTGTCGCATAATCCTTCCCATTTACTTGTGCCCTCTTCCCGAATCCTCCGCATTTACTGGTGCCTCTCCTCCAATTCTCCCTATTTATAAGTGCCCACCGCAATCCTCCCCACTTACTGGTGCCTGTCCCCCAAAGCTCCACATTTACTGGTGCCTGTCCCCCAAAACTCACCAATTACTGGTGCCGCTCCCCAATTCCTCTCTACTTACTGGTGTCTGTCTAATGTCCACCCCAATTACTGTTGCCTCTCCCCCAATCTTCCACATTTACTGGTCCCTCCCAGCCAATCCACCCTTTTTATTGGTACCTGTCCACAATTCCACTCCATTTACTGCTGCCTCTCCCCCAATCCCACCCTTTTACTGGTGCATCTCCCCCAATCCTCCCCATTTATAGGTGCCCTCCCCAATCCCCCCCTTTTACTGGTGCCTGTCCCCAATCCTCCACATTTACTGCTGCCTGTCCCCCAATCCTCCACATTTAATGGTGCCTGTCCCCCAATTCTCCTCATTTACTGGTGCCTGTCCCCAATCCTCCACATTTACTGGTGCCTGTCCCCCAAACCTCCACATTTAATGGTGCCTCTCCCCAATTCCACTCCATCTACTGGTGCCGGTCCCCCAATCCTCCCCAGTTACTGGTGCCTGTCCCCCAATTCTTCCCATTTACTGGTGCCTCTCCCTCAATCCTCCCCACTTACTGGTGCCTGTCCCTAATACTCTCCCCAATTCCACTCCATTTACTGGTGCCTGTCGCACAATCCTTCCCATTTACTTGTGCCCTCTTCCCCAATCCTCCGCATTTACATGTGCCTCTCCTCCAATTCTCCCTATTTATAGGTGCCCACCGCAAATCTCCCCACTTACTGGTGCCTGTCCCCCAAAGCTCCACATTTACCGTCCCCCAAACCTCACCAATTACTGGTGCTGCTCCCCAATTCCTCTCTACTTAATGGTGTCTGTCTAATGTCCACCCCATTTACTGTTGCCTCTCCCCCAATCTTCCCCATTTACTGGTGCCTCCCCGCCAATCCACCCCTTTTATTGGTACCTGTCCATAATTCCACTCCATTTCCTGCTGCCTCTCCCCCAATCCTCCACATTTACTGGTGCATCTCCCCAATTGCCCTCCATTTACTGGTGCCTGTCCCCCAAACCTCACCATTTACTGGTGCCTGTCCCCCAATTCTCCCTATTTATAGGTGCCTACTGCAACCTCTGCATTTACTGGTGTCTGTCCCCAATCCACCCCTTGTATTGGTACCTGTCTACAATTCCATGCCATTTACTGCTGCCTCTCCTTCCATTTACGGGTACCCTCTGTCAATCCTTCCAATTTGCTGGTACCTGTCCCCTATGCTCCCCATTTACTGGTGCCTCTCCCCCAATCCCCCCCCATTTACTGGTGCCTCTCCCCCAATCCTCCCCATTTACTGGTGCATCTCCCCCAATCCTCCCCATTTACTGGTGCCTGTCCCCCAATCCTCCCCATTTACTGGTGCCTGTCCCCCAATCCTCCCCATTTACTGGTGCCTGTCCCCCAATCCTCCCCATTTACTGGTGCCTCTCCCCCAATCCTCCCCAGTTACTGGTGCCTGTCCCCCAATTCTTCCCATTTACTGGTGCCTCTCCCTCAATCCTCCCCACTTACTGGTGCCTGTCCCTAATACTCTCCCCAATTCCACTCCATTTACTGGTGCCTGTCGCACAATCCTTCCCATTTACTTGTGCCCTCTTCCCCAATCCTCCGCATTTACATGTGCCTCTCCTCCAATTCTCCCTATTTATAGGTGCCCACCGCAAATCTCCCCACTTACTGGTGCCTGTCCCCCAAAGCTCCACATTTACCGTCCCCCAAACCTCACCAATTACTGGTGCCGCTCCCCAATTCCTCTCTACTTAATGGTGTCTGTCTAATGTCCACCCCATTTACTGTTGCCTCTCCCCCAATCTTCCCCATTTACTGGTGCCTCCCCGCCAATCCACCCCTTTTATTGGTACCTGTCCATAATTCCACTCCATTTCCTGCTGCCTCTCCCCCAATCCTCCACATTTACTGGTGCATCTCCCCAGTTGCCCTCCATTTACTGGTGCCTGTCCCCCAAACCTCACCATTTACTGGTGCCTGTCCCCCAATTCTCCCTATTTATAGGTGCCCACTGCAACCTCCGCATTTACTGGTGTCTGTCCCCAATCCACCCCTTGTATTGGTACCTGTCTACAATTCCATGCCATTTACTGCTGCCTCTCCTTCCATTTACGGGTACCCTCTGCCAATCCTTCCAATTTGCTGGTACCTGTCCCCTATGCTCCCCATTTACTGGTGCCTCTCCCCCAATCCCCCCCCATTTACTGGTGCCTCTCCCCCAATCCTCCCCATTTACTGGTGCCTCTCCCCCAATCCTCCCCATTTACTGGTGCCTGTCCCCCAATCCTCCCTATTTACTGGTGCCTGTCCCCCAATCCTCCCCATTTACTGGTGCCTGTCCCCCAATCCCCCCCATTTACTGGTGCCTCTCCCCCAATCCTCCCCATTTACTGTTGTCACTCCCTAATCCACCCGTTTTATTGGTACCTGTCCACAATTCCACTGCATTTACTGCTACTTCTCCCCCCAATCCTCCACATTTACTGATGCCCGTCCCCCAATCCTCCACATTTACGGGTGCCAGCCCCCAATCCTCCCCGTTTACTGGTGCCAGTCCCCCAATCCTCCCCATTTACTGGTGCCTGTCCACCAAACCTCCCCATTTACTGGTGCCTATCCCTAGTCCTCCCCACTTAATGGGGCCTGTCCCCAATACCCCCCATTTACTGGTGCCTTTCCTTTACTCCCCATTTACTGGTCCCTTTCCTCTACTCCCCGTTTACTGGTGCCTCGCCTCCAATCCACCCCTTTTACTGGTGCCTGTCCACAATTCCACTCCATTTACTGTTGCCTCTCCCCCAAACCTCGACATTTACTGGTGCCTCTCCCCAATTGCCCTCCATTTACGGGTGCCCTGTGCCAATCCTTCAAATTTGCTGGTACCTGTCCCCTTTGCTCCCCATATACTTGTGCCTCTCCCCCAATCCTCCCCATTTACTGCTGCCTGTCCACAAACCTCCCCATTTACTTGTGCCTCTCCCCCAAACCTCCCCATTTACTGGTGTCTGTCCCCCAAACCTCCCCATTTACTGGTGCCAGTCCCCCAAACCTCCCCATTTACTGGTGCCAGCCCCCAATCCTCCCCGTTTACTGGTGCCAGTCCCCCAATCCTCCCCATTTACTGGTGCCTGTCCCCAATACTCTCCCCAATTCCACTCCATTTACTGGTGCCTGTCGCATAATCCTTCCCATTTACTTGTGCCCTCTTCCCCAATCCTCCCCATTTACTGGTGCCTGTCCCCAGTACTCTCCCCAATTCCACTCCATTTACTGGTGCCTGTCGCATAATCCTTCCCATTTACTTGTGCCCTCTTCCCGAATCCTCCGCATTTACTGGTGCCTCTCCTCCAATTCTCCCTATTTATAAGTGCCCACCGCAATCCTCCCCACTTACTGGTGCCTGTCCCCCAAAGCTCCACATTTACTGGTGCCTGTCCCCCAAAACTCACCAATTACTGGTGCCCGCTCCCCAATTCCTCTCTACTTACTGGTGTCTGTCTAATGTCCACCCCAATTACTGTTGCCTCTCCCCCAATCTTCCACATTTACTGGTGCCTCCCAGCCAATCCACCCCTTTTATTGGTACCTGTCCACAATTCCACTCCATTTACTGCTGCCTCTCCCCCAATCCCACCCTTTTACTGGTGCCTGTCCCCAATCCTCCACATTTACTGCTGCCTCTCCCCCAATCCTCCTCATTTACTGGTGCCTGTCCCCCAATTCTCCTCATTTACTGGTGCCTGTCCCCCAATCCTCCTCATTTACTGCTGCCTCTCCCAGAATCCTCCCCATTTCCCGGTGCCTGTCCCCCAAACCTCCTCATTTACTTGTGCCTCTCCCCCAATTCTCCCTATTTATAGGTGCCGACTGCAACCTCCGTATTTACTGGTGTCTGTCCCCAATCCACCCCTTGTATTGGTACCTGTCCACAATTCCACGCCATTTACTGCTGCCTCTCCCTCCATTCACGGGTACCCTCTGCCAATCCTTCCAATTTGCAGGTTCCTGTCCCCAATCTTCCACATTTCCTGTTGCCTGTCCCTAATCCTCCCCATTTACTGTTGCCTCTCCCCAAACCTCAACATTTACTGGTGCCCCTCCCCAATTGCCCTCCATTTACGTGTGCCCTCTGCCAATCCTTCAAATTTGCTGGTACCTGTCCCCTATGCTCCCCATATACGTGCCTCTCCCCCAATTCTCCCCATTTACTGGTGCCGTCCCCAATCCCCCCGTTTACTGGTGCCTGACACCAATACTCGCCAATTACTGGTGCCTGACACCAATACTCGCCAATTACTGGTGCCTGACACCAATACTCGCCAATTACTGGTGCCTGACACCAATACTCACCAATTACTGGTGCCTGACACCAATACTCACCAATTATTGGTGCCTGACACCAATACTCGCCAATTACTGGTGCCTGACACCAATACTCCCCATTTACTGGTGCCTGACCCCAATCCTCCCCATTTACTGGTGCCTGTCCCCCAAACCTCCCCATTTACTGGTGCCTCTCCATCAATCCTCCCCATTTACTGGTGCCTGTCCTCCAATCCTCCCCATTGACTGGTGCCTCTCCCCCAATCCTCCTCATTTACTGGTGCCTCTCCCCCAATTCTCCCCATGGACTGGTGCCTCTCCCCCAGTCCTCCCCATTGACTGGTGCCACTGCCCCAATCCTCCCCATTTACTGGTGCCTCTCCCCCAATCCTCCCCATTTACTGGTGCCTCGCCCCCAATCCTCCCCATTGACTGGTGCCTGTCCCCAATCCTACAAATTTACTGGTGCCTGTCCCCCAAACCTCTCACTTTACTGGTGCCTGTCCCCCAATCCTCCCACTTACTGGTGCCCCAAACTTTCCCCCAAACTGTCCCATCTACTGGTATCCACGCCCAATCAACCCCATTTACTCTCCCCCAAACCTCCCCACTTATTGGTGTCTGTCCCCAATCCACCCCATTTACTGGTGCCTCTCCCCAATTGCCCTCCATTTACTGCTGCATGTCCACAATTCTCCCCATTTACAAGTGCCCTCCCCAAAACCTCCCCATTTACTGGTGCCTGTGCCCCAATTCACTCTATTTACTGGTGCCTGTCCCCTAATCCTTACAATTTACTGGTGCCTGTGCCCCAATCCTCCCCATTTACTGGTACCCCTCTTCCCAAATCCTCCGCATTTACTGGTGCCTCTCCCCCAGACCGCTCCATTTAGTGCTGCCGGTCCCCAACACTCCCCAGTTACTCGTACCTCATCCCCAATCCTGCCCATTCAGTGGTGCCCGTTCGTAATCCTCCCCATTTACATGTGCCTGTCCCCCAAACATCCCCATTTACTGGTGCCTTTCCCCTAATACTCCCCATTTACTGGTGCCTTTCCCTTAATACTCCCCATTTATTGGTGCCTCTCCCCAATTCCACTCCATTTACTGTTGCCTGTCCCCCAATCCTCCCAATTTAATGGTGCCCTCCCACAATCCTCCACATTTACTGGTGCCTCGCCTCCAATCCTCCCCACTTACTGGGGTCTGTCCTCAATCCACCCCCTTTTACTGGTGCCTGACCCCAATACTCCCCATTTACTGGTGCCTGACCCCAAACCTCCCCATTTACAGGTGCCTGTCCTCCAATCCACCCATTTACTGGTGTCTGTCCCCCAAAACCTCCCTATTTACTGGTGCCTTTCCCCTAATACTCCCCATTTACTGGTACCTGTCCCCCAAACCTCCCCATTTACTGGTGCCTTTCCCCTAATACTCCCCATTTACTGGTGCCTCTCCCCCAGTTCTCCCTATTTATAGGTGCCCACCACAATCCTCCCCACTTACGGGTGTCTGTACCCAATCCACCCCTTGCATTGGTACCTCTCCCCCAATCCTCCCCATTTATTGGTGCCTCTCCGCAATTGCCCTCCATTTACTGCTGCATGTCCACAATTCTCCCCATTTACAAGCGCCCTCCCCCAAACCTCCCCAGTTACTGGTGCCTGTGCCCCAATCCTCCCCATTTACTGGTGCCTGTGCCCCAATCCTCCCCATTTACTGGTGCCTGTGCCCCAATTCACTCCATTTACTGGTGGCCTGTTCCGCAAAGCTCCCCATTTTCTGGTGCCTGTCCCTAATCCTACAAATTTACTGGTGTCTCTCCCCAATTCCACTCCATTTACTGGTGCCTGTCCCCCAAACCTCACCATTTACTGGTGCCCACCCCCAAACCACCCCATTTACTGATGCCTGTCCCCCAACCCTCCCCATTTACCGGTGCCTGTCCCCCAAACCTCCCCATTTACATTTGCCTGTCCCCCAAACCTCCCCATTTACTGGTGACTGTCCCCCAATCCTGCCCATTTACTGGTCCCTGTCCCCCAGTCCTCCCCATTTACTGGTGACTGTCCCCCAATCCTCCCCATTTACTGGTGCCTTTCCCCCAATCCTCCCCATTTACTGGTGCCTGTCCCCAAAACCTCCCCATTTACTGGTGACTGTCCCCCAATCCTCCCCATTTACTGGTGCCTGTCCCCCAAACCTCCCCATTTACTGGTGCCTGTCCCCCAAACCTCCCCATTTACTGGTGCCTGTCCCCCAAACCTCCCCATTTACTGGTGCCTGTCCCACAACCCTCCCCATTTACTGGTGCTTCTCCCCAATTCCACTCACTTTACTGCTACCTGTCCCCAATGCTCCCAATTTACTGGTGCCTCTCCCCTAATGTTTCCCATTTATTGGTGCCTCACCCACAATCCTCCCCATTTACTGGTGCCTGTCCCCCAAAGCTCCCCATTTTCTGGTGCCTGTCCCACAATCCTCCCCATTTTCTGGTGCCTGTCCCTAATCCTACAAATTTACTGGTGCCTCTCCCCAATTCCACTCCATTTACTGGTGCCTGTCCCCCAAACCTCACCATTTACTGGTGCTCACCACCAATCCACCCCATTTACTCTCCCCCAAACCTCCCCACTTTCTGGTGTCTGTCCCCAATCCACCCCTTGTATTGGTACCTGTCCACAATTCCACCGCATTTACTTCTGCCTCGCCCCAATCCTCCACATTTACTGGTGCCTCTCCCTCCATTCACGGATGCCCTCTGCCAATCCTTCCAATTTGCTGATTCCTGTCCCCAATCTTCCCTATTTCCTATTGCCTGTCCCTAATCCTCCTCCCCAATCCTCCCCATTTGCTGGTGCCTTTGCCAATCCTCCACATTTACTGGTGCCTGTCCCTCAATACTCCACATTTACTGCTGCCTCTCCCCCAATCCTTCACATTTACTGGTGCCTCTCCCAATTGCCCTCCATTTACTGCTGCATGTCCACAATTCTCCCCATTTACAAGTGCCCTCCCCAAACCTCCCCATTTACTGGTGCCTGTGCCCCAATCCTCCCCATTTACTGGTACCCTCTTCCCAATCCTCCCCATTTGCTGCTGCCTTTGCCAATCCTCCCCATTTACTGCTGCCTCTCCCCAGTTGCCCTCCATTTACTGCTGCATGTCCACAGTTCTCCCCATTTACAAGTGCACTCCCCAAACCTCCCCATTTACTGGTGCCTGTGCCCCAATCCTCCCCATTTACTGGTGCCTGTGCCCCAATTCACCCCATTTACTGGTACCCTCTTCCCAAATCCTCCGCAATAACTGGTGCCTCTCCCCCAGACCGCTCCATTTAGTGCTGCCGGTCCCCAATACTCCCCGTTTACTTGTACCTCATCCCCAATCCTGCCCATTCACTGGTGCCTGTCCCTCAATCCTCCCCGTTTACTGGTGCTTGCTCTGCAATCCTCCCCACTTACTGGTGTCTGTCCTCAATCCACCAATTTTACTGGTGCCTGTCCACAATTCCACTCCATTTGCTGCTGCCTCTCCCCCAAACCTCGACATTTACTGGTGCCTCTCCCCAATTGCCCTCCATTTATGGGTGCCCTCTGCCAATCCTTCAAATTTGCTGGTACCTGTCCCCTATGCTCCCCATATACTGGTGCCTCTCCCCCAATCCCCCCCATTTACTGGTACCAGTCGCCAAACCTCCCCATTTACTGGTGCCTGTCCCCCAATCCTCCCCATTTACTGGTGACTGTCCCCCAATCCTCCCCATTTACTGGTGCCTGCCCCCAAACCACCCCATTTACTGATGCCTGAACCCCAAACCTCCCCATTTACTGGTGCCTGTCCCCCAAACCTCCCCATTTACTGGTGCCTGTCCCCCAAACCTCCCCATTTACTGGTGCCTGTCCCCCAAACCTCCCCATTTACTGGTGCCTGTCCCCCAAACCTCCCCATTTACTGGTGCCTGTCCCCCAAACCTCCCCATTTACTGGTGCCTGTCCCACAATCCTCCCCATTTACTGGTATTTCTCCCCAATTCCACTCACTTTACTGCTACCTGTCCCCAATGCTCCCAATTTACTGGTGCCTCTCCCCTAATGTTTCCCATTTACTGGTGCCTCTCCCCTAATGTTTCCCATTTACTGGTGCCTCACCCACAATCCTCCCCATTTACTGGTGCCTCACCCACAATCCTCCCCATTTACTGGTGCCTCACCCACAATCCTCCCCATTTACTGGTGCCTCACCCACAATCCTCCCCATTTACTAGTGCCTCTCCCCCAAACCTCCCCACTTACTGGTGCCTGTCTCCCAAACCTCCCCATTTACTGGTGATTGTCCCCCAAACATCCCCATTTACTGGTGCCTGTCCCCCAAACCTCCCCATTTATTGGTGACTGTCCCCCAATCCTCCCCATTTACTGGTGCCTGTCCCCCAAACCTCCCAATTTACTGGTGCCTGTCCCCCAATCCTCCCCATTTACTGGTGCCTGTCCCCAAAACCTCCCCATTTACAGGTGCCTGTCCCCCAATCCTCCCCATTTACTGGTGCCTGTCCCCCAATCCTCCCCATTTACTGGTGCCTGTCCCCCAAACCTCCCCACTTACTGGTGCCTGTCCCCTAAACCTCCCCATTTACTGCTGCCTGTCCCACAATCCTCCCCATTTACTGGTGTTTCTCCCCAATTCCACTCACTTTACTGCTACCTGTCCCCAATGCTCCCAATTTACTGGTGCCTCTCCCCTAATGTTTCCCATTTACTGGTGCCTGTCCCCCAAACCTCCCCATTTACTGGAGCCTCTCCTCCAATCCTCTCCATTAACTGTTGTTACTCCCTAATCCACCTACTTTATTGGTACCTGTCCACAATTCCACTGCATTTACTGCTGCCTCTCCCCCAATCCTCCACATCTACTGGTTACTCTCCCCAATTGCCCTCCATTTACTGGTGCCTGTCCCCAACCCTACCCACTTACTGGTGCCTCACACCAATCCTCCCCATTTACTGGTGCCTTTCTCATAATACTCCCCATTTACTGCTGCCTTTCCCCTAATACACCACATTTACTGGTGCCTTTCCCCTAATACTCCGCATTTACTGGTGCCTTTCCCCTAATACTCCGCATTTACTGGTGCCTTTCCCCTAATACTCCGCATTTACTGGTGCCTTTCTCATAATACTCCCCATTTACTGCTGCCTTTCCCCTAATACACCACATTTACTGGTGCCTTTCCCCTAATACTCCACATTTACTAGTGCCTTTCCCCTAATACTCTCCGCATTTACTGGTGCCTTTCCCCTAATACTCCGCATTTACTGGTGCCTTTCCCATAAGATTCCCCATTTACTGGCGCCTGTCCCCCAAACCTCAATTTACTGGTGCCGGTCCCACAATCCTCTCACTTTACTGGTGCCTGTCCCCAATCCTCCCCATTTACTGGTGCCTGTCCCCAATCCACCCCATTTACTGGTGCCCACCACCAATCCACACCATTTACTCGCCCCCAAACCCCCCCACTTACTGGTGTCTGTCCCCAATCCACCCCTTGTATTGGTACCTGTCCACAATTCCACTGCATTTACTGCTGCCTCGCCCCAATCCTCCAGATTTACTGGTGCCTCTCCCTCCATTCACGGGTACCCTCTGCCAATCCTTCCAATTTGCTGGTTCCTGTCCCCAATCTTCCCTATTTTCTATTGCCTGTCTCTAATCCTCCTCCCCAATCCTCCCCATTTCCTGGTGCTTGTTCTCCAATCCTCCCCACTTACTGGTGTCTGTCCTCAATCCACCCCTTTTACTGGTGCCTGTCCACAATTCCACTCCATTTACTGTTGCCACTCCCCCAAACCTCGACATTTACTGGTGCCTCTCCCAGTTGCCCTCCATTTACGGGTGCCCTCTGCCAATCCTTCAAATATGCTGGTGCCTGTCCCCTATGCTCCCCATATACTTGTGCGTCTCCCCCAATCCTCCCCACTGACTGGTGCCTCGCCCCCAATCCTCCCCACTTACTGGTGCCTCGCCCCCAATCCTCCAAATTTACTGGTGTCTGTCCCCCAATGCTCCCCATTTACTGGTGCCAGTCCCCCAATCCCCCCCATTTACTGGTGCCTGTCCCACAATCCTCCCCATTTATTGGTGCTTCTCCCCAATTGCACTCACTTTACTGCTACCTGTCCCCAATTCTCCCAATTTACTGGTGCCTCTCCCCTAATGTTTCCCATTTACTGGTGCCTCACCCACAATCCTCCCCATTTACCGGTGCCTGTCCCCCAAACCTCCCCAACTACTGCAGCCTCTCCTCCAATCCTCCCCATTAACTGTTGTTACTCCCCAATCCACCCGCTTTACTGGTATCTGTCCACAATTCCACTACATTTACTGCTGCCTCTCCCCCAATCCTCCAGATTTACTGGTGCCTCTCCCTCCATTTATGGGTACCCTCTGCCAGTCCTTCCAATTGGCAGGTTCCTGTCCCCAAACTTCCCCATTTCCTGTTGCCTGTCCCTCATCCTCCCCATTTACTGGTGCCAGTCCCCAAACCTCCCCACTTACTGGTGCCTGTCCCCCAAACCTCCCCATTTACTGGTGCCTGTTCGCCAAACCTCCCCATTTACTGGTGCCAGTCCCCCAAACCTCCCCATTTACTGGTGCCTGTCCCACAATCCTCCCCATTTACTGGTGCTTCTCCCCAATTCCATTCACTTTACTGCTACCTGTCCCCAATGCTCCCAATTTACTGGTGCCTCTCCCCTAATGTTTCCCATTTACTGGTGCCCTCGCCTCCAATCCTCGCCACTTACTGGGGTCTGTCCTCAATCCACCCCTTTTACTGCTGCCGGACCCAAACCTCCCCATTTACTGGTGCCTGTCCTCCAATCCCCCACATTTACTGGTGACTGTCCCCCAATCCCTCCAATTTGCTGGTTCCTGTCTAAAGTCCTACCCATTTCCCGGTGCCTTCGCCAATCCTCCTCATTTACTTGTGCCTCT
>JANJGN010000033.1:5658739-5941372 GCA_026770705.1 Isurus oxyrinchus
GGGAGAATGGGGTTGAGAAACTTATCAGCCATGATTGAATGGCAGAGCAGACTCGATGGGCCGAATGGCCTAATTTCTGCTCCTATGTCTTATGGTCTTATGGTCTCACATGACCATGACTGGCACTGTCTAATCCAAGTTACCATGCCCGGCTATCTTTGAACCAGTTGTACGTAAGTACCAGAGTGTGGCCATCTTTGGTCCTGGCATACTCAACTACCAGATTGTGGCCACTTTTGATCCTGGCATACCCAAGTACTGGTGTGTGGCCAACTTTGGTCCCGGCATACCCAAGTACAAGAACATGGCCAATTTTGAGCCTGGTGCACCCAAGTACTGGAGTGTGGCCATCTCTGAACTTGGCCTACCCATGTAGCAGAGTGTAGCCACCTTTGGTCCTGGCATACCCAAGTCATGGAGCGTTGCCACCTTTGATCCTGGCATACCCAGGTACTGGAGCATTGCCATCTTTCAACCAGGCCTTTCAAACCCCACCCCCCCCCGAGTCTGCATTATGTAACCAATTTCTTCAGCCACAGATGAGTGACTGCTTAGCCACAGTTGCATTGTGGGTACCAGTGCCTGTGTTGAGGGAACCTAACCCACCCAGGACTAGCTGGGCCAGAGGGGGAGTCATCCATTGAGGTCACACATGGGCTCCACCTGTTGTAGGTCAAGCGCTCGGCAGCTGAATAGGCAATGGCTGAGGGGATGTTGCATTTCCCTTCGCAACGAGAGCCCTCATTGGTCCCGAGAGCCTCTGGGAACAACACCCCGGGCTCTGCCCTGGACCTGAAATCTAGCACGAGGAGCTGGCAGCAGAACATGGAGGAGCGGGTGTGTCGGGGGCTAGTTTCAATCGGATCTGAGTGAACCACCCAATTGCAAGTTGGGCGTTTGACCCAGCCGGTTTCGCTGGCTCTGGGGTGAGACGGGGAGGCCTGTGTTTGACAAGGGTACCGAAGGCCAATCCCACATGGGAAATTTGCCAGTCCAGCGGGAGACGATTGGTTGAGTTTGGGTCACAGCTGATAACCGGGGCCTGTGCCTTCAGCTGCCTAGGCCCGGAGCTCTCTCGTCGTCAATTCGAGCGCTCAGTCCTGGCTCACTGGGCCAGCCCTCTTGCCTTTGAGCCGGAAGGATGTGGGTTTAAGTATCAAACCCAGAGACTCGAGCAACATAAAAAAAAAGCTTTCAAGAGAGCTGGTCTCCTCCGTGCCAGTGACAGAAGGGGCATTGCGCCGATGGTGGGGGGTGGGGGGGGGGTGCGGGGAGAGGGGGGGGGCGGGGAGGGGGGCGGTGGCGGGGGGGGGGGCGGGGAGGGTGGCGGGTGGCGAGGGGGTGGGGGCGGGGAGGGTGGCGGTGGCGGGGGGGGGGCGGTGGCGGGGGGGGGCGGGGTGGGGGAGGAGGGGGGCGGGTGGCGGGGCGGTGGGCGGGGCGGGGAGGGTGGCGGGTGGCGGGGGGCGGGGGGGGGGCGCTGTCTTTCAGATGAGTTCAAACCGAGGGCCGCCATTTGCCTTCTCATTCACCCAAAGGGAGTTCACCCCTTGGCCCCCCAGAGCCCAGTGTTTGTCCCTTGGTCAACATCGTGAAGGCGGAGGGCTTGGGTCTTAACACGGTTGTTCACTGTGCTCAAATTAGCTTCAGCGTTTGGCGTCTGTCCAATGATGGCCGCAAGTGCTTCGGCGTGAACTGCCCTGGAGTTGTGAAAGGATTGAAAATTGAAGCCCTTTCTTTCTGATCCTCCTCCTCCTCCTCCTCCTCCTCCCAGGACCTAAAACCAACCGGTTTGACCAAACCTTATCTAGACGTCCTCCCCGTCGACTCGGTAACTGTTTTTGCAGGATGACTCCCATTGCCAATCACCTTTTCTTTTCCTAGTTAAGTCGCAGGCGCTATGTGAATGCTGCTGCCGCTTTAGGTGCGGAGCAGTTCCAAGTGCAGACGTGTCCCCCCTGCTGCTGCTTATTTACACCGGGGCCTGCGGTTTGAGCTGATGTTGTGCTTTCCTTTGAGGGGACACATCTGTTTGCAATACACTGTGTTTGATGTCAACGCCGCACCTAATCCTGTTCCGTTGAAAGTTGCTAAAAAATGGCTGGGGTGGTGGGGAGCGGGGTGCAAGGGCTGGGAACTGCTCGTGGCTTGGGATTTGAGAGTTCAGGGCCCTAGGAAACAGAGGGAGAGAGGGAGATTTGTTGTGAACTCCCGCTTCAGCGACACTAGGTGCCACAGGGGAGCTTCTTGCTTGCCTGTCTGGTTACGATGACAGGTAACCCGGAGACCAGCTGGAGGCTGCATTGCCCAGCCACTGGGTAGGAGGAGACAGGGGGAACGCCAATGCACTCCCTGCCTCTGTAACTTGGTCTGGTCCATGCAACCCTCTGAGCTCTCTGCTGTCTTCCAAATCCTGAACACCTATCATTTTAATCAACTCCCCCCCCAGCCCCCCCCCCGGCAGCCATGCCTTCAGCTGCCCAGGGACTCTCAACTCTGGAATTCCCTCCCTAAACCTCTCCGCCTCCCATTCTCCTTTAAGACGCTCCTTAAAACCTTTGACCCTTTGACTTTGAGCTTGGGGTCGTCTGTCCTACTATCTCCCTTGTGACTCGGTGTCAAATTTTGTGTGATAATTACTCCTGCGAAGCACATCGGGAGGTTTTACTGGGTTAAAGGTGTTAATCGGATCTAAGCCGGTTAGTGAAGTCAAAGCCAGGACATGGAGCTTTTCTTCATTGAGGGAGTTTATTGACATGTTCAGTCTCATAGCTGTCCTCCCGCACAGTGTCCCTGTTGTCCCCCTGCTTATACATGTGGGAAGATGGTTGTGTAGTGGTAATATCACTGGACTCATAATCCAGAGGCCCTGGCTAATGCTGTGAGTTCGTAGGTTCAAATCCCACCATTGGCCACTGGTAGAATTTAAATTCAGTTAATAAATCTGGAATTGAAAGCTAGTCTCAGTAATGGTGACTGTGAAACTATCATTGTCATGAAAACCCATCTGGTTCATTAATGTCCTTTAGGGAATAAAATCTGTTGTTCTTACCTGGTCTGGCTGACATGTGACTCCAGACCCTCTGAAATGGCTAAGCCACTCAGTTAGAACCATAGAAACGTTATGGTGCAGAAGGAGGCCATTCAGCCCATCATGTCAGCGCTGGCTGAAAAAAGAAACTAGCTGCCCATTTTATTCCCACTTTCCAGGCCCTGGTCCTTGGCCTTGCAGGTTACAGCACTTCAGGTGCCAATCCAGGTACCTTGAAAATGAGTTGAGTGTTTCAGCCTCAATCATCAACTTAGGCAGTGAATTCCAGACCTCTCTGGTGTAAATCATTAATATGTACAACAAACAGCAAGGGCCCCAACACTGAGCCCTGTGGAACGACACTGGAAAACATTTTCCATTCGCAAAAACATCCCTCAACCGTTACCCTTTGTTTCCTGTCGCTGAGCCAATTTTGGATCCAACTCACCACCTTCCCCCATATCCCATGGGATCTCACTTTCCTGACCAGTCTGCCATGTGGGACCTTGTCAAATGCCTTATTAAAATCCATGTGGACAACATCCACTGCACTACCCTCATCAATCCTCTTTGTTCCTGCCTCAAAAAATTCTATTATGTTAGTGAGACACGATCTTCCCCTAACAAAACCACACTGACTATCCCTGATTAATCTGTGCCTTTCTAAGTGACAGTTTATCTTGTCTCTCAGAATTGTTTCCAATAACTTGCCCACCACCGAAGACAGACTGACCAGCCTATAATTATTAGGTCTGTCGATGGGCCGAATGGCCTAATTTCTGCTCCTATGTCTTATGGTCTTATTTGCAGACCTCCAATCCTCTGGTAGCTTGCCAGTATCTAGTGAGGATTGGAAAATGATCCTCAGAACATCCATTATTTCCTCCCCAACTTCCTCCAACAGCCTGGGATACAATCCATCTGGCCCTGGTGGTTTATCTACCATCAAGGGTGCCAGACCCTCCAGTACTTCCTCTCTCACTATACTTATTGTATCTAATGTTTCACACTCCTCCTCATTAACTAGAATCTCTGCATCTTCCCTCTCGTTAGTGAAGACAGAGACATAGCACTCACTGAGAACCCCGCCCACATCCTCTGCACCAACCCACATGTTACCATGTACAGCTCTGATAGGCCCTACCCTTTCCTTAGTTAGTTATTCTCTTACTCTTAATGTACTGGTAAAACATCTTCTGGTTTTCTTTGATTTTACCTGCCAATATTTTTTTTGCATCCTCTCTTTGCTTTCCTAATCTCCATTTTTACTTCACCCTGAGCTTCCTATACTCCTCCAGGCTTTCTATAGTATTAAGTCTTTTGTGACTGTCATAAGCTTTCTTTTTCTGCTTTATCTTGGCCTGTATGCTTCTGGATAACCAGGTGCTCTAGATTTGGCAGGACCACCCTTTTCCTTTGTGGAGACATGTCTACACTGTGCTTTTTGTGAATCTTGCTTTTGAATACATCCCACTGATTTGACACAGTTTTCCCTTCTAATAGCTGCACCCAGTCCACTCTCACCACCTCGCCTCTCAGCTTTGGAAAATTTGTCCTCCCCCAGTGTAGAACTTTTACTCCTGCTCTATCTTTGTCCTTTTCCATAATGACGTTAAATCCAACTATGTTATAGTCACCATCTCCAACATGGTCCCCCCACTGCTCCTTCACCCACTTGCCCACCTTCATTTCCTAAAGCTAAAGCCAGAATTGCTCCCCCTCTTGTTGGGTTTGTTACGGGCTGGCTAAAAAAGTTCTCTTGAACACAGTTCAAGAATCTTGCACCCTCTGTAACCTTCACGCTGTTCGTATCCCAATTGATATTAGGGTGGTTGAAGTCTCCAATGATTACTGTCCTAATGTTTTTTCACTCAGAAATCTGTCTACATATTTGCTCTTCTACCTCCCTTCCACTATTAGGGGTCTACAGTACACTCCTAGCAATGTGGCTGCCCCTTTGTTATTTCCGAGCTCATCCCATATGGACTCATTTGATGCTTCATTTAGTATATCATCCCTCCTCGCAGCTGTAATTGATTCTTCAACAAATAATACTACATCCCTCACCTTTTTTATCCCTCTCCGTAACCTGCCTGAAAACTTTATATCCAGGGATGTTGAGCTGCCATTTTTGCCCTTCTTTAAGCCCCTTCTGTTTTAATGATATAATCATGCTGCCCTGTGTCTATCTGTGTCCTTAGCTCATTGGCTTTATTTACTATGTTCCTTGTATCTACATATATACCTTTTAACGCTGCCAACTTCTGTACACTAGTTAACCTGTGCTGCTTCTGTCTTTCAGAGTCACTCACTAATTCTCCATCCCCCGTTCCCTGCTCTGAATTTGCCCTCAGGTTCTCAGCCCCCTGCCAATCTAGTTTAAGCACCCCCTGCCCACCCCCCTCCCACCCCAACAGCGCTAGCAAATCTCCCTGCGAGGATATTCGTCCCAGTCCTGTTCGGGTGTAGACCGTCCAGTTTGTACAGGTCCCACCTTCCCCAGGACCGGTCCCAATGCCCCAGAAATCTTATGCCCTCCCTCCTACATCAACTATCCAGCCACGTGTTTGATTGCTCGATTCTCCTATTTCTGTGCTTGCTTGCATGTGATGCTGGGAGTAATCCTGAGGTTCCTGCTTTAGAGGTCCTGCATTTCAATCTCCCTCCTATCTCCCTAAAGGCTGCTTTTCCCCATATCACTTTGGTTAACAAAAACCTATCAATCTCAGTTTTAAAATGAACCACTGATCTGGCATTAGTTGAGATTTGTGGGAGAGAGAATTCCAAACTTCTCCCACCTTCTGTGGGTGGAAATGTTTCCTAATTTCACTCCCGAGAGGTCTGGCTCGAATTTTTAGACTCTGTCTCCTAGTCCCAGACTCCCCAACCAGCAGAAATCGTTCCTCTGTATCTACCCCTATTTGTTCCCATAATATCTTGAAAACTTAGATAAAATCCCTCCTTAATCTTCTAATTCCAGGGAATACAACCCTAGTTCATGTAATCTTGTCTCATAATTTAACCCTTAGTTCCAGTATCATTCTGGTAAACCTGCGCAGCACTCCCTCCACAGCCAATATATACTGCCTAAGGCCTGATGCCCAGGACTGCTCACAGTGACTCCGGGTATGGTCTAACCAGGACATTGTATAATTGAAACATATACTTGGACCCCAAGTCTCTTTGGACCTCCACTGTTTCTAGATACTCACCATTTAGACAGCATCCTGTTCTATCTTTTGACCTCACTGCAGCTAACAGAGTCTATTTAAACAGCGCCTACAGCAAACAGTCTACCGATTCTATTTAAATGGCGCACTACAGTAAATAGTCTACCGAATCTACTTAAACAAAGCACTACAGCAAACAGTATACAGAGTCAACAGCCAATTTGCGCACAGCAAGCTCCCACAGCAGTAATGTGATAATGACCAGATAATCTGTTTAGGTGATGTTGATTGGGGGATGAATATTGACCCCAGGACGCCAGAGAGAACTCCCCGTCTCTTCTTCCAATAGTGGCCACGAGAGTTTTTACACCTGTGTGAGAGGGCAGAGGGTTTAATGTCTCATCTAAAAGGCAGCACCTCTGACGATGCAGCACTCTCAATACCGGCACTGGGAGTATCAGCCTGGTTCCAGTGCGTGTGTTTCTGAAGTGGGGCTCAAACCCACAACCTTCTGATCGCAGAGCAAACCCTAGCCCTGCTTCATTTCACCCTACCTCACCTCACGTCTTTGTCCAGCTTCCCCCTTAAATGCATCTACACTATACCACTCTCTGAAGGGGACGCGTTCCACACTCTCCCTAATCTCTGGGTAAAGGAGTTTCTCCTGAATTCCCCGATCGGATTTATTGGTGACTCTCTTGTACTGGTGGCCCCCTGGTTGTGGTCCCGCTTGCAAGTAGAAACGTCAACCCTATTCTGCCTTTTCAGAGTGTCGATGATCTCTATCAGGTCAAATGGCTCTTTCTTGGAGAAAATAGCCCCAGTCTGTTCAAACATTTCTAACGATGAGGTGATTCACTTCACCCAGAAGAACATGGAGAGAGAATATAAAACGAAGGGTACAACTCTAAGGTGGGCGCAGGAGAAGAGGCACTTGGGTGTATGTGTCCATAAGTTATTCAAGGTGGCTGGACAGGTTGAGAGCACGGTTAATAAAGCGTACAGCATCCTGGGCTTCATTAACAGTTGCACAGAGTACAAGAGACATTGAAATTATGGTCAATGTGGAGAGCCTGCAAAGGTGCTGAGTCTTACACATTAGCAGCTAGTGCTGCTCCGGGGCGTTTAAACTAGATTTGCAGGGGGAGGGGAACCAGAGTGTTAGAGCAGATAGTGAGGTGGAGGAGGATAAAGGCCAAGCGAGGAATGCATGTATAGACAGAAATCAAAGGTTTGTACGTGAGAGAAATGTTCTCCGGTGCATCTATTTCAATGCAAGGAGTGTTGTCGGAAAGGCAGATGAGCTTAGGGCGTGGATTGGCACGTGGGATTACCACATTATTGCTATTAGTGAGACTTGGTTGCAGGAGGGGCAGGACTGGCAGCTCAATGTTCCAGGGTTCCGTTGTTTCAGACGTGATAGAGAAAGAGGGATGAAAGGGGGAGGAGTGGCTTTACTAGTCAGGGTAAATATCACAGCTGTGCATAAGCAGGACAGCCCGGAGGGCTCGTCTACAGAGACCTTATGGGTGGAGCTGAGGAACGGGAAAGGTGTGCCCACACTAATAGGGTTGTATTATAGACCACCCAATAGTCAGAGAGAATTGGAGGAACAAATCTGCAGAGAGATAGCAGACCGAAGTAAGAAACAGAAAGTTGTGATAGTAGGAGATTTTAACTTTCCACATATTGACTGGGATTTCCATACTGTAAAAGGGCTGGATGGCTTAGAGTTTGTCAAATGTGTTCAGGAAAGATTTCTAAATCAATATATAGAGGTACCAACGAGACAGGATGCAATACTTGATCTCCTATTAGGGAACCAGACAGGTCAGGTGATAGAAGTATGTTTAGGCGAACATTTTGGGTCCAGTGACCACAATGTCATTAGTTTTAAGCTAATTATGGATAAGGATAGGTCTGGTCCTCGAGTTGAGATTCTAAATTGGAGAATGGCCAATTCTGTGGAAATGAGAAAGGATCTAGGAAGAGTGGATTGGGATAAGTTGTTTACTGGCAAGCATGTGTTCAGAAAGTGGAAGGCATTCAAAGGCGAAACTTTGAGAGTGCAGAGTTTGCATGTTCCTGTCAGGATTAAAGGCAAAGTTAACAGGCATAGGGAACCTTGGTTTTCAAGGGATATTGGCGATCTGGTTAAGAAGAGAGAGATGTATAGCAGGTATAGGCAACAAGGAGCAAATGAGCTACTTGTAGAGTATAGAAAATGTAAGAAAATACTAAAAAAGGAAATCAGGAAGGCAAAAAGAAGACATGAGGTTGCTTTGGCAGATAATGTGAAGGTAAAGCCGAAGGGTTTCTACAAGTATATTAAGAGTAAAAGGATAGTAAGGGACACAATTGGTCCCCTTGAAGATCAGAGTGGTCGTCTATGTGTGGAGCCTCACGAGATGGGGGAGATCTTAAACAGTATTTTTGCATCAGTATTTACACAGGAAACTGGCATAGTGTATAAGGAAGGAAGGGAAACAAGCAGTAGTGTCATGGAACATATAGAGATTAAAGAGGAGGAGGTGCTTGCTGCCTTACAGTGAATAAAGATAGATAAATCCCTCGGCCCTGACATGATAGTCCCTCGGACCTTGAGGGAGACTAGTGTAGAAATTACAGGGGCCCTGGCAGAAATATTTAAAATGTCCTTAGCCACGGGTGAGGTGCTGGATGATTGGTGGATAGCTCATGTTGCTTTGTTGTTTAAAAAAGGCTCCAAAAATAAACCAGGTAATTACAGGCCAGTGAGTAGGTAAATTATTGGAAGGTGTTCTGAGAGATGGGATATATAATTATTTGGACAGCCAAGGGCTGATTAAGGATAGTCAGCATGGCTTTGTGCATGGTAGGTCGTGTTTAACGAACCTTGTAGAGTTTTTCGAGGAAGTTACCAAGAAAGTAGATGAAGGAAAGGCTGTGGATGTTGTCTACATGGACTTTAGTAAGGCCTTTGACAAGGTCCCGCATGGGAGGTTAGTTCAGAAGGTTCAGACACTTGATATCCATGGAGAGGTTGTAAACTGGATTCGAAATTGGCTGTGTGGGAGAAGACAGAGAGTGGTAGTGGATGATTGCTTCTCAGACTGGAGGTCTGTGACTAGTGGTGTGCCTCAGGGATCTGTGCTGGGACCATTGTTGTTTGTTGTCTATATCAATGATTTGGATGATAATGTGGTGAATTGGATCACAAGGTTGCTGATGACACTAAGATTGGAGGCATTGTGGACAGCGAGGAAGGCTTTCAAAGCTTGCAGAGAGATCTGGACCAACTGGAAAAATGGGCCAGAAAATGGCAGATGGAATTTAAGGCGGAAAAGTGTGAGGTGTTACATTTTGGAAGGACAAACCAAGGTAGGACATACACAGTAAATGGTAGAGCACTGAGGAGTGCGGAGGAACAAAGGGATCTGGGAGTTCAGGTACATAGTTCCCTGAAAGTGGCGTCACAGGTAGACAGGGTTGTAAAGAAAGCTTTTGGCATACTGGCCTTCATAAATCAAAGTATTGAGTATAGGAGTTGGGATGTTATGGTGAGGTTGTATAAGACATTGTGAAGCCAACTTTGGAGTATTGTGTGCAGTTCTGGTCGCCTAACTACAGTAAGGATATCAGTAAGATTGAGAGAGTGCAGAGATTTACTAGGATGTTGCCGGGTCTTCAGGAGTTGAGTTACAGGGAAAGATTGAACAGGTTAGGACTTTATTCCTTGGAGCGTGGAAGGATGAGGGGAGATTTGATAGAAGTTTACAAAAATATGAGGGGTATAGACAGAGTAAATGCGAGTAGGCTCTTTCCACTTAGATTAGGAGAGATAAACACGAGAGGACATGGCTTTAGGGTGAAAGGGGAAAGGTTTAGGGGGAACATTAGAGGGAACTTCTTCACTCAGAGAGTGGTGAGAGTGTGGAACGAGTTACCATCTCATTTGGTAAATGCGGGCTCGCTCTTAAGTTTTAAGAATAAATTGGATACATGGATGGGAGAGGTCTGGAGAGTTTTGGACTAGGTGCAGGTCAATGGGACTAGCGGAATAATATTTTGGCAGAGACTAGAAGGGCCGAATGGCCTCTTTTCTGTGCTGTAGTGTTCTATGGTTCTATGGTTGGAAACTGAGAATTTGATAGATTCAGAGATCTAGATTTGCTTATAAAGGGAGGAATTGAGAAATTGTAGGTTCAGGTGAATGAGGAGTAGCTGGAAATGAGGATGTTGTTAGAAACAGAGACATTTATGTTGGTTATGTTGAACTTGTATAAGGCACTAGTTTGCCCTCAGCTGGGTCCAGTTCTAGGTTCTGCATGTTAGGAAGGAGGTGAAGAGGGTGCAGAAAAGATTCACGAGAGTGGTTCCGGGGATGAGGAACTTCGGTTATGAAGATGGACTGGAGAAGTGGGGACAATTCTCCTTGGAGGAACAAAGGCTGAGAGGAGACCTGACAGAGGAATTCAAAATCGTGAGGTGGGGTCTGGACAGAGTAGACAGGGTGGAATTGTTCCCACTCGCGAAAGGATCGAGAGGGAGAGGGGACAGGTTAAAGTAATTGGCAAAAGAAGCAATGGAGACACAAGGAGAAACTTTTTCACGCAGCGAGTGGTTAGGATCTGGGATGCGCTGCCTGAGAGTGTGGGGGAGGCAGAGTCAATCGAGGCATCCAAGAGGGAGTTGGATTATTATCTGAAAAGGAAGAATGTGCAAGATTACGAGGGAGAAGACGGGGGGTAGCGGCACTAGGCGATTTGCTCATTCGGAGAACCAGTGCTGACATGATGGGCTGAATGGCCTCCTTCTGGGCCGTAACACCTCTGTGATTCTGTGAATCTCTCAGTCCTGGTGTGAATCTTTTTTTGTTCCTTCAGTGCCTCTATATCCTTTTTCTGGAGACTAGAAGTGAGCACGGAACTCCAAGTCAGCTGCAGGACATCTTAACATCTACTTCCCAGGGTCTGTTCACGAAGGATAGCCAGTGAGCAGAGGTATTGGAGGGTGGTTAGTGGCTGTGTAACTGAACATCGGGCTGAGTCAGTGCCCTCAGGAGAGTAATGGATATAATTACTCCGGAGTTCGCATGAAAACAGCAGCATCAAAGGAGCTCAGACAAACACATTTTGACTCTATAACTAAATCAGGCTGGCCTGAAAGAAGCCCTTTATGTTGAATTCACATGGCCCCAATACTTGATGCTCCACATGAACTCAATTAAAACCCCCAAGGGAACATCTCCAAATTTCAGGCTCTGTGCGCTAAGGGAGTGTCTCTAAATTTTAGCTCTATGCCACTCCCATGCTGTCCTGCCTGGCTTTTCGTGTTCCACCGTGTGTGAACTCCAGCTCGTTCAAATCTCTGCTGCCCATCTCCTACCTCGCCCCGGGTCCAGGTCACTCCTCACCTGCCCTTCTCGCTGGCCGGCGTGGTCTTCCAATTTGGCAATGCCTCGGTTTTAAAATTCTTCTCTTTGTGTTCAATCCCCTCCACCACCCTGTCCATTCCAGTAGCTCCATAAGCCTTCCCTAGCCCTACGACTGTCCGAGATCTCTGCGCTTGTCTGGCTGTGCCTTCCCATGCATTCCCGATTTCCATCACTCTAGCACTGTGGATCATAGGAACGTAGGCCTTAGGAGCAGGAGTAGGCCATTCGGCCCTTCTAACCTGTTCTGCCATCCGATGAGACCATGGTTACCTGGTTGTGATCTCAATTCCACTTTCCTGAATGCATCCCACCACCCCCCATAACCCTTATCTTGTTTATCGAAAATCTATCTAACTAGTTGAGGTTACCACTGGACAAGCCTGATCCCTGAGTGGAACCCAGCTCGATAGATCCTAACTTTTATTTGTTTGTTTAGATACAAGGAGAATGGCTACTGAACAGAGTCACAGGAGTCTGCTGATGAACTTTTAGCAAAAGATTAAAATAGTTATTAAACAAGAAAAGATGAACTATATTACAATACTCCTTCACCCACAACTGTACCTTTACAGATATATACAGATTTGTAAGGATAACACAAATTACAAAAGTTATCTTATACTCTTAATGTTCACAGTAAGTGCACAGTCCATGTACCAATAGGCACCCACACACTCTGAAACCAAGTGACAGCCGCCACCTCAACCCGGTGCTATGGATCTCTCCTCAACCCTCCCCAGACGCTCGCCCCACCATGAGCCGATTGCTCTTACTGCATTTCATCTTCCACACGAGGGTTTCCAATCTCCACTCTCCCAAGAACTCACTTTCGGATCTTCTCCCAAACCGATGCTTTCTCAGATGCCTTTGGCAGGGGTTCACCTCCAGGGCTTTGAATTCTCCTTCCGATGTTCCTCTTCCCCGGGTCACCACATATATTTAAGCTTTCTTCCACGTACACTCTCTCGCTGACTCAGCTGTCAACAGTACACCACTGCTTCACATGTCCACAGCGAAGAGTTACAGGCCTTCAGCTGTCTCTTTGGAGCTTCTGGGTTCTCACAAGCCTTTATCACTTTGACTCTGCTTCCTGCAGCTTTCATCTATTTAAACTTGAAGCTTGGAGCCTTTCTCTCTGCCCCCTCATTCTTAACTTCACTTAACAAGACCTTTTTTCCAGGTTCCTGTCCTTTCTTTGACGAGAAGGTCTGCTTGGGACTTTCTTCTGCTCCTGTCTCATTCATTTGGCCTTGGCCCCTTTTGGTTCTTTAGGGAAATCTACTCTCTCTGTAGTTCCCGCTTCCTGTGTCCGGTATTTCCTGGCAGCTGTCTCCAAACTGAACTCAACCAGCTGTTTTTTCCATGTGTGGAGGGGGGGGTGGGGTGGGGGAGGGGGGTAGGTGGCTCTCTGGACCCCTGTTGCTAGGCAACAGCACATTTTTTTTTCTACTCTTGCGTTTGCTTAACTTCTCTTAGAGTTGCAAAACTCATTAGCAATGCAATCGCCTTTTAAAGTGAAACTAAAACTCAACTTGACTTTTTCTTAGCACGCAAACACAGGACCACAAATAAAAGTTAAACTCTAAAACTAAACCTCATTCCTAACACCCACAAATGCAAAAAAACCTACTTAACTGTCTCTATTTCCTAACAAACTCAACCTTGAATAAATTTAATGACTCAGTCTCCACTGCTTTATGGGAAAGAGAATTTCACACATCAATGACCCTTTGGGAGAGAATGCTTTTCCTCATGTCTCATTCCTAAACTGTGTCTCTTAGTTCTCATCCCTCCCACAAGAGGAAACATCCTCCCATTATCCACCCTATCAAGTCCTCTCATGATCTTATATGTTGCAATGAGATCACTTTTCATTTTTCTAAACTCCAATGGGTACAGGCCCAACCTGCTTAACCCTTTCTACATAAGACAAGCCCTTCATCCCAGGAATGAGTCAAGCGAACCTTCTCTGAACTGCTTCTAACACAATTATACCTTTCCCAAATAGGGAGACCAAAACTGTACCCAGTATTCCAGATGTGGTCTCACCAAGGCCCTGTACAACTGCAGTAAAACTTCCCTACTTTTATATTCCATTCCCCTCACAATAAACACCAAATCACCTTCCTGTACCTGCTTTCCAAATCACTTCCTGTACCTGCATACTAACTTTTTGTGGTTCATGTACCCAGGACACCCAGATCCCTCTGCACTACCAAGTTCTGCGGTCTCTCCCCATTTAAATAGTAAACTGCTTTTCTATTCTTCCTGCCAAAGTGCATAACCCTCACATTTCCCCAGATTATATTCCATCTGCCACTTTTTTGTCCACACACTTAACCTGTCTATATCCCTCTGTGGACTCTTTGTGTCACCCTCACCACTTGTCTTCCCACCTATTTTTGTGTATCATACGCAATCTTGGCGATTGTACATTCACTTCCCTCAACTAAATCAGACAGACCGATATGAAGTATAATTTGTCACATAAAGTAAACTAGGTTACTTGACCAAGAGCATCTTCAGACCAGAAGGTTTTGGAAGCATATTGAAGGACAAGGAGAGCTGGAGAGATAATGGATAGAATCCCAAAGCTTAGAGCCTCAGAACTTTTAAGAATAGACCTGTCAAAGTGAAATTTCTAGAATCCATTATTAAAAAGGTTATAGCAGCATGCCTTGAAGATCATAATGGGGGCAGAGTCAGAGACAGAATGGTTTTATGAAAGGGAAATCATGTTTAGCTAATGTATTAGAGTTTGCTGAGGAAATAACATGCAGTTGGATAAAGGGCAACTTATAGATGTGCTGCACTCGGTTTTTTAAAAGGATGAGGTGCCACTTCAAGTGTGAAATAAGAGCTCAAGGTTTAAGGGGTAACATTAGCATGGATAAAGGATTGGTTAGCGAATGGGAAGCAGAGAGAACAGATAAATGGGTCTTTTTCAGTTTGGCAAGCTGTAAGTAGTGGAGTGCCACAGTGCTGGGACCACAACTATTTACAATCTATATCAATGACTTGGATGAAGGGGCCAAATGCATGCAAGCTAAATTTGCTGATGAGACAAAGATAGTTAGGAGAGTAAGGTGTCAAGATGAGATAAAGAGTCCGAAATATTATTTAAATGGAGAAAGACTGTAGAAAGCTGCAGCACAGAGGGATTTGGGGATCCTCGTGCATGAATCACAAGTGCATACAAGTTCAACAGGTAATAGGGAAGGCAAATGGAATGTTGGCCTTCATTTCAAAGGGAATGGAGTATAAAAATAGGGAAGTCTTGCTAAAAGTATGCAAGGCACGAGTTAGACCACACTAGAATATTGTGAACAGTTTTGGTCCCCATATCTAAGGAAATCCAGGCATTGGAGGCAGTCCAGAGAAGGTTCACTAGGTTGATCCCTGGTGTGGAGGGATTTTCTTATGAGGAGAGGTTGAGTTGTTTGGGCCTGTACCCATTGGAGTTTAGAAGAATGAGAGGTGACCTTATTGAAACATGTAAGACTCTGAGGGGACTTGACAGGGTAGATGCTGAGAGGTTGTTTCCCCTTCTGGGAGAGTCGAGGACCAGAGAGCATAATATCAGGGTAAGAGGTCACCCATTTAAAACAGAGATGAGGAGGAATTTCTTCTCTCAGAGGCTAGTTAATCTGTAGAATTCTTTACCGCAGAGGGCTGTAGAGGCTGGGTTGCTAAGATTATTCAAGGCTGAGATAGACAGGATTTAATCTTTAAGGAAATCGAGGGATATGGGGGAAAAGCAGGAAAGTGTAGTTGGGGATTATCAGATCAGCCATGATCTCATTGAACGGGGGAGCAAATCAATGGGCCGAATGGCCTACTTCTGCTCCTACATTTACGGTCTTATGGTCAGGTGTGATTCAGAGAGTTTACTAAGAAAGAGTCAAGAAAAGTACAATATAGGGGGTGAAAATCTTAAATATTAAAATCAGCCACAGAAAAAATAGCATTGTTACTGCAGACGATAATGATCCTGTGTCAGTGCAGTTTGATGATGATCCTGTGTCAGTGCAGTTTGATTAGGATCCTGTGTCAGTGCAGTTTGATGATGATCCTGTGTCAGTGCAGTTTGATGATGATCCTGTGTCAGTGCAGTTTGGTGATGATCCTGTGTCAGTGCAGTTTGATGATGATCCTGTGTCAGTGCAGTTTGATGATGATCCTGTGTCAGTGCAGTTTGGTGATGATCCTGTGTCAGTGCAGTTTGGTGATGATCCTGTGTCAGTGCAGTTTGGTGATGATCCTGTGTCAGTACAGTTTGATGATGATCCTGTGTCAGTGCAGTTTGATGATGATCCTGTGTCAGTGCAGTTTGGTGATGATCCTGTGTCAGTGCAGTTTGATGATGATCCTGTGTCAGTGCAGTTTGATGATGATCCTGTGTCAGTGCAGTTTGATGGGCATCCTGTGTCAGTGCAGTTTGATGGGGATCCTGTGTCAGTACAATTTGATGGGGATCCTGTGTCAGTGCAGTCTGATGATGATCCTGTGTCAGTGCAGTTTGATGATGATCCTGTGTCAGTGCAGTTTGATGACGATCCTGTGTCAGTGCAGTTTGATGCGGATCCTGTGTCAGTGCAGTTTGATGGGGATCCTGTGTCAGTACAGTTTGATGGGGATCCTGTGTCAGTGCAGTTTGATGGGGATCCTGTGTCAGGGCAGTTTGATGAAGATCCTGTGTCAGTACAGTTTGATGATGATCCTGTGTCAGTGCAGTTTGATGATGATCCTGTGTCAGTACAGTTTGATGATGATCCTGTGTCAGTGCAGTTTGATGATGATCCTGTGTCAGTACAGTTTGATGATGATCCTGTGTCAGTGCAGTTTGATGATGATCCTGTGTCAGTACAGTTTGATGGGGATCCTGTGTCAGTGCAGTTTGATGGGGATCCTGTGTCAGTGCAGTTTGATGGGGATCCTGTGTCAGTACAGTTTGATGATGATCCTGTGTCAGTACAGGTTGATGATGATCCTGTGTCAGTACAGTTTGCTGATGATCCTGTGTCAGTACAATTTGATGATGATCCTGTGTCAGTACAGTTTGATGATGATCCTGTGTCAGGGCAGTTTGATGATGATCCTGTGTCAGTACAGTTTGATGGGGATCCTATGTCAGTGCAGTTTGATGGGGATCCTGTGTCAGTGCAGTTTGATGGGGATCCTGTGTCAGTACAGGTTGATGATGATCCTGTGTCAGTACAGTTTGCTGATGATCCTGTGTCAGTACAATTTGATGGGAATCCTGTGTCAGTAAGATTGGTGATGATCCTGTGTCAGTGCAGTTTGATGACGATCCTGTGTCAGTGCAGTTTGATGATGATCCTGTGTCAGTACAGTTTGATGGGGATCCTGTGTCAGTGCAGTTTGATGATGAACCTGTGTCAGTACAGTTTGATGATGATCCTGTGTCAGTGCAGATTGATGATGATCCTGTGTCAGTATAGTTTGATGATGATCCTGCGTCAATACAGTTTGATGATGAAATTGTGTCAGTACAGATTGGTGATGATCCTGTGTCAGTACAGTTTGATGATGATCCTGTGTCAGTACAGCTTGGTGAGGATCCTGTGTCAGTACAGTTTGATGATGATCCTGCGTCAATACAGTTTGATGATCAATCTGTGTCAGTACAGTTTGATGATGATCCTGTAGCAGTACAGTTTGATGATGATTCTGCGTCAATACAGTTTGATGATGAAACTGTGTCAGTACAGATTGCTGATGATCCTGTGTCAGTACAGTTTGATGATGATGCTGTACCAGTACTGATTGATGATGATCCTGTGTCAGTGCAGTATGGTATGATCCTGTGTCAGTGCAGTTTGATGCTGATCCGGCGTCAGTAGACTTTGGTGATGATCCTGTGTCAATACAGTTTGATGATGATCCTGCATCAATACAGTTTGATGATTATCCTGCATCAATACAGCTTGGAGATGATTCTGTGTCAGTACCGTTTGATGATGATCCTGTGTCAGTACAGCATGGTGATGATTCTGTGTCAATACAGTTTGATGATGATCCTGTGTCAATACAGTTTGATGATGATCCTGTGTCAGTACAGCTTGGTGATGATTCTGTGTTAGTACAGTTTGATGATGATCCTGTGTCAGTACACTTTGATGATGATCCTGTGTCAGTACAGCTTGGTGATGATCCTGTGTCAGTACAGTCTGAAGATGATCCTGTGTCAGTACAGTTTGATGATGTTTCTGTGTCAGTGCAGTTTGATGATGATCCTGTGTCAATACAGTTTGGTGATGATCCTGTGTCAGTACAGTTTGATGGAAATCCTGTGTCAGTACAGATTGGTGATGATCCTGTGTCAATACAGTTTGATGATGATCCTGTGTCAGTGCAGTTTGATGGGAATCCTGTGTCAGTACAGATTGGTGATGATCCTGTGTCAATACAGTTTGATGATGATCCTGTGTCAGTACAGTTTGATGACGATCCTGTGTCAGTGCAGTTTGATGATGACCCTGTGTCAGTACAGTTTGATGATGAAACTGTGTCAGTACAGTTTGATGATTATCCTGTAGCAGTACAGTTTGATGATGATCCTGCGTCAGTACAGTTTGATGATGATTCTGCGTCAATACAGTTTGATGATGAAATTGTGTCAGTACAGATTGGTGATGATCCTGTGTCAGTACAGTTTGATGATGATCCTGTGTCAGTACAGCTTGGTGAGGATCCTGTGTCTGTACAGTTTGATGATGATCCTGCGTCAATACAGTTTGATGATGAATCTGTGTCAGTATAGTTTGATGATGATCCTGTAGCAGTACAGTTTGATGATGATCCTGTGTCAATACAGTTTGATGATGATCCTGTGTCAGTACAGCTTGGTGATGATTCTGTGTTAGTACAGTTTGATGATGATCCTGTGTCAGTACAGTTTGATGATGATCCTGTGTCAGTACAGTTTGATGATGTTTCTGTGTCAGTGCAGTTTGATGATGATCCTGTGTCAATACAGTCTGGTGATGATCCTGTGTCAGTACAGTTTGATGGAAATCCTGTTTCAGTACTGATTGGTGATGATCCTGTGTCAATACAGTTTGATGATGATCCTGTGTCTGCAGTTTGATGGGAATCCTGTGTCAGTACAGATTGGTGATGATCCTGTGTCAATACAGTTTGATGATGATCCTGTGTCAGTACAGTTTGATGACGATCCTGTGTCAGTGCAGTTTGCTGATGACCCTGTGTGAGTACAGTTTGATGATGAAACTATGTCAGTACAGTTTGATGATGATCCTGTAGCAGTACAGTTTGATGATGATCCTGCGTCAATAGAGTTTGATGATGATCCTGTGTCAATACAGTTTGATGACGATCCTGTGTCAGTACAGTTTGGTGATGATTCTGTGTTAATACAGTTTGATGATGATCCTGTGTCAGTGCAGTTTGATGATGATCCTGTGTCAGTGCAGTTTGATGATGACCCTGTGTCAATACAGTTTGGTGATGATCCTGTGTCAGTACAGTTTGATGATGATCCTGTTTCAGTGCAGCTTGGTGAGTATCCTGTGTCAGTATAGTTTGATGATCATCCTGTATCAGTACAGTTTGATGATGTTCCTGTGTCAGTGCAGTTTGATGATGATCCTGTGTCAATACAGTTTGGTGATGATCCTGTGTCAGTATAGTGTGATGATGATCCTGCGTCAGTACGTCTTGGTGATGTTCCTGTGTCAGTGCAGTTTGGTAATGATCTTGTGTCAGTGCAGTTTGATGATGATCCTGCGTCAATACCGTTTGATGATGAAATTGTGTCAGTACAGATTGGTGATGATCCTGTGTCAGTACAGCTTGGTGAGGATCCCGTGTCAGTACAGTTTGATGATGATCCTGCGTCAATACAGTTTGATGATGAATCTGTGTCAATACAGTTTGGTGATGATCCTGTGTCAGTACAGTTTGATGGAAATCCTGTGTCAGTACAGATTGGTGATGATCCTGTGTCAATACAGTTTGATGATGATCCTGTGTCAGTGCAGTTTGATGGGAATCCTGTGTCAGTACAGATTGGTGATGATCCTGTGTCAATACAGTTTGATGATGATCCTGTGTCAGTACAGTTTGATGACGATCCTGTGTCAGTGCAGTTTGATGATGACCCTGTGTCAGTACAGTTTGATGATGAAACTGTGTCAGTACAGTTTGATGATGATCCTGTAGCAGTACAGTTTGATGATGATCCTGCGTCAATACAGTTTGATGATGATTCTGCGTCAATACAGTTTGATGATGAAATTGTGTTAGTACAGATTGGTGATGATCCTGTGTCAGTACAGTTTGATGATGATCCTGTGTCAGTACAGCTTGGTGAGGATCCTGTGTCTGTACAGTTTGATGATGATCCTGTGTCAATACAGTTTGATGATGAATCTGTGCCAGTACAGTTTGATGATGATCCTGCGTCAATACAGTTTGATGATGATCCTGTGTCAGTACAGCTTGGTGATGATTCTGTGTTAATACAGTTTGATGATGATCCTGTGTCAGTACAGTTTGATGATGTTTCTGTGTCAGTGCAGTTTGATGATGATCCTGTGTCAATACAGTCTGGTGATGATCCTGTGTCAGTACAGTTTGATGGAAATCCTGTTTCAGTACTGATTGGTGATGATCCTGTGTCAATACAGTTTGATGATGATCCTGTGTCTGCAGTTTGATGGGAATCCTGTGTCAGTACAGATTGGTGATGATCCTGTGTCAATACAGTTTGATGATGATCCTGTGTCAGTACAGTTTGATGACGATCCTGTGTCAGTGCAGTTTGCTGATGACCCTGTGTGAGTACCGTTTGATGATGAAACTATGTCAGTACAGTTTGATGATGATCCTGTAGCAGTACAGTTTGATGATGATCCTGCGTCAATAGAGTTTGATGATGATCCTGTGTCAATACAGTTTGATGACCATCCTGTGTCAGTACAGTTTGGTGATGATTCTGTGTTAATACAGTTTGATGATGATCCTGTGTCAGTACAGTTTGATGATGATCCTGTGTCAGTGCAGTTTGATGATGGCCCTGTGTCAATACAGTTTGGTGATGATCCTGTGTCAGTACAGTTTGATGATGATCCTGTGTCAGTGCAGCTTGGTGAGTATCCTGTGTCAGTATAGTTTGATGATCATCCTGTATCAGTACAGTTTGATGATGTTCCTGTGTCAGTGCAGTTTGATGATGATCCTGTGTCAATACAGTTTGGTGATGATCCTGTGTCAGTATAGTGTGATGATGATCCTGCGTCAGTACGTCTTGGTGATGTTCCTGTGTCAGTGCAGTTTGGTAATGATCTTGTGTCAGTGCAGTTTGATAATGATCCTGCGTCAATACCGTTTGATGATGAAATTGTGTCAGTACAGATTGGTGATGATCCTGTGTCAGTACAGGTTGATGATGATCCTGTGTCAGTACAGCTTGGTGAGGATCCTGTGTCAGTACAGTTTGATGATGATCCTGCGTCAATACAGTTTGATGATGAATCTGTGTCAGTATAGTTTGATGATGATCCTGTAGCAGTACAGTTTGATGATGATCCTGCCTCAATACAATTTGATGATGAATCTGTGTCAGTACAGTTTGATGATGATCCTGTAGCAGTACAGTTTGATGATGATCCTGTGTCAATACAGTTTGATGATGAAACTGTGTCAGTACAGATTGCTGATTATCCTGTGTCAGTACAGTTTGATGATCCTGTATCAGTACAGATTGATGATGATCCTGTGTCAGTGCAGTATGGTATGATCCTGTGTCAGTATGGTTTGATGATGATCCTGCGTCTGTAGACTTTGGTGATGATCATGTGTCAATACAGTTGATGATCATCCTGCATCAATACAGTTTGATGATGAAACTGTGTCAGTTCAGCTTGGTGATGATCCTGCGTCAGTACAGTTTGATGATGATGCTGTGTCAATACAGTTTGATGATTATCCTGCATCAATACAGCTTGGTGATGATTCTGTGTTAGTACAGTTTGATGATGATCCTGTGTCAGTACACTTTGATGATGTTCCTGTGTCAGTGCAGTTTGATGATGATCCTGTATCAGTACAGTTTGATGAAGATCTTGTGTCAGTACAGTTTGGTGATGATCCTGTGTCAGTACAGTTTGCTGAAGATCCTGTCTTAGTGCACTTTGATGATGATCCTGTGTCAGTGCATTTTGATGATGATCCTGTGTCAGTACAGTTTGATGATGATCATGTATCAGTACATTTTGATGGTTATGATGTGTCAGCAATGCTTGATGGTCATCCTGCTTCAGTACAGTTTGATGATGATCATGTGTCAGTATAGTTTGATGTTGATCTTGTGTCAGTACAGATTGATAACGATCTTGTATCAGTGGAGTTTGATGATGAACCTGTGTCAGTACAGTTTGATGATGATCCTGTGTCAGTACAGTTTGATGGGTATCCTGTGTCAGTGCAGTTTGATGGGAATCCTGTGTCAGTATAGACTGATGACAATCCTGGCTCAGTACATTTTGATGGGGCTTCTGTGTCACTACAGTTTGATGATGAACCTGTGTCAGTACAGTTTGATGATGATCCTGTGTCAATACAGTTTGATGCTGATCCTGCATCAATACAGTTTGATGATGAAACTGTGTCAGTACAGATTGCTGATGATCCTGTGTCAGTGCAGTATGGTATGATCCTGTGTCAGTACAGTTTGATGATGATCGTGCATCAGTAGACTTTGGTGATGATCCTGTGTCAATACAGTTTGATGATGATCCTGCATCAATACAGTTTGATGATGAAACTGTGTCAGTACAGTTTGATGGGAATCCTGTGTCAGTACGGATTGGTGATGATCCTGTGTCAATACAGTTTGATGATGATCCTGTGTCAGTACAGTTTGATGACGATCCTGTGTCAGTGCAGTTTGATGATGACCCTGTGTCAGTACAGTTTGATGATGAAACTGTGTCAGTACAGTTTGATGATGATCCTGTAGCAGTACAATTTGATGATGATCCTGCGTCAATACAGTTTGATGATGATCCTGCATCAATACAGTTTGATGTCGATCCTGTGTCAGTACAGCTTGGTGATGATTCTGTGTTAGTACAGTTTGATGATGATCCTGTGTCAGTACAGTTTGATGATGATCCTGTGTCTGTACAGTTTGAAGATGTTCCTGTGTCAGTGCAGTTTATGATGATCCTGTGTCAATACAGTTTGGTGATGATCCTGTGTCAATAGAGTTTGATGATGATCCTGTGTCAGTACAGCTTGATGATCATCCTGTGTCAGTACAGTTTGATGATGTTCCTGTGTCAGTGCAGTTAGATTATGATCCTGTGTCAATACAGTTTGGTGATGATCCTGTGTCAGTATAGTGTGATGATGATCCTGCATCAGTACGTCTTGGTGATGTTCCTGTGTCAGTGCAGTTTGGTGATGATCCTGCGTCAATACAGTTTGATGATGAAATTGTGTCAGTACAGATTGGTGATGGTCCTGTGTCAGTACAGTTTGATGATGATCCTGCGTCAATACAGTTTGATGATGATCCTGTGTCAGTACAGCTTGGTGATGATTCTGTGTTAGTACAGTTTGATGATGATCCTGTGTCAGTACAGTTTGATGATGATCCTGTGTCAGTACAGTTTGATGATGTTTCTGTGTCAGTGCAGTTTGATGATGATCCTGTGTCAATACAGTCTGGTGATGATCCTGTGTCAGTACAGTTTGATGGAAATCCTGTTTCAGTACTGATTGGTGATGATCCTGTGTCAATACAGTTTGATGATGATCCTGTGTCTGCAGTTTGATGGGAATCCTGTGTCAGTACAGATTGGTGATGATCCTGTGTCAATACAGTTTGATGATGATCCTGTGTCAGTACAGTTTGATGACGATCCTGTGTCAGTGCAGTTTGCTGATGACCCTGTGTGAGTACAGTTTGATGATGAAACTATGTCAGTACAGTTTGATGATGATCCTGTAGCAGTACAGTTTGATGATGATCCTGCGTCAATAGAGTTTGATGATGATCCTGTGTCAATACAGTTTGATGACGATCCTGTGTCGGTACAGTTTGGTGATGATTCTGTGTTAATACAGTTTGATGATGATCCTGTGTCAGTACAGTTTGATGATGATCCTGTGTCAGTGCAGTTTGATGATGACCCTGTGTCAATACAGTTTGGTGATGATCCTGTGTCAGTACAGTTTGATGATGATCCTGTGTCAGTGCAGCTTGGTGAGTATCCTGTGTCAGTATAGTTTGATGATCATCCTGTATCAGTACAGTTTGATGATGTTCCTGTGTCAGTGCAGTTTGATGATGATCCTGTGTCAATACAGTTTGGTGATGATCCTGTGTCAGTATAGTGTGATGATGATCCTGCGTCAGTACGTCTTGGTGATGTTCCTGTGTCAGTGCAGTTTGGTAATGATCTTGTGTCAGTGCAGTTTGATAATGATCCTGCGTCAATACCGTTTGATGATGAAATTGTGTCAGTACAGATTGGTGATGATCCTGTGTCAGTACAGGTTGATGATGATCCTGTGTCAGTACAGCTTGGTGAGGATCCTGTGTCAGTACAGTTTGATGATGATCCTGCGTCAATACAGTTTGATGATGAATCTGTGTCAGTATAGTTTGATGATGATCCTGTAGCAGTACAGTTTGATGATGATCCTGCCTCAATACAATTTGATGATGAATCTGTGTCAGTACAGTTTGATGATGATCCTGTAGCAGTACAGTTTGATGATGATCCTGTGTCAATACAGTTTGATGATGAAACTGTGTCAGTACAGATTGCTGATTATCCTGTGTCAGTACAGTTTGATGATCCTGTATCAGTACAGATTGATGATGATCCTGTGTCAGTGCAGTATGGTATGATCCTGTGTCAGTATGGTTTGATGATGATCCTGCGTCTGTAGACTTTGGTGATGATCATATGTCAATACAGTTTGATGATCATCCTGCATCAATACAGTTTGATGATGAAACTGTGTCAGTTCAGCTTGGTGATGATCCTGCGTCAGTACAGTTTGATGATGATGCTGTGTCAATACAGTTTGATGATTATCCTGCATCAATACAGCTTGGTGATGATTCTGTGTTAGTACAGTTTGATGATGATTCTGCGTCAATACAGTTTGATGATGAAATTGTGTCAGTACAGATTGGTGATGATCCTGTGTCAGTACAGTTTGATGATGATCCTGTGTCAGTACAGCTTGGTGAGGATCCTGTGTCTGTACAGTTTCATGATGATCCTGCGTCAATACAGTTTGATGATGAATCTGTGTCAGTATAGTTTGATGATGATCCTGTGTCAGTACAGTTTGATGATGATCCTGTGTCAATACAGTTTGATGATGATCCTGTGTCAGTACAGCTTGGTGATGATTCTGTGTTAGTACAGTTTGATGATGATCCTGTGTCAGTACAGTTTGATGATGATCCTGTGTCAGTACAGTTTGATGATGTTTCTGTGTCAGTGCAGTTTGATGATGATCCTGTGTCAATACAGTCTGGTGATGATCCTGTGTCAGTACAGTTTGATGGAAATCCTATTTCAGTACTGATTGGTGATGATCCTGTGTCAATACAGTTTGATGATGATCCTGTGTCTGCAGTTTGATGGGAATCCTGTGTCAGTACAGATTGGTGATGAACCTGTGTCAATACAGTTTGATGATGATCCTGTGTCAGTACAGTTTGATGACGATCCTGTGTCAGTGCAGTTTGCTGATGACCCTGTGTGAGTACAGTTTGATGATGAAACTATGTCAGTACGGTTTGATGATGATCCTGTAGCAGTACAGTTTGATGATGATCCTGCGTCAATAGAGTTTGATGATGATCCTGTGTCAATACAGTTTGATGACGATCCTGTGTCAGTACAGTTTGGTGATGATTCTGTGTTAATACAGTTTGATGATGATCCTGTGTCAGTACAGTTTGATGATGTTTCTGTGTCAGTGCAGTTTGATGATGATCCTGTGTCAATACAGTCTGGTGATGATCCTGTGTCAATACAGTTTGATGATGATCATGTGTCTGCAGTTTGATGGGAATCCTGTGTCAGTACAGATTGGTGATGATCCTGTGTCAATACAGTTTGATGATGATCCTGTGTCAGTACAGTTTGATGACGATCCTGTGTCAGTGCAGTTTGCTGATGACCCTGTGTGAGTACAGTTTGATGATGAAACTATGTCAGTACAGTTTGATGATGATCCTGTAGCAGTACAGTTTGATGATGATCCTGCGTCAATAGAGTTTGATGATGATCCTGTGTCAATACAGTTTGATGACGATCCTGTGTCAGTACAGTTTGGTGATGATTCTGTGTTAATACAGTTTGATGATGATCCTGTGTCAGTACAGTTTGATGATGATCCTGTGTCAGTGCAGTTTGATGATGACCCTGTGTCAATACAGTTTGGTGATGATCCTGTGTCAGTACAGTTTGATGATGATCCTGTGTCAGTGCAGCTTGGTGAGTATCCTGTGTCAGTATAGTTTGATGATCATCCTGTATCAGTACAGTTTGATGATGTTCCTGTGTCAGTGCAGTTTGATGATGATCCTGTGTCAATACAGTTTGGTGATGATCCTGTGTCAGTACAGTGTGATGATGATCCTGCGTCAGTACATCTTGGTGATGTTCCTGTGTCAGTGCAGTTTGGTAATGATCTTGTGTCAGTGCAGTTTGATAATGATCCTGCGTCAATACCGTTTGATGATGAAATTGTGTCAGTACAGATTGGTGATGATCCTGTGTCAGTACAGGTTGATGATGATCCTGTGTCAGTACAGCTTGGTGAGGATCCTGTGTCAGTACAGTTTGATGATGATCCTGCGTCAATACAGTTTGATGATGAATCTGTGTCAGTATAGTTTGATGATGATCCTGTAGCAGTACAGTTTGATGATGATCCTGCCTCAATACAATTTGATGATGAATCTGTGTCAGTACAGTTTGATGATGATCCTGTAGCAGTACAGTTTGATGATGATCCTGTGTCAATACAGTTTGATGATGAAACTGTGTCAGTACAGATTGCTGATTATCCTGTGTCAGTACAGTTTGATGATCCTGTATCAGTACAGATTGATGATGATCCTGTGTCAGTGCAGTATGGTATGATCCTGTGTCAGTATGGTTTGATGATGATCCTGCGTCTGTAGACTTTGGTGATGATCATGTGTCAATACAGTTTGATGATCATCCTGCATCAATACAGTTTGATGATGAAACTGTGTCAGTTCAGCTTGGTGATGATCCTGCGTCAGTACAGTTTGATGATGATGCTGTGTCAATACAGTTTGATGATTATCCTGCATCAATACAGCTTGGTGATGATTCTGTGTTAGTACAGTTTGATGATGATCCTGTGTCAGTACACTTTGATGATGTTCCTGTGTCAGTGCAGTTTGATGATGATCCTGTATCAGTACAGTTTGATGATGATCCTGTATCAGTACAGTTTGATGAAGATCTTGTGTCAGTACAGTTTGGTGATGATCCTGTGTCAGTACAGTTTGCTGAAGATCCTGTCTTAGTGCACTTTGATGATGATCCTGTATCAGTACATTTTGATGGTTATGATGTGTCAGCAATGCTTGATGGTCATCCTGCTTCAGTACAGTTTGATGATGATCATGTGTCAGTATAGTTTGATGTTGATCTTGTGTCAGTACAGATTGATAACGATCTTGTATCAGTGGAGTTTGATGATGAACCTGTGTCAGTACAGTTTGATGATGATCCTGTGTCAGTACAGTTTGATGGGTATCCTGTGTCAGTGCAGTTTGATGGGAATCCTGTGTCAGTGCAGTTTGATGGGAATCCTGTGTCAGTATAGACTGATGACAATCCTGGCTCAGTACATTTTGATGGGGCTTCTGTGTCACTACAGTTTGATGATGATCCGGTAGCAGTACAGTTTGATGCTGATCCTGCGTCAATACAGTTTGATGATGAAACTGTGTCAGTACAGATTGCTGATGATCCTGTGTCAGTGCAGTATGGTATGATCCTGTGTCAGTACAGTTTGATGATGATCGTGCATCAGTAGACTTTGGTGATGATCCTGTGTCAATACAGTTTGATGATGATCCTGCATCAATACAGTTTGATGATGAAACTGTGTCAGTACAGTTTGATGGGAATCCTGTGTCAGTACGGATTGGTGATGATCCTGTGTCAATACAGTTTGATGATGATCCTGTGTCAGTACAGTTTGATGACGATCCTGTGTCAGTGCAGTTTGATGATGACCCTGTGTCAGTACAGTTTGATGATGAAACTGTGTCAGTACAGTTTGATGATGATCCTGTAGCAGTACAGTTTGATGATGATCCTGCGTCAATACAGTTTGATGATGATTCTGCGTCAATACAGTTTGATGATGAAATTGTGTCAGTACAGATTGGTGATGATCCTGTGTCAGTACAGTTTGATGATGATCCTGTGTCAGTACAGCTTGGTGAGGATCCTGTGTCTGTACAGTTTGATGATGATCCTGCATCAATATAGTTTGATGATGAATCTGTGTCAGTATAGTTTGATGATGATCCTGTAGCAGTACAGTTTGATGATGATCTTGTGTCAATACAGTTTGATGATGATCCTGTGTCAGTACAGCTTGGTGATGATTCTGTGTTAGTACAGTTTGATGATGATCCTGTGTCAGTACAGTTTGATGATGATCCTGTGTCAGTACAGTTTGTTGATGTTTCTGTGTCAGTGCAGTTTGATGATGATCCTGTGTCAATACAGTCTGGTGATGATCCTGTGTCAGTACAGTTTGATGATGATCCTGTGTCTGCAGTTTGATGGGAATCCTGTGTCAGTACAGATTGGTGATGATCCTGTGTCAATACAGTTTGATGATGATCCTGTGTCAGTACAGTTTGATGACGATCCTGTGTCAGTGCAGTTTGCTGATGACCCTGTGTGAGTACAGTTTGATGATGAAACTATGTCAGTACAGTTTGATGATGATCCTGTAGCAGTACAGTTTGATGATGATCCTGCGTCAATAGAGTTTGATGATGATCCTGTGTCAATACAGTTTGATGACGATCCTGTGTCAGTACAGTTGGTGATGATTCTGTGTTAATACAGTTTGATGATGATCCTGTGTCAGTACAGTTTGATGATGATCCTGTGTCAGTGCAGTTTGATGATGACCCTGTGTCAATACAGTTTGGTGATGATCCTGTGTCAGTACAGTTTGATGATGATCCTGTGTCAGTGCAGCTTGGTGAGTATCCTGTGTCAGTATAGTTTGATGATCATCCTGTATCAGTACAGTTTGATGATGTTCCTGTGTCAGTGCAGTTTGATGATGATCCTGTGTCAATACAGTTTGGTGATGATCCTGTGTCAGTATAGTGTGATGATGATCCTGCGTCAGTACGTCTTGGTGATGTTCCTGTGTCAGTGCAGTTTGGTAATGATCTTGTGTCAGTGCAGTTTGATAATGATCCTGCGTCAATACCGTTTGATGATGAAATTGTGTCAGTACAGATTGGTGATGATCCTGTGTCAGTACAGGTTGATGATGATCCTGTGTCAGTACAGCTTGGTGAGGATCCTGTGTCAGTACAGTTTGATGATGATCCTGCGTCAATACAGTTTGATGATGAATCTGTGTCAGTATAGTTTGATGATGATCCTGTAGCAGTACAGTTTGATGATGATCCTGCCTCAATACAATTTGATGATGAATCTGTGTCAGTACAGTTTGATGATGATCCTGTATCAGTGCAGTTTGATGATGACCCTGTGTCAATACAGTTTGGTGATGATCCTGTGTCAGTACAGTTTGATGATGATCCTGTGTCACTGCAGCTTGGTGAGTATCCTGTGTCAGTATAGTTTGATGATCATCCTGTATCAGTACAGTTTGATGATGTTCCTGTGTCAGTGCAGTTTGATGATGATCCTGTGTCAATACAGTTTGGTGATGATCCTGTGTCAGTACAGTTGATGATCATCCTGCATCAATACAGTTTGATGATGAAACTGTGTCAGTTCAGCTTGGTGATGATCCTGCGTCAGTACAGTTTGATGATGATGCTGTGTCAATACAGTTTGATGATTATCCTGCATCAATACAGCTTGGTGATGATTCTGTGTTAGTACAGTTTGATGATGATCCTGTGTCAGTACACTTTGATGATGTTCCTGTGTCAGTGCAGTTTGATGATGATCCTGTATCAGTACAGTTTGATGAAGATCTTGTGTCAGTACAGTTTGGTGATGATCCTGTGTCAGTACAGTTTGCTGAAGATCCTGTCTTAGTGCACTTTGATGATGATCCTGTGTCAGTGCATTTTGATGATGATCCTGTGTCAGTACAGTTTGATGATGATCATGTATCAGTACATTTTGATGGTTATGATGTGTCAGCAATGCTTGATGGTCATCCTGCTTCAGTACAGTTTGATGATGATCATGTGTCAGTATAGTTTGATGTTGATCTTGTGTCAGTACAGATTGATAACGATCCTGTATCAGTGGAGTTTGATGATGAACCTGTGTCAGTACAGTTTGATGGGAATCCTGTGTCAGTGCAGTTTGATGGGAATCCTGTGTCAGTATAGACTGATGACAATCCTGGCTCAGTACATTTTGATGGGGCTTCTGTGTCACTACAGTTTGATGATGATCCTGCGTCAATACAGTTTGATGATGAAACTGTGTCAGTACAGATTGCTGATGATCCTGTGTCAGTACAATTTGATGATGATCCTGTGTCAGTGCAGTTTGATGATGTTCCTGTGTCAGTGCAGTTTGATGATGAAACTGTGTCAGTACAGTTTGATGATGATCCTGTGTCAGTGCAGATTGATGATGATCCTGTGTCAGTATAGTTTGATTATGATCCCGTGTCAGTGCAGATTGATGATGATCCTGTGTCAATATAGTTTGATGATGAAATTGTGTCAGTACAGCTTGTGATGATCCTGTGTCAGTACAGTTTGATGATGATCCTGTGTCAGTGCAGTTTGATGATGAAACTGTGTCAGTACAGTTTGATGATGATCCCGTGTCAGTGCAGATTGATGATGATCCTGTGTCAATATAGTTTGATGATGATCCTGCATCAATACAGTTTGATGATGAAATTGTTTCAGTACAGATTGGTGATGATCCTGTGTCAGTACAGTTTGATGATGATCCTGTGTCAGTACAGCTTGGTGAGGATCCTGTGTCAGTACAGTTTGATGATGATCCTGCGTCAATACAGTTTGATGATCAATCTGTGTCAGTACAGTTTGATGATGATCCTGTAGCAGTACAGTTTGATGATGATTCTGCGTCAATACAGTTTGATGATGAAACTGTGTCAGTACAGATTGCTGATGATCCTGTGTCAGTACAGTTTGATGATGATGCTGTACCAGTACAGATTGATGATGATCCTGTGTCAGTGCAGTATGGTATGATCCTGTGTCAGTATGGTTTGATGATGATCCTGCGTCAGTAGACTTTGGTGATGATCCTGTGTCAATACAGTTTGATGATGATCCTGCGTCAATACAGTTTGATGATCAATCTGTGTCAGTACAGTTTGATGATGATCCTGTAGCAGTACAGTTTGATGATGATTCTGCGGCAATACAGTTTGATGATGAAACTGTGTCAGTACAGATTGCTGATGATCCTGTGTCAGTACAGATTGATGATGATGCTGTACCAGTACAGATTGATGATGATCCTGTGTCAGTGCAGTATGGTATGATCCTGTGTCAGTATGGTTTGATGATGATCCTGCGTCAGTAGACTTTGGTGATGATCCTGTGTCAATACAGTTTGATGATTATCCTGCATCAATACAGCTTGGAGATGATTCTGTGTCAGTGCCGTTTGATGATGATCCTGTGTCAGTACAGCATGGTGATGATTCTGTGTCAGTACAGTTTGATGATGATCCTGTGTCAATACAGTTTGATGATGATCCTGTGTCAGTACAGCTTGGTCATGATTCTGTGTTAGTACAGTTTGATGATGATCCTGTGTCAGTACACTTTGATGATGATCCTGTGTCAGTACAGCTTGGTGATGATTCTGTGTTAGTACAGTTTGATGATGATCCTGTGTCAGTACAGTTTGATGATGATCCTGTGTCAGTACAGTTTGATGATGTTTCTGTGTCAGTGCAGTTTCATGATGATCCTGTGTCAATACAGTTTGGTGATGATCCTGTGTCAGTACAGTTTGATGGAAATCCTGTGTCAGTACAGATTGGTGATGATCCTGTGTCAATACAGTTTGATGATGATCCTGTGTCAGTGTTGTTTGATGGGAATCCTGTGTCAGTACAGATTGGTGATGATCCTGTGTCAATACAGTTTGATGATGATCCTGTGTCAGTACAGTTTGATGACGATCCTGTGTCAGTGCAGTTTGATGATGACCCTGTGTCAGTACAGTTTGCTGATGAAACTGTGTCAGTACAGTTTGATGATGATCCTGCGTCAGTACAGTTTGATGATGATTCTGCGTCAATACAGTTTGATGATGAAACTGTGTCAGTACAGATTGCTGATGATCCTGTGTCAGTACAGTTTTATGATGATGCTGTATCAGTACAGATTGGTGATGATCCTGTGTCAGTGCAGTATGATATGATCCTGTGTCAGTATGGTTTGATGATGATCCTGCGTCAGTAGACTTTGGTGATGATCCTGTGTCAGTACAGATTGATGATGATCCTGTATCAGTGGACGTTGATGATGAACCTGTGTCAGTACAGTTTGATGATGATCCTGTGTCAGTACAGTTTGATGATGTTTCTGTGTCAGTGCAGTTTGATGATGATCCTGTGTCAATACAGTTTGGTGATGATCCTGTGTCAGTACAGTTTGGTGGAAATCCTGTGTCAGTACTGATTGGTGATGATCCTGTGTCAATACAGTTTGATGATGATCCTGTGTCAGTGCAGTTTGATGGGAATCCTGTGTCAGTACAGATTGGTGATGATCGTGCATCAGTAGACTTTGGTGATGATCCTGTGTCAATACAGTTTGATGATGATCCTGCATCAATACAGTTTGATGAAACTGTGTCAGTACAGTTTGATGGGAATCCTGTGTCAGTACAGATTGGTGATGATCCTGTGTCAATACAGTTTGATGATGATCCTGTGTCAGTACAGTTTGATGACGATCCTGTGTCAGTGCAGTTTGATGATGACCCTGTGTCAGTACAGTTTGATGATGAAACTGTGTCAGTACTGTTTGATGATGATCCTGTAGCAGGACAATTTGATGATGATCCTGCGTCAATACAGTTTGATGATGATCCTGCGTCAATACAGTTTGATGACGATCCTGTGTCAGTACAGCTTGGTGATGATTCTGTGTTAATACAGTTTGATGATTATCCTGTGTCAGTACAGTTTGATGATGATCCTGTGTCTGTACAGTTTGAATATGTTCCTGTGTCACTGCAGTTTGATGATGATCCTGTGTCAATACAGTTTGGTGATGTTCCTGTATCAGTACAATTTGATGATGATCCTGTGTCAGTACAGCTTGGTGAGGATCCTGTGTCAGTACAGTTTGATGATGATCCTGTGTAAGTACAGTTTGATGATGTTCCTGTGTCAGTGCAGTTTGATGATGATCCTGTGTCAATACAGTTTGGTGATGATCCTGTGTCAGTACAGTGTGATGATGATCCTGCGTCAGTACGTCTTGGTGATGTTCCTGTGTCAGTGCAGTTTGGTGATGATCTTGTGTCAGTGCAGTTTGATGATGATCCTGCGTCAATACAGTTTGAAGAGGAAATTGTGTCAGTACAGATTGGTGATGATCCTGTGTCAGTACAGTTTGATGGAAATCCTGTGTCAGTACAGCTTGGTGAGGATCCTGTGTCAGTACATTTTGATGATGATCCTGCGTCAATACAGTTTGATGATGAATCTGTGTCAGTATAGTTTGATGATGATCCTGTAGCAGTACAGTTTGATGATGATCCTGCGTTAACACAGTTTGATGATGAATCTGTGTCAGTACAGTTTGATGATGATCCTGTAGCAGTACATTTTGATGATGATCCTTTGTCAATACAGTTTGATGAGGAAACTGTGTCAGTACAGATTGCTGATTATCCTGTGTCAGTACAGTTTGATGATGATCCTGTATCAGTACAGATTGATGATGAACCTGGGTCAGTGCAGTATGGTATGATCCTGTGTCAGTATAGTTTGATGATGATCCTGCGTCAGTAGACTTTGGTGATGATCCTGTGTCAATACAGTTTGATGATCATCCTGCATCAATACAGTTTGATGGTGAAACTATGTCAGTGCAGCTTGGTGATGATCCTGCATCAGTACAGTTTGATGATGATGCTGTGTCAATACAGTTTGATGATTATCCTGCATCAATACAGCTTGGTGATGATTCTGTGTCAGTACAGTTTGATGATGATCCTGTGTCAATACAGTTTGATGATGATCCTGTGTCAGTACAGTTTGATGATGTTCCTGTGTCAGTGCAGTTTGATGAAGATCTTGTGTCAGTACAGCTTGGTGATGATTCTGTGTTAATACAGTTTGATGAAGATCCTGTGTCAGTACAGTTTGATGATGTTCCTGTGTCAGTGCAGTTTGATGATGATCCTGTGTCAGTACAGTTTGCTGAAGATCCTGTCTTAGTGCAGTTTGATGGGGATTCTGTGTGACTACACATTGATGATGATCCTGTGTCAATACAGACTGATGATGTTCATGTATCTGTACATTTTGATGGTGATCATGTGTCAGCACAGTTTGAAGGGAATCCCAGGTCAGTACAGTTTAATGATGATCCTGTGTCACTGCAGTTTGATGGGATTCCTGTGTCAGTGAACTTTGATGGGGATGCTGTGTCAGTGCAGTTAGATGATGATCCTGTGTTAGTACAGTTTGATGGGGATCCTGTGTCAGTATAGTTTGATGGGGATCCTGTGTCAGTATAGTTATATGATGATCCTGTGTCAATATAGTTTATGATAATCCTGTGTCTGTTCAGTTTGATGACAATCCTGTGTCAGTACAGGTTGATGGGGATCCTGTGTCAGTAAAGTTTGATGATGATCTGATGTCAGGGCAGTTTGATGATGATCCTGTGTCATTGCAGTTTGATGATGATCCTGTGTCAGTGCAGTTTGATGATGATCCTGTGTCAGTGCAGTTTGATGATGATCCTGTGTCAGTGCAGTTTGATGATGATCCTGTGTCAAGGCAGTTTGATGATGATCCTGTGTCAGTGCAGTTTGATGATGATCCTGTGTCAGTGCAGTTTGATGATGATCCTGTATCAGTGGAGTTTGATGATGATCCTGTGTCAGTACAGTTTGATGATGATTCTGTGTCAGTGCAGTTTGATGATGATCCTGTGTCAGTGCAGTTTGATGATGATCCTGTGTCAGTGCAGTTTGATGATGATCCTGTGTCAGTACAGTTTGATGGGATCCTGTGTCAGTGCAGTTTGATGACAATCCTGTGTCAGTACTGTTAGATGCTGATCCTGTGTCATTATATTTTGTTGATGATCATGTGTCAGTACAGTTTGATGATGGTCCTGTGTCAGGGCAGTTTGATGACGATCCTGTGTCAGTACAGTCTGAGGATGATCCTGTGTCAGTGCAGTTTGTTGACAATCCTGTGTCAGTGCAGTTTGATGATGATCCTCTGTCAGGGCAGTTTGATGATGATCCTGTGTCAGTGCAGTTTGATGATGATCCTGTGTCAGTACAGTGTGATGATGATCCTGTGTCAGTGCAATTTGATGATAATCCTGTGTCAGGGCTGTTCAATGGTGGTCGAGTGTCAGGGCAGTTTGATGATGACCCCGTGTCAGTGTAGTTTGATGATGATTCTGTGTCAGTGCAGTTTGATGGGATCCTGTGTCAGTGCAGTTTGATCATTTTCCTGTGTCAGTGCGTTTTGATGATGATCCTGTGTCAGTGAAGTTTGATGACGATCCTGTGTCATTGCAGTTTGATGATGTTCCTATATCAGTGCAGTTTGATGATGATCCTGTGTCAGTGCAGTTTGATGATGATCCTGTGTCAGTACAGTTTGATGGGGATTCTGTGTCAGTACCGATTGTTGATAATCCTGTGTCAGTATTGTTTGATAGGGATCCTGTATCAGTACAGAGTTATGATGATCCTTTGTCAGTGCAGTTTGATAGGGATCCTGTGTCACTACAGATTGATGTTGATGCTGTATCAGTACAGATTAATGACGATCCTGTGTCAGTATAGTTTGCTGATGATCCTGTGTCAGTACAGTTTGATTATGATCATGTGTCCGTACAGTTTGATGGGAATCCTGTATCAGTACAGTTTGATGATGATCTTGTTTCAGTACAGTTTGGTGATGATCTTGTGTCAGTACAGTTTGATGATGATCCAGTGTCAGTACAGTTTGATGATGATCCTGTGTCAGTACAGTTTGGTGATGATCCTGTGTCAGTACACTTTGGAGATGATCTTGTGTCAGTACAGTTTGATGATGATCCAGTGTCAGTACAGTTTGATGATGATCCTGTGTCAGTACAGTTTGGTGATGATCCTGTGTCAGTACAGTTTGCTGATGATCCAATGTCAGTACAGTTTGATGATGATCCTGTGTCAGTACAGTTTGATGACAATCCTGTGTCAGTACAGGTTGATGGGGTTCCCGTTTCAGTGCAGTTTAATGATGATCTTGTGTCAGTGCAGTTTGATGATGATCCTGTTTCAGTACAGTTTGATGATTGTGTGTCAGTACAGTTTTATGGGAATCCTGTGTCAGTGCACTTTGATGGGGATGCTTTGTCAGTGCAGTTAGATGATGATCCTGTGTTAGTACAGTTTGATGGGGATCCTGTGTCAGTATAGTTTGATGGGGATCCTGTGTCAGTATAGTTTGATGATGATCCTGTGCCAATACAGTTTATGATAATCCTGTGTCAGTACAGTTTGATGATGATCCTGTTTCAGTTCAGTTTGATGATGATCCTGTGTCAGTACAGTTTGATGACAATCCTGTTTCAGTACAGTTGATGATGATCCTGTTTCAGTTCAGTTTGATGATGATCCTGTGTCAGTTCAGTTTGATGACAATCCTGTGACAGTACAGGTTGATGGGGATCCTGTGTCAGTACAGTTTGATGATGATGCTATGTCAGGGCAGTTTGATGATGATCCTGTGTCAGTGCAGTTTGATGATGATCCTTTGTCAGTACTGTTTGATGATGATCCTGTGTCAGTGGAGTTTGATGATGACCCTGAGTCAGTACAGTTTGTCGATGAACCTGTGTCAGTTCAGTTTGATGACAATCCTGTGTCAGTACAGGTTGATGGAGATCCTGTGTTTGTACAGTTTGATGATGATCCTGTGTCAGTGCAGTTTGATGATGATCCTGTGTCAGTGCAGTTTGATGGGGATCCTGTGTCAGTGCTGTTTGTTGACAATCCTGAGTCAGTATAGTTTGATGATGATCCTGTGTCAGTACAGTTTGATGGGGATTCTGTGTCAGTACCGATTGATGATAATCCTGTGTCAGTACTGTTTGATAGGGCTCCTGTATCAGTACAGAGTTATGATGATCCTTTGTCAGTACAGTTTGATAGGGATCCTGTGTCACTACAGATTGATGATGATGCTGTATCAGTACAGATTAATGACAAGCCTGTGTCAGTATAGTTTGCTGATGATCCTGTGTCAGTACAGTTTGATTATGATCATGTGTCCGTACAGTTTGATGGGAATCCTGTATCAGTACAGTTTGATGATGATCTTGTGTCAGTACAGTTTGGTGATGATCCTGTGTCAGTACAGTTTGATGATGATCCAGTGTCAGTACAGTTTGATGATGATCCTGTGTCAGGACAGTTTGCTGATGATGCTGTGTCAGTACAGTTTGCTGATGATCCTGTGTTAGTGCACTTTGATGATGATCCTGTGTCAGTACATTTTGATGGTTATCATGTGTCAGCACAGCTTGATGGGAAAACTGTGTCAGTACAGTTTGATGATGATCCTGTGCCAGTGCAGTTTGATGATGGTCTTGTGTCAGTACAGATTGATGAAGATCCTGTATCAGTGGAGTTTGATGATGACCCTGAGTCAGTACAGTTTGATGATGAACCTGTGTCAGTGCAGTTTGATGATGATCCTTGTGTCAGTGCAGTTTGTTGGTAATACTGTGTCAGTGCAGTTTGATGGGGATTCTGTGTGACTACACATTGATGATGATCCTGTGTCAATACAGACTGATGATGTTCATGTATCTGTACATTTTGATGGTGATCATGTGTCAGCACAGTTTGAAGGGAATCTCAGGTCAGTACAGTTTAATGATGATCCTGTGTCACTGCAGTTTGATGGGATTCCTGTGTCAGTGAACTTTGATGGGGATGCTGTGTCAGTGCAGTTAGATGATGATCCTGTGTTAGTACAGTTTGATGGGGATCCTGTGTCAGTATAGTTTGATGGGGATCCTGTGTCAGTATAGTTATATGATGATCCTGTGTCAATATAGTTTATGATAATCCTGTGTCTGTTCAGTTTGATGACAATCCTGTGTCAGTACAGGTTGATGGGGATCCTGTGTCAGTAAAGTTTGATGATGATCCGATGTCAGGGCAGTTTGATGATGATCCTGTGTCATTGCAGTTTGATGATGATCCTGTGTCAGTGCAGTTTGATGATGATCCTGTGTCAGTGCAGTTTGATGATGATCCTGTGTCAGTGCAGTTTGATGATGATCCTGTGTCAGGGCAGTTTGATGATGATCCTGTGTCAGGGCAGTTTGATGATGATCCTGTGTCAGTGCAGTTTGATGATGATCCTGTATCAGTGGAGTTTGATGATGATCCTGTGTCAGTACAGTTTGATGATGATTCTGTGTCAGTGCAGTTTGATGATGATCCTGTGTCAGTGCAGTTTGATGATGATCCTGTGTCAGTGCAGTTTGATGATGATCCTGTGTCAGTACAGTTTGATGGGATCCTGTGTCAGTGCAGTTTGATGACAATCCTGTGTCAGTACTGTTAGGTGCTGATCCTGTGTCATTATATTTTGTTGATGATCATGTGTCAGTACAGTTTGATGATGGTCCTGTGTCAGGGCAGTTTGATGACGATCCTGTGTCAGTACAGTCTGAGGATGATCCTGTGTCAGTGCAGTTTGTTGACAATCCTGTGTCAGTGCAGTTTGATGATGATCCTCTGTCAGGGCAGTTTGATGATGATCCTGTTTCAGTGCAGTTTGATGATGATCCTGTGTCAGTGCAGTTTGATGATGATCCTGTGTCAGTACAGTGTGATGATGATCCTGTGTCAGTGCAATTTGATGATAATCCTGTGTCAGGGCTGTTCAATGGTGGTCGAGTGTCAGGGCAGTTTGATGATGACCCCGTGTCAGTGTAGTTTGATGATTCTGTGTCAGTGCAGTTTGATGGGATCCTGTGTCAGTGCAGTTTGATCATTTTCCTGTGTCAGTGCGTTTTGATGATGATCCTGTGTCAGTGAAGTTTGATGATGATCCTGTGTCAGTGAAGTTTGATGACGATCCTGTGTCATTGCAGTTTGATGATGTTCCTATATCAGTGCAGTTTGATGATGATCCTGTGTCAGTGCAGTTTGATGATGATCCTGTGTCAGTACAGTTTGATGGGGATTCTGTGTCAGTACCGATTGTTGATAATCCTGTGTCAGTATTGTTTGATAGGGATCCTGTATCAGTACAGAGTTATGATGATCCTTTGTCAGTGCAGTTTGATAGGGATCCTGTGTCACTACAGATTGATGTTGATGCTGTATCAGTACAGATTAATGACGATCCTGTGTCAGTGTAGTTTGCTGATGATCCTGTGTCAGTACAGTTTGATTATGATCATGTGTCCGTACAGTTTGATGGGAATCCTGTATCAGTACAGTTTGATGATGATCTTGTTTCAGTACAGTTTGGTGATGATCTTGTGTCAGTACAGTTTGATGATGATCCAGTGTCAGTACAGTTTGATGATGATCCTGTGTCAGTACAGTTTGGTGATGATCCTGTGTCAGTACACTTTGGTGATGATCTTGTGTCAGTACAGTTTGATGATGATCCAGTGTCAGTACAGTTTGATGATGATCCTGTGTCAGTACAGTTTGGTGATGATCCTGTGTCAGTACAGTTTGCTGATGATCCAATGTCAGTACAGTTTGATGATGATCCTGTGTCAGTACAGTTTGATGACAATCCTGTGTCAGTACAGGTTGATGGGGTTCCCGTTTCAGTGCAGTTTAATGATGATCTTGTGTCAGTGCAGTTTGATGATGATCCTGTTTCAGTACAGTTTGATGATTGTGTGTCAGTACAGTTTTATGGGAATCCTGTGTCAGTGCACTTTGATGGGGATGCTTTGTCAGTGCAGTTAGATGATGATCCTGTGTTAGTACAGTTTGATGGGGATCCTGTGTCAGTATAGTTTGATGGGGATCCTGTGTCAGTATAGTTTGATGATGATCCTGTGCCAATACAGTTTGATGATGATCCTGTGTCAGTGCAGTTTGATGATGATCCTTTGTCAGTACTGTTTGATGATGATCCTGTGTCAGTGGAGTTTGATGATGACCCTGAGTCAGTACAGTTTGTCGATGAACCTGTGTCAGTTCAGTTTGATGACAAACATGTGTCCGTACAGTTTGATGGGAATCCTGTATCAGTACAGTTTGATGATGATCTTGTGTCAGTACAGTTTGGTGATGATCCTGTGTCAGTACAGTTTGATGATGATCCAGTGTCAGTACAGTTTGATGATGATCCTGTGTCAGGACAGTTTGCTGATGATGCTGTGTCAGTACAGTTTGCTGATGATCCTGTGTTAGTGCACTTTGATGATGATCCTGTGTCGGTACATTTTGATGGTTATCATGTGTCAGCACAGCTTGATGGGAAAACTGTGTCAGTACAGTTTGATGATGATCCTGTGCCAGTGCAGTTTGATGATGGTCTTGTGTCAGTACAGATTGATGAAGATCCTGTATCAGTGGAGTTTGATGATGACCCTGAGTCAGTACAGTTTGATGATGAACCTGTGTCAGTGCAGTTTGATGATGATCCTTGTGTCAGTGCAGTTTGTTGGTAATACTGTGTCAGTGCAGTTTGATGGGGATTCTGTGTGACTACACATTGATGATGATCCTGTGTCAATACAGACTGATGATGTTCATGTATCTGTACATTTTGATGGTGATCATGTGTCAGCACAGTTTGAAGGGAATCCCAGGTCAGTACAGTTTAATGATGATCCTGTGTCACTGCAGTTTGATGGGATTCCTGTGTCAGTGCACTTTGATGGGGATGCTGTGTCAGTGCAGTTAGATGATGATCCTGTGTTAGTACAGTTTGATGGGGATCCTGTGTCAGTATAGTTTGATGATGATCCTGTGTCAATATAGTTTATGATAATCCTGTGTCTGTTCAGTTTGATGACAATCCTGTGTCAGTACAGGTTGATGGGGATCCTGTGTCAGTAAAGTTTGATGATGATCCAATGTCAGGGCAGTTTGATGATGATCCTGTGTCATTGCAGTTTGATGATGATCCTGTGTCAGTGCAGTTTGATGATGATCCTGTGTCAGTGCAGTTTGATGATGATCCTGTGTCAGTGCAGTTTGATGATGATCCTGTGTCAGTACAGTTTGATGATGATCCTGTGTCAGTGCAGTTTGATGATGGTCTTGTGTCAGTACAGATTGATGAAGATCCTGTATCAGTAGAGTTTGATGATGACCCTGAGTCAGTACAGTTTGATGATGAACCTGTGTCAGTGCAGTTTGATGATGATCCTGTGTCAAGGCAGTTTGATGATGATCCTGTGTCAGTGCAATCTGATGATGATCCTATGTCAGTTCAGTTTGATGACAATCCTGTGTCAGTACAGGTTGATGGAGATCCTGTGTTTGTACAGTTTGATGATGATCCTGTGTCAGTGCAGTTTGATGATGATCCTGTGTCATTGCAGTTTGATGGGGATCCTGTGTCAGTACAGTTTGATGGGGATTCTGTGTCAGTACCGATTGATGATAATCCTGTGTCAGTTCTGTTTGATAGATTTCCTGTATCAGTACAGTTATGATAATCCTTTGTCAGTACAGTTTGATAGGGTTCCTGTGTCACTACAGATTGATGATGATGCTGTATCAGTATAGATTAATGACGATCCTGTGTCAGTATAGTTTGCTGATGATCCTGTGTCAGTACAGTTTGATTATGCTCATGTGTCCGTACAGTTTGATGGGAATCCTGTATCAGTACAGTTTGATGATGATCTTGTGTCAGTACAGTTTGGTGATGATCCAGTGTCACTTCAGTTTGATGACAATCCTGTGTCAGTACAGGTTGATAGGGATCCTGTGTCAGTACAGTTTGATGATGATGCTATGTCAGGGCAGTTTGATGATGATCCTGTGTCAGTGGAGTTTGATGATGACCCTGAGTCAGTACAGTTTGATGATGAACCTGTGTCAGTGCAGTTTGATGATGATCCTGTGTCAGTTCAGTTTGATGACAATCCTGTGTCAGTACAGGTTGATGGGGATCCTGTGTCAGTACAGTTTAATGATGATCCTATGTCAGGGCAGTTTGATGATGATCCTGTGTCAGTGCAGTTTGATGATGATCCTGTGTCAGTACAGATTGATGATGATCCTGTGTCAGTGCAGTTTGATGATGATCCTGTGTCAGTGCAGTTTGATGATGATCCTGTTTCAATACAGTTTGATGATGACATTGTGTCAGTACAGTTTGATGATGAAGTACAGATTGATGATGATCCTGTGTCAGTACAGCTTGGCGAGGAACATGTGTCAGTACAGGTTGATGATGATCCTGCGTCAATACAGGTTGATGATGAATCTGTGTCACTATAGTTTGATGATGATCCTGTAGCAGTACAGTTTGATGATGATCCTGCGTCATTACAGTTTGATGATGAATCTGTGTCAGTACAGTTTGATGATGAAACTGTATCAGTACAGATTGCTGATGATCCTGTGTCAGTACAGTTTGATGATGATCCTGTATCAGTACAGATTGATGATTATCCTGTGTCAGTGCAGTATGGTATGATCCTGTGTCAGTATAGTTTGATGATGATGCTGTGTCAATACAGTTTGATGATTATCCTGCATCAATACAGCTTGGTGATGATTCTGTGTCAGTACAGTTTGATGATGATCCTGTATCAATACAGTTTGATGATGATCCTGCATGAATACAGTTTGATGGTGAAACTGTGTCAGTGCAGCTTGGTGATGATCCTGCGTCAGTACAGTTTGATGATGATGCTGTGTCAATACAGTTTGATGATTATCCTGCATCAATACAGCTTGGTGATGATTCTGTGTCAGTACAGTTTGATGATGATCCTGTGTCAATACAGTTTGATGATGATCCTGTGTCAGTACAGCTTGGTGATGATTCTGTGTTAGTACAGTTTGATGATGATCCTGTGTCAGTACAGTTTGATGATGTTCCTGTGTCAGTGCAGTTTGATGAAGATCCTGTGTCAGTACAGCTTGGTGATGATTCTGTGTTAGTACAGTTTGATGATGATCCTGTGTCAGTACAGTTTGATGATGTTCCTGTGTCAGTGCAGTTTGATGATGATCCTGTGTCAGTACAGTTTGATGATGATCATGTATCAGTACATTTTGATAGTTATGATGTGTCAGCAATGCTTGATGGTAATCCTGCGTCAGTACAGTTTGATGATGATGATGTGTCGGTATAGTTTGATGTTGCTCTTGTGTCAGTACAGATTGATGATGATCCTGTATCAGTGGAGGTTGATGATGAACCTGTGTCAGTACAGTTTGATGATGATCCTGTGTCAGTACAGTTTGATGGGATTCCTGTGTCAGTGCAGTTTGATGGGAATCCTGTGTCAGTATAGACTGATGACAATCCTGGCTCAGTACATTTTGATGGGGATTTTGTGTCACTACAGATTGATGATGATCATGTATCAGTACATTTTGATGATGATCCTGTGTTAGTACAGTTTGATGGGGTTCCTGTGTCACTACAGGTTGATGAAGATCCTGTGTCACTACAGATTGATGTTGTGTCAGTACAGTTTGATGATGTTCCTTTGTCAGTACAGTTTGATTTGTATCCTGTGTCCGGACATTTTGATGACAATCCTCTCCCGGTACAAATTGATGATGATCCTTCCTGTGTCACTACAGGTTGATGAAGATCCTGTATCAGTACAGATTGATGTTGTGTCAGTACAGTTTGATGATGTTCCTTTGTCAGTACAGTTTGATTTGTATCCTGTGTCCGGACATTTTGATGACAATCCTCTCCCAGTACAGATTGATGATGATCCTTTGTCAGCACAGTTTGATGATGATCCTGTGTCAGTACAGTTTGATGACAATCCTGTGTCAGTACAGGTTGATGGGGTTCCCGTTTCAGTGCAGTTTAATGATGATCTTGTGTCAGTGCAGTTTGATGATGATCCTGTTTCAGTACAGTTTGATGATCGTGTGTCAGTACAGTTTGATGGGGATCCTATGTCAGTACAGTTTTATGGGAATCCTGTGTCAGTGCACTTTGATGGGGATGCTTTGTCAGTGCAGTTAGATGATGATCCTGTGTTAGTACAGTTTGATGGGGATCCTGTGTCAGTATAGTTTGATGGGGATCCTGTGTCAGTATAGTTTGATGATGATCCTGTGCCAATACAGTTTATGATAATCCTGTGTCAGTACAGTTTGATGACGATCCTGTGTCAGTACAGTTTGATGATAATCCTGTTTCAGTTCAGTTTGATGATGATCCTATGTCAGTTCAGTTTGATGATGATCCTGTGTCAGTACAGTTTGATGATGATCCTGTGTCAGTACAGTTTGATGACAATCCTGTGTCAGTACAGGTTGATGTGGTTCCCGTTGCAGGACAATTTAATGATGATCCTGTGTCAGTGCAGTTTGATGATGATCCTGTGTCAATACAGTTTATGATAATCCTGTGTCAGTGCAGTTTGATGACGATCCTGTGTCAGTACAGTTTGATGATGATCCTGTTTCAGTTCAGTTTGATGATGATCCTGTGTCAGTTCAGTTTGATGACAATCCTGTGTCAGTACAGGTTGATGGGGATCCTGTGTCAGTACAGTTTGATGATGATGCTATGTCAGGGCAGTTTGATGATGATCCTGTGTCAGTGCAGTTTGATGATGATCCTTTGTCAGTACTGTTTGATGATGATCCTGTGTCAGTGGAGTTTGATGATGACCCTGAGTCAGTACAGTTTGACGATGAACCTGTGTCAGTTCAGTTTGATGACAATCCTGTGTCAGTACAGGTTGATGGAGATCCTGTGTTTGTACAGTTTGATGATGATCCTGTGTCAGTATAGTTTGATGATGATCCTGTGTCAGTACAGTTTGATGGGGATTCTGTGCCAGTACCGATTGATGATAATCCTGTGTCAGTACTGTTTGATAGGGCTCCTGTATCAGTACAGAGTTATGATGATCCTTTGTCAGTCCAGTTTGATAGGGATCCTGTGTCACTACAGATTGATGATGATGCTGTATCAGTACAGATTAATGACAAGCCTGTGTCAGTATAGTTTGCTGATGATCCTGTGTCACTACAGTTTGATGGGGATCCTGTGTCAGTATAGTTTGATGGGGATCCTGTGTCAGTATAGTTTGATGATGATCCTGTGCCAATACAGTTTATGATAATCCTGTGTCAGTACAGGTTGATGGAGATCCTGTGTTTGTACAGTTTGATGATGATCCTGTGTCAGTGCAGTTTGATGATGATCCTGTGTCAGTGCAGTTTGTTGACAATCCTGAGTCAGTATAGTTTGAAGATGATCCTGTGTCAGTACAGTTTGATGGGGATTCTGTGTCAGTACCGATTGATGATAATCCTGTGTCAGTACTGTTTGATAGGGCTCCTGTATCAGTACAGAGTTATGATGATCCTTTGTCAGTACAGTTTGATAGGGATCCTGTGTCACTACAGATTGATGATGATGCTGTATCAGTACAGATTAATGACAAGCCTGTGTCAGTATAGTTTGCTGATGATCCTGTGTCAGTACAGTTTGATTATGATCATGTGTCCGTACAGTTTGATGGGAATCCTGTATCAGTACAGTTTGATGATGATCTTGTGTCAGTACAGTTTGGTGATGATCTTGTGTCAGTACAGTTTGATGATGATCTTGTGTCAGTACAGTTTGATGATGGTCCAGTGTCAGTACAGTTTGATGATGATCCTGTGTCAGGACAGTTTGCTGATGATCCTGTCTTAGTGCACTTTGATGATGATCCTGTGTCAGTACATTTTGATGGTTATCATGTGTCAGCACAGCTTGATGGGAAAACTGTGTCAGTACAGTTTGATGATGATTCTGTGTCAGCGCAGTTTGATGATGGTCTTGTGTCAGTACAGATTGATGAAGATCCTGTATCAGTGGAGTTTGATGATGACCCTGAGTCAGTACAGTTTGATGATGAACCTGTGTCAGTGCAGTTTGATGATGATCCTGTGTCAGTGCAGTTTGTTGGGAATACTGTGTCAGTGCAGTTTGATGGGGATTCTGTGTGACTACACATTGATGATGATCCTGTGTCAATACAGACTGATGATGTTCATGTATCTGTACATTTTGATGGTGATCATGTGTCAGCACAGTTTGAAGGGAATCCCAGGTCAGTACAGTTTGATGATGATCCTGTGTCACTGCAGTTTGATGGGATTCCTGTGTCAGTGCACTTTGATGGGGATGCTGTGTCAGTGCAGTTAGATGATGATCCTGTGTTAGTACAGTTTGATGGGGATCCTGTGTCAGTATAGTTTGATGGGGATCCTGTGTCAGTATAGTTTGATGATGATCCTGTGCCAATACAGTTTATGATAATCCTGTGTCAGTACAGTTTGATGACGATCCTGTGTCAGTACAGTTTGATGATAATCCTGTTTCAGTTCAGTTTGATGATGATCCGATGTCAGTTCAGTTTGATGATGATCCTGTGTCAGTACAGTTTGATGATGATCCTGTGTCAGTACAGTTTGATGACAATCCTGTGTCAGTACAGGTTGATGTGGTTCCCGTTGCAGGACAATTTAATGATGATCCTGTGTCAGTGCAGTTTGATGATGATCCTGTGTCAATACAGTTTATGATAATCCTGTGTCAGTGCAGTTTGATGACGATCCTGTGTCAGTACAGTTTGATTATGATCCTGTTTCAGTTCAGTTTGATGATGATCCTGTGTCAGTTCAGTTTGATGACAATCCTGTGTCAGTACAGGTTGATGGGGATCCTGTGTCAGTACAGTTTGATGATGATGCTATGTCAGGGCAGTTTGATGATGATCCTGTGTCAGTGCAGTTTGATGATGATCCTTTGTCAGTACAGTTTGATGATGATCCTGTGTCAGTGGAGTTTGATGATGACCCTGAGTCAGTACAGTTTGATGATGAACCTGTGTCAGTTCAGTTTGATGACAATCCTGTGTCAGTACAGGTTGATGGAGATCCTGTGTTTGTACAGTTTGATGATGATCCTGTGTCAGTGCAGTTTGATGATGATCCTGTGTCAGTGCAGTTTGTTGACAATCCTGAGTCAGTATAGTTTGAAGATGATCCTGTGTCAGAACAGTTTGAGGGGGATTCTGTGTCAGTACCGATTGATGATAATCCTGTGTCAGTACTGTTTGATAGGGCTCCTGTATCAGTACAGAGTTATGATGATCCTTTGTCAGTCCAGTTTGATAGGGATCCTGTGTCACTACAGATTGATGATGATGCTGTATCAGTACAGATTAATGACAAGCCTGTGTCAGTATAGTTTGCTGATGATCCTGTGTCAGTACAGTTTGATTATGATCATGTGTCCGTACAGTTTGATGGGAATCCTGTATCAGTACAGTTTGATGATGATCTTGTGTCAGTAAAGTTTGGTGATGATCTTGTGTCAGTACAGTTTGATGATGATCTTGTGTCAATACAGTTTGATGATGATCCAGTGTCAGTACAGTTTGATGATGATCCTGTGTCAGGACAGTTTGCTGATGATGCTGTGTCAGTACAGTTTGCTGATGATCCTGTCTTAGTGCACTTTGATGATGATCCTGTGTCAGTACATTTTGATGGTTATCATGTGTCAGCACAGCTTGATGGGAAAACTGTGTCAGTACAGTTTGATGATGATCCTGTGTCAGTGCAGTTTGATGATGGTCTTGTGTCAGTACAGATTGATGAAGATCCTGTATCAGTGGAGTTTGATGATGACCCTGAGTCAGTACAGTTTGAGATGATGATCCTGTGTCAGTGCAGTTTGATGATGATCCTGTGTCATTGCAGTTTGTTGGGAATACTGTGTCAGTGCAGTTTGATGGGGATTCTGTGTGACTACACATTGATGATGATCCTGTGTCAATACAGACTGATGATGTTCATGTATCTGTACATTTTGATGGTGATCATGTGTCAGCACAGTTTGAAGGGAATCCCAGGTCAGTACAGTTTGATGATGATCCTGTGTCACTGCAGTTTGATGGGATTCCTGTGTCAGTGCACTTTGATGGGGATGCTGTGTCAGTGCAGTTAGATGATGATCCTGTGTTAGTACAGTTTGATGGGGATCCTGTGTCAGTATAGTTTGATGGGGATCCTGTGTCAGTATAGTTTGATGATGATCCTGTGTCAATATAGTTTATGATAATCCTGTGTCTGTTCAGTTTGATGACAATCCTGTGTCAGTACAGGTTGATGGGGATCCTGTGTCAGTAAAGTTTGATGATGATCCGATGTCAGGGCAGTTTGATGATGATCCTGTGTCAGTGCAGTTTGATGATGATCCTGTGTCCGTGCAGTTTGATGATGATCCTGTGTCAGTGCAGTTTGATGATGATCCTGTGTCAAGGCAGTTTGATGATGATCCTGTGTCAGGGCAGTTTGATGATGATCCTTTGTCAGTGCAGTTTGATGATGATCCTGTATCAGTGGAGTTTGATGATGATCCTGTGTCAGTACAGTTTGATGATGATTCTGTGTCTTTGCAGTTTGATGATGATCCTGTGTCAGTGCAGTTTGACGATTATCCTGTGTCAGTACAGTTTGATGGGATCCTGTGTCAGTGCAGTTTGATGACAATCCTGTGTCAGTACTGTTAGATGCTGATCCTGTGTCATTATATTTTGTTGATGATCATGTGTCAGTACAGTTTGATGATGGTCCTGTGTCAGGGCAGTTTGATGATGATCCTGTGTCAGTACAGTCTGAGGATGATCCTGTGTCAGTGCAGTTTGTTGACAATCCTGTGTCAGTGCAGTTTGATGATGATCCTCTGTCAGGGCAGTTCAATGGTGGTCGAATGTCAGGGCAGATTGATGATGACCCCGTGTCAGTGTAGTTTGATGATGATTCTGTGTCAGTGCAGTTTGATGGGATCCTGTGTCAGTGCAGTTTGATGATTTTCCAGTGTCAGTGCGTTTAGATGATGATCCTGTGTCAGTACAGTTTGATGATGATCCTGTGTCAGTGAAGTTTGATGACGATCCTGTGTCAGTGCAGTTTGATGATGTTCCTGTATCAGTGCAGTTTGATGATGATCCTGTGTCAGTGCAGTTTGATGATGATCCTGTGTCAGTACGGTTTGATGATGATCCTGTGTCAGTACAGTTTGATGGGGATTCTGTGTCAGTACCGATTGATGATAATCCTGTGTCAGTACTGTTTGATAGGGATCCTGTATCAGTACAGAGTTATGATGATCCTTTGTCAGTGCAGTTTGATAGGGATCCTGTGTCATTACAGATTGATGTTGATCCTGTATCAGTACAGATTAATGACGATCCTGTGTCAGTATAGTTTGCTGATGATCCTGTGTCAGTACAGTTTGATTATGATCATGTGTCTGTACAGTTTGATGGGAATCCTGTATCAGTACAGTTTGATGATGATCTTGTGTCAGTACAGTTTGGTGATGATCTTGTGTCAGTACAGTTTGATGATGATCCAGTGTCAGTACAGTTTGATGATGATCCTGTGTCAGTACAGTTTGGTGATGATCCTGTGTCAGTACAGTTTGATGATGATCTTGTGTCAGTACAGTTTGATGATTATCCAGTGTCAGTACAGTTTGATGATGATCCTGTGTCAGTACAGTTTGGTGATGATCCTGTGTCAGTACAGTTTGCTGATGATCCTGTCTTAGTGCACTTTGATGATGATCCTGTGTCCGTACATTTTGATTGTTATCATGTGTCAGCACAGCTTGATGGGAAAACTGTGTCAGTACAGTTTGATGATGATCCTGTGTCACTACAGTTTGATGATGGTCTTGTTTCAATGCAGATTGATGAAGATGCTGTATCAGTGGAGTTTGATGATGACCCTGAGTCAGTACAGTTTGATGATGAACCTGTGTCAGTACAGTTTGATGATGAACCTGTGTCAGTGCAGTTTGATGATGATCCTGTGTCAGTGCAGTTTGGTGATGGTCTTATGTCAGTACAGATTGATGAAGATCCTGTATCAGTGGAGTTTGATGATGACCCTGAGTCAGTACAGTTTGATGGGAATCCTGTGTCAGTGCAGTTTGATGGGGATTCTGTGTCACTACAGATTGATAATGATCCTGTGTCAATACGGATTGATGATGGTCATGTATCTGTACATTTTGATGGTGATCAAGTGCCAGCACAGTTTGATGGGAATCCCATGTCAGTACAGTTTGATGATGATCCTGTGTCAGTACAGTTTGATGATGATCATGTGTCAGTGGAGTTTGAAGATGATCCTGTGTCAGTGCAGTTTGGTGATGATCCTATTTCAGTGTAGTTTGCTGATGATCCTGTGTCAGTCCAGATTGATGATGATCCTGTGTCAGTGCAGTTTGATGATGTTCCTGTGTCAGTACAGTTTGATGATAATCCGGTGTCAGTGCAGTTTCATGATGATCCTGTGTCAGCACAGCTTGATGAGTATCCTGTGTCAGTACAGTTTGATGATGATCCTGTGTCAGTTCAGTTTGATGATGTTCCTGTGTCAGAGCAGTTTGATGACGATCCTGTGTCAGTACAGTTTGGTGATGATCCTGTTTCAGTATAGTCTGATGATGATCCTGTCTTAGTGCACTTTGATGATGATCCGGTGTCAGTACATTTTGATTGTTATCATGTGTCAGCACAGCTTGATGGGAAAACTGTGTCAGTACAGTTTGATGATGATCCTGTGTCACTACAGTTTGATGATGGTCTTGTTTCAATACAGAATGATGATGATCCTGTATCAGTACAGTTTGATGATGACCCTGAGTCAGTACAGCTTGATGATGAACCTGTGTCAGTGCAGTTTGGTGATGATCTTATGTCAGTACAGATTGATGAAGATCCTGTATCAGTGGAGTTTGATGATGACCCTGAGTCAGTACAGTTTGATGGGAATCCTGTGTCAGTGCAGTTTGATGGGGATCCTGTGTCACTACAGATTGATGATGATCCTGTGTCAATACAGACTGATGATGTTCATGTATCTGTACATTTTGATGGTGATCAAGTGCCAGCACAGTTTGATGGGAATCCCATGTCAGTACAGTTTGATGATGATCCTGTGTCAGTACAGTTTGATGATGATCATGTGTCAGTGGAGTTTGAAGATGATCCTGTGTCAGTGCAGTTTGGTGATGATCCTATTTCAGTGGAGTTTGGTGATGATCCTGTGTCAGTACAGATTGATGATGATCCTGTGTCAGTACAGTTTCATGATGATCCTGTGTCAGCACAGCTTGATGGGAATCCTGTGTCAGTACAGTTTGATGATGATCCTGTGTCAGTTCAGTTTGATGATGTTCCTGTGTCAGAGCAGTTTGATGATGATCCTGTATCAATACAGTTTGGTGATGATCCTGTGTCAGTATAGTGTGATGATGATCCTGTCTTAGTGCACTTTGATGATGATCCTGTGTCAGTACATTTTGATGGTTATCATGTGTCAGCACAGCTTGATGGGAAAACTGTGTCAGTACAGTTTGATGATGATCCTGTGTCAGTGCAGTTTGATGATGGTCTTGTGTCAGTACAGATTGATGAAGATCCTGTATCAGTGGAGTTTGATGATGACCCTGAGTCAGCACAGTTTGATGATGAACCTGTGTCAGTGCAGTTTGATGATGATCCTGTGTCAAGGCAGTTTGATGATGATCCTGTGTCAGTGCAATCTGATGATGATCCTATGTCAGTTCAGTTTGATGACAATCCTGTGTCAGTACAGGTTGATGGAGATCCTGTGTTTGTACAGTTTGATGATGATCCTGTGTCAGTGCAGTTTGATGATGATCCTGTGTCATTGCAGTTTGATGGGGATCCTGTGTCAGTGCAGTTTGATGACAATCCTGAGTCAGTATAGTTTAATGATGATCCTGTGTCAGTACAGTTTGATGGGGATTCTGTGTCAGTACCGATTGATGATAATCCTGTGTCAGTTCTGTTTGATAGGGATCCTGTATCAGTACAGTTATGATGATCCTTTGTCAGTACAGTTTGATAGGGATCCTGTGTCACTACAGATTGATGATGATGCTGTATCAGTATAGATTAATGACTATCATGTGTCAGTATAGTTTGCTGATTATCCTGTGTCAGTACAGTTTGATTATGATCATGTGTCCGTACAGTTTGATGGGAATCCTGTATCAGTACAGTTTGAAGATGATCTTGTGTCAGTACAGTTTGGTGATGATCTTGTGTCAGTACAGTTTGATGATGATCCAGTGTCAGTTCATTTTGATGACAATCCTGTGTCAATACAGGTTGATAGGGATCCTGTGTCAGTACAGTTTGATGATGATGCTATGTCAGGGCAGTTTGATGATGATCCTGTGTCAGTGCAGTTTGCTGATGATTCTTTGTCAGTACAGTTTGATGATGAACCTGTGTCAGTGGAGTTTGATGATGACCCTGAGTCAGTACAGTTTGATGATGAACCTGTGTCAGTGCAGTTTGATGATGATCCTGTGTGAAGGCAGTTTGATGATGATCCTGTGTCAGTGCAATCTGATGATGATCCTGTGTCAGTTCAGTTTGATGACAATCCTGTGTCAGTACAGGTTGATGGAGATCCTGTGTTTGTACTGTTTGATGATGATCCTGTGTCAGTGAAGTTTGATGATGATCCTGTGTCAGTGCAGTTTGATGTGGATCCTGTGTCAGTGCAGTTTGATGACTATCCTGAGTCAGTATAGTTAGATGATGATCCTGTGTCAGTACAGTTTGATGGGGATTCTGTGTCAGTACCGATTGATGATAATCCTGTGTCTGTACTGTTTGATAGGGATCCTGTATCTGTACAGAGTTATGATGATCCTTTGTCAGTACAGTTTGATAGGGATCCTGTGTCACTACAGATTGATGATGCTGTATCAGTACAGATTAATGACAATCCTGTGTCAGTATAGTTTGCTGATGATCCTGTGTCAGTACAGTTTGATTATGATCATGTGTCCGTACAGTTTGATGGGAATCCTGTATCAGTACAGTTTGATGATGATCTTGTGTCAGTACAGTTTGGTGATGATCTTGTGTCAGTACAGTTTGATGATGATCCAGTGTCAGTACTGTTTGATGATGATCCTGTGTCAGTACAGTTTGATGATGATCCTGTGTCAGTACAGTTTGCTGATGATCCTGTCTTAGTGCACTTTGATTATGATCCTTTGTCAGTACATTTTGATGGTTATCATGTGTCAGCACAGCTTGATGGGAAAACTGTGTCAGTACAGTTTGATGATGATCCTGTGTCAGTGGAGTTTGATGATGACCCTGAGTCAGTACAGTTTGATGATGAACCTGTGTCAGTGCAGTTTGATGATGATCCTTGTGTCAGTGCAGTTTGTTGGTAATACTGTGTCAGTGCAGTTTGTGGGGCATTCTGTGTGACTACACATTGATGATGATCCTGTGTCAATACAGACTGATGATGTTCATGTATCTGTACATTTTGATGGTGATCATGTGTCAGCACAGTTTGAAGGGAATCCCAGGTCAGTACAGTTTAATGATGATCCTGTGTCACTGCAGTTTGATGGGATTACTGTGTCAGTGCACTTTGATGGGGATGCTGTGTCAGTGCAGTTAGATGATGATCCTGTGTTAGTACAGTTTGATGGGGATCCTGTGTCAGTATAGTTTGATGGGGATCCTGTGTCAGTATAGTTTGATGATGATCCTGTGTCAATATAGTTTATGATAATCCTGTGTCTGTTCAGTTTGATGACAATCCTGTGTCAGTACAGGTTGATAGGGATCCTGTGTCAGTAAAGTTTGATGATGATTCTGTGTCATTGCAGTTTGATGATGATCCTGTGTCATTGCAGTTTGATGATGATCCTGTGTCAGTACAGATTGATGATGATCCTGTGTCAGTGCAGTTTGATGATGATCCTGTGTCAGTGCAGTTTGATGATGATCCTGTGTCAGTGCAGTTTGATGATGATCCTGTGTCAGTGCAGTTTGATGATGATCTTGTGTCAAGGCAGTTTGATGATGATCCTGTGTCAGGGCAGTTTGATGATGATCTTCTGTCAGTGTAGTTTGATGATGATCCTGTATCAGTGGAGTTTGATGATGTTCCTGTGTCAGTACAGTTTGATGATGATTCTGTGTCAGTGCAGTTTGATGATGATCCTGTGTCAGTACAGTTTGATGATGATCCTGTGTCAGTGCAGTTTGATGATGATCCTGTGTCAGTGCAGTTTGATGATGATCCTGTGTCATTATATTTTGTTGATGATCATGTGTCGGTACAGTTTGATGATGGTCCTGTGTCAGGGCAGTTTGATGACGATCCCGGTTCAGTACAGTCTGAGGATGATCCTGTGTCAGTGCAGTTTGTTGACAATCCTGTGTCAGTGCAGTCTGATGATGATCCTGTATCAGGGCAGTTTGTTGACCATCCTGTGTCAGTGCAGTTTGATGATGATCCTCTGTCAGGGCAGTTTGATGATGATCCTGTTTCAGTGCAGTTTGATGATGATCCTGTGTCAGTACAGTGTGATGATGATCCTGTGTCAGTGCAATTTGATGATGATCCTGTGTCAGGGCAGTTCAATGGTGGTCGAGTGTCAGGGCAGTTTGATGATGACCCCGTGTCAGTGCAGTTTCATGATGATTCTGTGTCCGTACAGTTTGATGGGATCCTGTGTCAGTGCAATTTGATGATTTTCCAGTGTTAGTGCGTTTTGATGATGATCCTGTGTCAGTACAGTTTGATGATGATCCTGTGTCAGTGAAATTTGATGACGATCCTGTGTCAGTGCAGTTTGATGATGTTCCTGTATCAGTGCAGTTTGCTGATGATTCTTTGTCAGTACAGTTTGATGATGAACCTGTGTCAGTGGAGTTTGATGATGACCCTGAGTCAGTACAGTTTGATGATGAACCTGTGTCAGTGCAGTTTGATGATGATCCTGTGTGAAGGCAGTTTGATGATGATCCTGTGTCAGTGCAATCTGATGATGATCCTGTGTCAGTTCAGTTTGATGACAATCCTGTGTCAGTACAGGTTGATGGAGATCCTGTGTTTGTACTGTTTGATGATGATCCTGTGTCAGTGAAGTTTGATGATGATCCTGTGTCAGTGCAGTTTGATGTGGATCCTGTGTCAGTGCAGTTTGATGACTATCCTGAGTCAGTATAGTTAGATGATGATCCTGTGTCAGTACAGTTTGATGGGGATTCTGTGTCAGTACCGATTGATGATAATCCTGTGTCTGTACTGTTTGATAGGGATCCTGTATCTGTACAGAGTTATGATGATCCTTTGTCAGTACAGTTTGATAGGGATCCTGTGTCACTACAGATTGATGATGCTGTATCAGTACAGATTAATGACAATCCTGTGTCAGTATAGTTTGCTGATGATCCTGTGTCAGTACAGTTTGATTATGATCATGTGTCCGTACAGTTTGATGGGAATCCTGTATCAGTACAGTTTGATGATGATCTTGTGTCAGTACAGTTTGGTGATGATCTTGTGTCAGTACAGTTTGATGATGATCCAGTGTCAGTACTGTTTGATGATGATCCTGTGTCAGTACAGTTTGATGATGATCCTGTGTCAGTACAGTTTGCTGATGATCCTGTCTTAGTGCACTTTGATTATGATCCTTTGTCAGTACATTTTGATGGTTATCATGTGTCAGCACAGCTTGATGGGAAAACTGTGTCAGTACAGTTTGATGATGATCCTGTGTCAGTGGAGTTTGATGATGACCCTGAGTCAGTACAGTTTGATGATGAACCTGTGTCAGTGCAGTTTGATGATGATCCTTGTGTCAGTGCAGTTTGTTGGTAATACTGTGTCAGTGCAGTTTGTGGGGCATTCTGTGTGACTACACATTGATGATGATCCTGTGTCAATACAGACTGATGATGTTCATGTATCTGTACATTTTGATGGTGATCATGTGTCAGCACAGTTTGAAGGGAATCCCAGGTCAGTACAGTTTAATGATGATCCTGTGTCACTGCAGTTTGATGGGATTACTGTGTCAGTGCACTTTGATGGGGATGCTGTGTCAGTGCAGTTAGATGATGATCCTGTGTTAGTACAGTTTGATGGGGATCCTGTGTCAGTATAGTTTGATGGGGATCCTGTGTCAGTATAGTTTGATGATGATCCTGTGTCAATATAGTTTATGATAATCCTGTGTCTGTTCAGTTTGATGACAATCCTGTGTCAGTACAGGTTGATAGGGATCCTGTGTCAGTAAAGTTTGATGATGATTCTGTGTCATTGCAGTTTGATGATGATCCTGTGTCATTGCAGTTTGATGATGATCCTGTGTCAGTACAGATTGATGATGATCCTGTGTCAGTGCAGTTTGATGATGATCCTGTGTCAGTGCAGTTTGATGATGATCCTGTGTCAGTGCAGTTTGATGATGATCCTGTGTCAGTGCAGTTTGATGATGATCTTGTGTCAAGGCAGTTTGATGATGATCCTGTGTCAGGGCAGTTTGATGATGATCTTCTGTCAGTGTAGTTTGATGATGATCCTGTATCAGTGGAGTTTGATGATGTTCCTGTGTCAGTACAGTTTGATGATGATTCTGTGTCAGTGCAGTTTGATGATGATCCTGTGTCAGTACAGTTTGATGATGATCCTGTGTCAGTGCAGTTTGATGATGATCCTGTGTCAGTGCAGTTTGATGATGATCCTGTGTCATTATATTTTGTTGATGATCATGTGTCGGTACAGTTTGATGATGGTCCTGTGTCAGGGCAGTTTGATGACGATCCCGGTTCAGTACAGTCTGAGGATGATCCTGTGTCAGTGCAGTTTGTTGACCATCCTGTGTCAGTGCAGTTTGATGATGATCCTCTGTCAGGGCAGTTTGATGATGATCCTGTTTCAGTGCAGTTTGATGATGATCCTGTGTCAGTACAGTGTGATGATGATCCTGTGTCAGTGCAATTTGATGATGATCCTGTGTCAGGGCAGTTCAATGGTGGTCGAGTGTCAGGGCAGTTTGATGATGACCCCGTGTCAGTGCAGTTTCATGATGATTCTGTGTCCGTACAGTTTGATGGGATCCTGTGTCAGTGCAATTTGATGATTTTCCAGTGTTAGTGCGTTTTGATGATGATCCTGTGTCAGTACAGTTTGATGATGATCCTGTGTCAGTGAAATTTGATGACGATCCTGTGTCAGTGCAGTTTGATGATGTTCCTGTATCAGTGCAGTTTGATGATGATCCTGTGTCAGTGCAGTTTGATGATGATCCTGTGTCAGTACAGTTTGATGATGATCCTGTGTCAGTACAGTTTGATGGGGATTCTGTGTCAGTACCGATTGATGATAATCCTGTGTCAGTACTGTTTGATAGGGATCCTGTATCAGTACAGAGTTATGATGATCCTTTGTCAGTGCAGTTTGATAGGGATCCTGTGTCATTACAGATTGATGTTGATCCTGTATCAGTACAGATTAATGACGATCCTGTGTCAGTATAGTTTGCTGATGATCCTGTGTCAGTACAGTTTGATTATGATCATGTGTCCGTACAGTTTGATGGGAATCCTGTATCAGTACAGTTTGATGATGATCTTGTGTCAGTACAGTTTGGTGATGATCTTGTGTCAGTACAGTTTGATGATGATCCAGTGTCAGTACAGTTTGATGATGATCCTGTGTCAGTACAGTTTGGTGATGATCCTGTGTCAGTACAGTTTGATGATGATCTTGTGTCAGTACAGTTTGATGATTATCCAGTGTCAGTACAGTTTGATGATGATCCTGTGTCAGTACAGTTTGGTGATGATCCTGTGTCAGTACAGTTTGCTGATGATCCTGTCTTAGTGCACTTTGATGATGATCCTGTGTCCGTACATTTTGATTGTTATCATGTGTCAGCACAGCTTGATGGGAAAACTGTGTCAGTACAGTTTGATGATGATCCTGTGTCACTACAGTTTGATGATGGTCTTGTTTCAATGCAGATTGATGAAGATGCTGTATCAGTGGAGTTTGATGATGACCCTGAGTCAGTACAGTTTGATGATGAACCTGTGTCAGTACAGTTTGATGATGAACCTGTGTCAGTGCAGTTTGATGATGATCCTGTGTCAGTGCAGTTTGGTGATGGTCTTATGTCAGTACAGATTGATGAAGATCCTGTATCAGTGGAGTTTGATGATGACCCTGAGTCAGTACAGTTTGATGGGAATCCTGTGTCAGTGCAGTTTGATGGGGATTCTGTGTCACTACAGATTGATAATGATCCTGTGTCAATACGGATTGATGATGGTCATGTATCTGTACATTTTGATGGTGATCAAGTGCCAGCACAGTTTGATGGGAATCCCATGTCAGTACAGTTTGATGATGATCCTGTGTCAGTACAGTTTGATGATGATCATGTGTCAGTGGAGTTTGAAGATGATCCTGTGTCAGTGCAGTTTGGTGATGATCCTATTTCAGTGGAGTTTGCTGATGATCCTGTGTCAGTCCAGATTGATGATGATCCTGTGTCAGTGCAGTTTGATGATGTTCCTGTGTCAGTACAGTTTGATGATAATCCGGTGTCAGTGCAGTTTCATGATGATCCTGTGTCAGCACAGCTTGATGAGTATCCTGTGTCAGTACAGTTTGATGATGATCCTGTGTCAGTTCAGTTTGATGATGTTCCTGTGTCAGAGCAGTTTGATGACGATCCTGTGTCAGTACAGTTTGGTGATGATCCTGTTTCAGTATAGTCTGATGATGATCCTGTCTTAGTGCACTTTGATGATGATCCGGTGTCAGTACATTTTGATTGTTATCATGTGTCAGCACAGCTTGATGGGAAAACTGTGTCAGTACAGTTTGATGATGATCCTGTGTCACTACAGTTTGATGATGGTCTTGTTTCAATACAGAATGATGATGATCCTGTATCAGTACAGTTTGATGATGACCCTGAGTCAGTACAGCTTGATGATGAACCTGTGTCAGTGCAGTTTGGTGATGATCTTATGTCAGTACAGATTGATGAAGATCCTGTATCAGTGGAGTTTGATGATGACCCTGAGTCAGTACAGTTTGATGGGAATCCTGTGTCAGTGCAGTTTGATGGGGATCCTGTGTCACTACAGATTGATGATGATCCTGTGTCAATACAGACTGATGATGTTCATGTATCTGTACATTTTGATGGTGATCAAGTGCCAGCACAGTTTGATGGGAATCCCATGTCAGTACAGTTTGATGATGATCCTGTGTCAGTACAGTTTGATGATGATCATGTGTCAGTGGAGTTTGAAGATGATCCTGTGTCAGTGCAGTTTGGTGATGATCCTATTTCAGTGGAGTTTGGTGATGATCCTGTGTCAGTACAGATTGATGATGATCCTGTGTCAGTACAGTTTCATGATGATCCTGTGTCAGCACAGCTTGATGGGAATCCTGTGTCAGTACAGTTTGATGATGATCCTGTGTCAGTTCAGTTTGATGATGTTCCTGTGTCAGAGCAGTTTGATGATGATCCTGTATCAATACAGTTTGGTGATGATCCTGTGTCAGTATAGTGTGATGATGATCCTGTCTTAGTGCACTTTGATGATGATCCTGTGTCAGTACATTTTGATGGTTATCATGTGTCAGCACAGCTTGATGGGAAAACTGTGTCAGTACAGTTTGATGATGATCCTGTGTCAGTGCAGTTTGATGATGGTCTTGTGTCAGTACAGATTGATGAAGATCCTGTATCAGTGGAGTTTGATGATGACCCTGAGTCAGCACAGTTTGATGATGAACCTGTGTCAGTGCAGTTTGATGATGATCCTGTGTCAAGGCAGTTTGATGATGATCCTGTGTCAGTGCAATCTGATGATGATCCTATGTCAGTTCAGTTTGATGACAATCCTGTGTCAGTACAGGTTGATGGAGATCCTGTGTTTGTACAGTTTGATGATGATCCTGTGTCAGTGCAGTTTGATGATGATCCTGTGTCATTGCAGTTTGATGGAGATCCTGTGTCAGTGCAGTTTGATGACAATCCTGAGTCAGTATAGTTTAATGATGATCCTGTGTCAGTACAGTTTGATGGGGATTCTGTCTCAGTACCGATTGATGATAATCCTGTGTCAGTTCTGTTTGATAGGGATCCTGTATCAGTACAGTTATGATGATCCTTTGTCAGTGCAGTTTGATAGGGATCCTGTGTCACTACAGATTGATGATGATGCTGTATCAGTATAGATTAATGACGATCATGTGTCAGTATAGTTTGCTGATTATCCTGTGTCAGTACAGTTTGATTATGATCATGTGTCCGTACAGTTTGATGGGAATCCTGTATCAGTACAGTTTGAAGATGATCTTGTGTCAGTACAGTTTGGTGATGATCTTGTGTCAGTACAGTTTGATGATGATCCAGTGTCAGTTCATTTTGATGACAATCCTGTGTCAATACAGGTTGATAGGGATCCTGTGTCAGTACAGTTTGATGATGATGCTATGTCAGGGCAGTTTGATGATGATCCTGTGTCAGTGCAGTTTGCTGATGATTCTTTGTCAGTACAGTTTGATGATGAACCTGTGTCAGTGGAGTTTGATGATGACCCTGAGTCAGTACAGTTTGATGATGAACCTGTGTCAGTGCAGTTTGATGATGATCCTGTGTGAAGGCAGTTTGATGATGATCCTGTGTCAGTGCAATCTGATGATGATCCTGTGTCAGTTCAGTTTGATGACAATCCTGTGTCAGTACAGGTTGATGGAGATCCTGTGTTTGTACTGTTTGATGATGATCCTGTGTCAGTGAAGTTTGATGATGATCCTGTGTCAGTGCAGTTTGATGTGGATCCTGTGTCAGTGCAGTTTGATGACTATCCTGAGTCAGTATAGTTAGATGATGATCCTGTGTCAGTACAGTTTGATGGGGATTCTGTGTCAGTACCGATTGATGATAATCCTGTGTCTGTACTGTTTGATAGGGATCCTGTATCTGTACAGAGTTATGATGATCCTTTGTCAGTACAGTTTGATAGGGATCCTGTGTCACTACAGATTGATGATGCTGTATCAGTACAGATTAATGACAATCCTGTGTCAGTATAGTTTGCTGATGATCCTGTGTCAGTACAGTTTGATTATGATCATGTGTCCGTACAGTTTGATGGGAATCCTGTATCAGTACAGTTTGATGATGATCTTGTGTCAGTACAGTTTGGTGATGATCTTGTGTCAGTACAGTTTGATGATGATCCAGTGTCAGTACTGTTTGATGATGATCCTGTGTCAGTACAGTTTGATGATGATCCTGTGTCAGTACAGTTTGCTGATGATCCTGTCTTAGTGCACTTTGATTATGATCCTTTGTCAGTACATTTTGATGGTTATCATGTGTCAGCACAGCTTGATGGGAAAACTGTGTCAGTACAGTTTGATGATGATCCTGTGTCAGTGGAGTTTGATGATGACCCTGAGTCAGTACAGTTTGATGATGAACCTGTGTCAGTGCAGTTTGATGATGATCCTTGTGTCAGTGCAGTTTGTTGGTAATACTGTGTCAGTGCAGTTTGTGGGGCATTCTGTGTGACTACACATTGATGATGATCCTGTGTCAATACAGACTGATGATGTTCATGTATCTGTACATTTTGATGGTGATCATGTGTCAGCACAGTTTGAAGGGAATCCCAGGTCAGTACAGTTTAATGATGATCCTGTGTCACTGCAGTTTGATGGGATTACTGTGTCAGTGCACTTTGATGGGGATGCTGTGTCAGTGCAGTTAGATGATGATCCTGTGTTAGTACAGTTTGATGGGGATCCTGTGTCAGTATAGTTTGATGGGGATCCTGTGTCAGTATAGTTTGATGATGATCCTGTGTCAATATAGTTTATGATAATCCTGTGTCTGTTCAGTTTGATGACAATCCTGTGTCAGTACAGGTTGATAGGGATCCTGTGTCAGTAAAGTTTGATGATGATTCTGTGTCATTGCAGTTTGATGATGATCCTGTGTCATTGCAGTTTGATGATGATCCTGTGTCAGTACAGATTGATGATGATCCTGTGTCAGTGCAGTTTGATGATGATCCTGTGTCAGTGCAGTTTGATGATGATCCTGTGTCAGTGCAGTTTGATGATGATCCTGTGTCAGTGCAGTTTGATGATGATCTTGTGTCAAGGCAGTTTGATGATGATCCTGTGTCAGGGCAGTTTGATGATGATCTTCTGTCAGTGTAGTTTGATGATGATCCTGTATCAGTGGAGTTTGATGATGTTCCTGTGTCAGTACAGTTTGATGATGATTCTGTGTCAGTGCAGTTTGATGATGATCCTGTGTCAGTACAGTTTGATGATGATCCTGTGTCAGTGCAGTTTGATGATGATCCTGTGTCAGTGCAGTTTGATGATGATCCTGTGTCATTATATTTTGTTGATGATCATGTGTCGGTACAGTTTGATGATGGTCCTGTGTCAGGGCAGTTTGATGACGATCCCGGTTCAGTACAGTCTGAGGATGATCCTGTGTCAGTGCAGTTTGTTGACAATCCTGTGTCAGTGCAGTCTGATGATGATCCTGTATCAGGGCAGTTTGTTGACCATCCTGTGTCAGTGCAGTTTGATGATGATCCTCTGTCAGGGCAGTTTGATGATGATCCTGTTTCAGTGCAGTTTGATGATGATCCTGTGTCAGTACAGTGTGATGATGATCCTGTGTCAGTGCAATTTGATGATGATCCTGTGTCAGGGCAGTTCAATGGTGGTCGAGTGTCAGGGCAGTTTGATGATGACCCCGTGTCAGTGCAGTTTCATGATGATTCTGTGTCCGTACAGTTTGATGGGATCCTGTGTCAGTGCAATTTGATGATTTTCCAGTGTTAGTGCGTTTTGATGATGATCCTGTGTCAGTACAGTTTGATGATGATCCTGTGTCAGTGAAATTTGATGACGATCCTGTTTCAGTGCAGTTTGATGATGTTCCTGTATCAGTGCAGTTTGATGATGATACTGTGTCAGTGCAGTTTGATGATGATCCTGTGTCAGTACAGTTTGATGATGATCCTGTGTCAGTACAGTTTGATGGGGATTCTGTGTCAGTACCGATTGATGATAATGCTGTGTCAGTACTGTTTGATAGGGATCCTGTATCAGTACAGAGTTATGATGATCCTTTGTCAGTGCAGTTTGATAGGGATCCTGTGTCACTACAGATTGATGTTGATGCTGTATCAGTACAGATTAATGACGATCCTGTGTCAGTATAGTTTGCTGATGATCCTGTATCAATACAGTTTGATTATGATCATGTGTCCGTACAGTTTGGTGATGATCCTGTGTCAGGACAGTTTGCTGATGATCCTGTCTTAGTGCACTTTGATGATGATCCTGTGTCAGTACATTTTGATTGTTATCATGTGTCAGCACAGCTTGATGGGAAAACTGTGTCAGTACAGTTTGATGATGATCCTTTGTCACTTCAGTTTGATGATGGTCTTGTTTCAATGCAGATTGATGAAAATCCTGTATCAGTGGAGTTTGATGATGACCCTGAGTCAGTACAGTTTGATGATGATCCTGTGTCAGTGGAGTTTGATGATGACCCTGAGTCAGTACAGTTTGATGATGAACCTGTGTCAGTGCAGTTTGATGATGATCCTGTGTCAGTGCTGTTTGGTGATGGTCTTATGTCAGTACAGATTGATGAAGATCCTGTATCAGTGGAGTTTGATGATGACCCTGAGTCAGTACAGTTTGATGGGTATCCTGTGTCAGTGCAGTTTGATGGGGATTCTGTGTCACTACATATTGATGATGATCCTGGGTCAATACAGATTGATGATGTTCATGTATCTGTACATTTTGATGGTGATCAAGTGCCAGCACAGTTTGATGGGAATCCCATGTCAGTACAGTTTGATGATGATCCTGTGTCAGTACAGTTTGATGATGATCATGTGTCAGTGGAGTTTGAAGATTATCCTGTGTCAGTGCAGTTTGGTGATGATCTTATTTCAGTGGAGTTTGGTAATGATCCTGTGTCAGTCCAGATTGATGATGATCCTGTGTCAGTACAGTTTGATGATGTTCCTGTGTCAGAGCAGTTTGATGATGCTCCTGTATCAATACAGTTTGGTGATGATCCTGTGTCAGTACAGTGTGATGATGATCCTGTCTTAGTGCACTTTGATGATGATCCTGTGTCAGTACATTTTGATGGTTATCATGTGTCAGCACAGCTTGATGGGAAAACTGTGTCAGTACAGTTTGATGATGATCCTGTGTCAGTGCAGTTTGATGATGGTCTTGTGTCAGTACAGATTGACGAAGATCCTGTATCAGTGGAGTTTGATGATGACCCTGAGTCAGTACAGTTTGATGATGAACCTGTGTCAGTGCAGTTTGATGATGATCCTGTGTCAAGGCAGTTTGATGATGATCCTGTGTCAGTGCAATCTGATGATGATCCTATGTCAGTTCAGTTTGATGACAATCCTGTGTCAGTACAGGTTGATGGAGATCCTGTGTTTGTACAGTTTGATGATGATCCTGTGTCAGTGCAGTTTGATGATGATCCTGTGTCATTGCAGTTTGATGGGGATCCTGTGTCAGTGCAGTTTGATGACAATCCTGAGTCAATATAGTTTGATGATGATCCTGTGTCAGTACAGTTTGATGGGGATTCTGTGTCAGTACCGATTGATGGTAATCCTGTGTCAGTACAGTTTGATAGGGATCCTGTGTCACTACAGATTGATGATGATGCTGTATCAGTACAGATTAATGATGATCCTGTGTCAGTATAGTTTGCTGATGATCCTGTGTCAGTACAGTTTGATTATGATCATGTGTCCGTACAGTTTGATGGGAATCCTGTATCAGTACAGTTTGATGATGATCTTGTGTCAGTACAGTTAGGTGATGATCTTGTGTCAGTACAGTTTGATGATGATCCTGTGTCAGTGCAGATTGATGATGATCCTGTGTCAGTGCACTTTGATGATGATCCTGTGTCAGTGCACTTTGATGATGGTCCAGTGTCAGTACAGTTTGATGATGATCCTGTCTCTGTACAGTTTGATGATGATCCTTTGTCAGTACAGATTGATGACGATCCTGTGTCAGTACAGTTTGATGGTGATCCTGTGTCAGTGCAGTTTGGTGACGATCCTGCATCATTACAGTTTGATGACAATTCTTTTTCTGTACAGTCTGATTGAGATCCTGTGTCAATACATTTTGATGACAATCCTCCCTTAGTAAGATTGATTACGATGCTGTGTCCTTACAGATTGATGATGATCCTGTGTCAGTGCAATTTGATGATGATCCTGTGTCAGTGCAGTTTGATGATGATCCTGTGTCAATGCAGTTTGATGATGATCCTGTGTCAGTGCAGATTGATGATGATCCTGTGTCAGTGCACTTTGATGATGATCCAGTGTCAGTACAGTTTGATGATGATCCTGTGTCAGTGCAGTTTGATGATGATCCTGTGTCAGTGCAGTTTGATGATGATCCTGTGTCAGTACAGTTGGATGATGATCCTGTGTCAGTACAGCTTAATGTGGATCCTGTGTCAGTACAGTTTGATGGGGATCCTGTGTCAGTACAGTTTGATGATCCTGTGTCAGTACAGTTTGATGGGGATCCTGTGTCAGTACAGTTTGATGATCCTGTGTCAGTACAGTTTGATGATGATCCTGTGTCAGTGCAGTTTGATGATGATCCTGTGTCATTGCAGTTTGATGGGGATCCTGTGTCAGTGCAGTTTGATGACAATCCTGAGTCAGTATAGTTTGATGATGATCCTGTGTCAGTACAGTCTGATGGGGATTCTGTGTCAGTACCGATTGATGATAATCCTGTGTCAGTACAGTTTGATAGGGATCCTGTGTCACTACAGATTGATGATGATGCTGTATCAGTACAGATTAATGACGATCCTGTGTCAGTATAGTTTGCTGATGATCCTGTGTCAGTACAGTTTGATTATGATCATGTGTCCGTACAGTTTGATGGGAATCCTGTATCAGTACAGTTTGATGATGATCTTGTGTCAGTACAGTTAGGTGATGATCTTGTGTCAGTACAGTTTGATGATGATCCTGTGTCAGTGCAGTTTGATGATGATCCTGTGTCAGTGCAGTTTGATGATGATCCTGTGTCAGTGCAGATTGATGATGATCCTGTGTCAGTGCACTTTGATGATGATCCTGTGTCAGTACAGTTTGATGATGATCCTGTGTCAGTGCAGTTTGATGATGATCCTGTGTCAGTGCAGTTTGATGATGATCCTGTGTCAGTGCAGTTTGATTGGTATCCTGTGTCAGTACAGATTGATGATGATCCTGTATCAGTACCGATTAATGATGATCCTGTGTCAGTACAGTTTGATGACGATCCTGTGTCAGTACAGTCTGATGGGAATCCTGTGTGAGTGCTGTTTGATTGGAATCCTGTGTCAGTGTGGACTGATGACAATCCTGGGTCAGTATGGTTTGATAGGGATTCTCTGTCACTACAGATTGATGATGATCATGTATCAGTACATTTTGATTGTGATCATGTGTCAGCATGGTTTGATGCGAATCCTGTCTCTGTACAGTTTGATGATGATCCTTTGTCAGTACAGATTGATGGTGATCCTGTGTCAGTACAGTTTGATGGTGATCCTGTGTCAGTGCAGTTTGGTGACGATCCTACATCATTACAGTTTGATGACAATTCTTTTTCTGTACAGTCTGATTGAGATCCTGTGTCAATACATTTTGATGACAATCCTCCCTTAGTAAGATTGATTACGATGCTGTGTCCTTACAGATTGATGATGATCCTGTGTCAGTGCAATTTGATGATGATCCTGTGTCAGTGCAGTTTGATGACGATCCTGTGTCAGTTCAGTTTGATGATGATCCTGTGTCAGTACAGTTTGGTGATGATCCTGTATCAAAGCTGATTAATGATGATCCTGTGTCGGTATTGATTGTTTATGATCCTGTGTCAGTCCAGATTGATGGGGATCCTGTGTCAGTACAGGTTGATGACAATCCTGTATCAAAACTGATTAATGATGATCCTGTGTCAGTGCATTTTGATGGGGATATTGAGTCAGTGCAATTTAATGACGATCCTGTGTCAGTGCAGTTTGATGATGATCCGGTGTCAGTGCAGTTTGATGATGATCCTGTATCAGTGCAGTTTGATGGGGATACTGTGTCAGTGCAGTTTGATGGGGATACTGTGTCAGTGCAGTTTGATAGGGATCCTCTGTCAGTGCAGTTTGATGACTATCCTGTGTCAGTATAGATTCTTGTTGATCCTGTGTCGGTGCAGTTTCATGATGATCTTGTGTTGGTAGAATTTGATGGTGATCCTTTGTCAGTGCACTTTGTTGATGATTCTGTGTCAGTGCAGTTTGATGATGATCCTGTATCAAAACTGATTAATGACGATCCTGTGTCAATGCAGTTTGATGGGGATACTGTGTCATTGCAGTTTGATGACTATCCTGTGTGAGTGCAGTTTGATGATGATCCTGTGTCAGGACTGTTTGATGATGATCCTGTGTCAGTGCAGTTTGATGGGGATTCTGTGTCAGTACCGATTGATGATAATCCTGTGTCAGTACTGTTTGATAGGGATCCTGTATCAGTACAGAGTTATGATGATCCTTTGTCAGTGCAGTTTGATAGGGATCCTGTGTCACTACAGATTGATGTTGATGCTGTATCAGTACAGATTAATGACGATCCTGTGTCAGTATAGTTTGCTGATGATCCTGTATCAATACAGTTTGATTATGATCATGTGTCCGTACAGTTTGATGGGAATCCTGTATCAGAACATTTTGATGATGATCTTGTTTCAGTACAGTTTGGTGATGATCCTGTGTCAGTACAGTTTGGTGATGATCCTGTGTCAGTACAGTTTGGTGATGATCCTGTGTCAGGACAGTTTGCTGATGATCCTGTCTTAGTGCACTTTGGTGATGATCCTGTGTCAGTACATTTTGATTGTTATCATGTGTCAGCACAGCTTGATGGGAAAACTGTGTCAGTACAGTTTGATGATGATCCTTTGTCACTTCAGTTTGATGATGGTCTTGTTTCAATGCAGATTGATGAAAATCCTGTATCAGTGGAGTTTGATGATGACCCTGAGTCAGTACAGTTTGATGATGATCCTGTGTCAGTGCAGTTTGATGATGATCCTGTGTCAGTGCTGTTTGGTGATGGTCTTATGTCAGTACAGATTGATGAAGATCCTGTATCAGTGGAGTTTGATGATGACCCTGAGTCAGTACAGTTTGATGGGTATCCTGTGTCAGTGCAGTTTGATGGGGATTCTGTGTCACTACATGTTGATGATGATCCTGGGTCAATACAGATTGATGATGTTCATGTATCTGTACATTTTGATGGTGATCAAGTGCCAGCACAGTTTGATGGGAATCCCATGTCAGTACAGTTTGACGATGATCCTGTGTCAGTACAGTTTGATGATGATCATGTGTCAGTGGAGTTTGAAGATTATCCTGTGTCAGTGCAGTTTGGTGATGATCCTATTTCAGTGGAGTTTGGTAATGATCCTGTGTCAGTCCAGATTGATGATGATCCTGTGTCAGTGCAGTTTGATGATGTTCCTGTGTCAGTACAGTTTGATGATAATCCGGTGTCAGTGCAGTTTCATGATGATCCTGTGTCAGCACAGCTTGATGAGTATCCTGTGTCAGTACAGTTTGATGATGATCCTGTGTCAGTTCAGTTTGATGATGTTCCTGTGTCAGAGCAGTTTGATGACGATCCTGTGTCAGTACAGTTTGATGATGATCATGTGTCAGTGGAGTTTGAAGATTATCCTGTGTCAGTGCAGTTTGGTGATGATCCTATTTCAGTGGAGTTTGGTAATGATCCTGTGTCAGTCCAGTTTGATGATGTTCCTGTGTCAGAGCAGTTTGATGATGCTCCTGTATCAATACAGTTTGGTGATGATCCTGTGTCAGTACAGTGTGATGATGATCTTGTCTTAGTGCACTTTGATGATGATCCTGTGTCAGTACATTTTGATGGTTATCATGTGTCAGCACAGCTTGATGGGAAAACTGTGTCAGTACAGTTTGATGATGATCCTGTGTCAGTGCAGTTTGATGATGGTCTTGTGTCAGTACAGATTGACGAAGATCCTGTATCAGTGGAGTTTGATGATGACCCTGAGTCAGTACAGTTTGATGATGAACCTGTGTCAGTGCAGTTTGATGATGATCCTGTGTCAAGGCAGTTTGATGATGATCCTGTGTCAGTGCAATCTGATGATGATCCTATGTCAGTTCAGTTTGATGACAATCCTGTGTCAGTACAGGTTGATGGAGATCCTGTGTTTGTACAGTTTGATGATGATCCTGTGTCAGTGCAGTTTGATGATGATCCTGTGTCATTGCAGTTTGATGGGGATCCTGTGTCAGTGCAGTTTGATGACAATCCTGAGTCAGTATAGTTTGATGATGATCCTGTGTCAGTACAGTTTGATGGGGATTCTGTGTCAGTACCGATTGATGGTAATCCTGTGTCAGTACAGTTTGATAGGGATCCTGTGTCACTACAGATTGATGATGATGCTGTATCAGTACAGATTAATGATGATCCTGTGTCAGTATAGTTTGCTGATGATCCTGTGTCAGTACAGTTTGATTATGATCATGTGTCCGTACAGTTTGATGGGAATCCTGTATCAGTACAGTTTGATGATGATCTTGTGTCAGTACAGTTAGGTGATGATCTTGTGTCAGTACAGTTTGGTGATGATCCTGTGTCAGTACATTTTGATTGTTATCATGTGTCAGCACAGCTTGATGGGAAAACTGTGTCAGTACAGTTTGATGATGATCCTTTGTCACTTCAGTTTGATGATGGTCTTGTTTCAATGCAGATTGATGAAAATCCTGTATCAGTGGAGTTTGATGATGACCCTGAGTCAGTACAGTTTGATGATGATCCTGTGTCAGTGGAGTTTGATGATGACCCTGAGTCAGTACAGTTTGATGATGAACCTGTGTCAGTGCAGTTTGATGATGATCCTGTGTCAGTGCTGTTTGGTGATGGTCTTATGTCAGTACAGATTGATGAAGATCCTGTATCAGTGGAGTTTGATGATGACCCTGAGTCAGTACAGTTTGATGGGTATCCTGTGTCAGTGCAGTTTGATGGGGATTCTGTGTCACTACATGTTGATGATGATCCTGGGTCAATACAGATTGATGATGTTCATGTATCTGTACATTTTGATGGTGATCAAGTGCCAGCACAGTTTGATGGGAATCCCATGTCAGTACAGTTTGACGATGATCCTGTGTCAGTACAGTTTGATGATGATCATGTGTCAGTGGAGTTTGAAGATTATCCTGTGTCAGTGCAGTTTGGTGATGATCCTATTTCAGTGGAGTTTGGTAATGATCCTGTGTCAGTCCAGATTGATGATGATCCTGTGTCAGTACAGTTTGATGATGTTCCTGTGTCAGAGCAGTTTGATGATGCTCCTGTATCAATACAGTTTGGTGATGATCCTGTGTCAGTACAGTGTGATGATGATCCTGTCTTAGTGCACTTTGATGATGATCCTGTGTCAGTACATTTTGATGGTTATCATGTGTCAGCACAGCTTGATGGGAAAACTGTGTCAGTACAGTTTGATGATGATCCTGTGTCAGTGCAGTTTGATGATGGTCTTGTGTCAGTACAGATTGACGAAGATCCTGTATCAGTGGAGTTTGATGATGACCCTGAGTCAGTACAGTTTGATGATGAACCTGTGTCAGTGCAGTTTGATGATGATCCTGTGTCAAGGCAGTTTGATGATGATCCTGTGTCAGTGCAATCTGATGATGATCCTATGTCAGTTCAGTTTGATGACAATCCTGTGTCAGTACAGGTTGATGGAGATCCTGTGTTTGTACAGTTTGATGATGATCCTGTGTCAGTGCAGTTTGATGATGATCCTGTGTCATTGCAGTTTGATGGGGATCCTGTGTCAGTGCAGTTTGATGACAATCCTGAGTCAGTATAGTTTGATGATGATCCTGTGTCAGTACAGTTTGATGGGGATTCTGTGTCAGTACCGATTGATGGTAATCCTGTGTCAGTACAGTTTGATAGGGATCCTGTGTCACTACAGATTGATGATGATGCTGTATCAGTACAGATTAATGATGATCCTGTGTCAGTATAGTTTGCTGATGATCCTGTGTCAGTACAGTTTGATTATGATCATGTGTCCGTACAGTTTGATGGGAATCCTGTATCAGTACAGTTTGATGATGATCTTGTGTCAGTACAGTTAGGTGATGATCTTGTGTCAGTACAGTTTGATGATGATCCTGTGTCAGTGCAGATTGATGATGATCCTGTGTCAGTGCACTTTGATGATGATCCTGTGTCAGTGCACTTTGATGATGGTCCAGTGTCAGTACAGTTTGATGATGATCCTGTCTCTGTACAGTTTGATGATGATCCTTTGTCAGTACAGATTGATGACGATCCTGTGTCAGTACAGTTTGATGGTGATCCTGTGTCAGTGCAGTTTGGTGACGATCCTGCATCATTACAGTTTGATGACAATTCTTTTTCTGTACAGTCTGATTGAGATCCTGTGTCAATACATTTTGATGACAATCCTCCCTTAGTAAGATTGATTACGATGCTGTGTCCTTACAGATTGATGATGATCCTGTGTCAGTGCAATTTGATGATGATCCTGTGTCAGTGCAGTTTCATGATGATCCTGTGTCAGTGCAGTTTGATGATGATCCTGTGTCAGTGCAGATTGATGATGATCCTGTGTCAGTGCACTTTGATGATGATCCAGTGTCAGTACAGTTTGATGATGATCCTGTGTCAGTGCAGTTTGATGATGATCCTGTGTCAGTGCAGTTTGATGATGATCCTGTGTCAGTACAGTTGGATGATGATCCTGTGTCAGTACAGTTTGATGATGAACCTGTGTCAGTGCAGTTTGATTGGAATCCTGTGTCAGTACAGATTGATGATGATCCTGTATCAGTACCGATTAATGACGATCCTGTGTCAGTACAGTTTGATGACGATCCTGTGTCAGTACAGTCTGATGGGAATCCTGTGTGAGTGCTGTTTGATTGGAATCCTGTGTCAGTCTGGACTGATGACAATCCTGGGTCAGTGCAGTTTGATAGGGATTCTCTGTCACTACAGATTTATGATGATCATGTATCAGTACATTTTGATTGTGATCATGTGTCAGCATGGTTTGATGCGAATCCTGTCTCTGTACAGTTTGATGATGATCCTTTGTCAGTACAGATTGATGACGATCCTGTGTCAGTACAGTTTGATGGTGATCCTGTGTCAGTGCAGTTTGGTGACGATCCTGCATCATTACAGTTTGATGACAATTCTTTTTCTGTACAGTCTGATTGAGATCCTGTGTCAATACATTTTGATGACAATCCTCCCTTAGTAAGATTGATTACGATGCTGTGTCCTTACAGATTGATGATGATCCTGTGTCAGTGCAATTTGATGATGATCCTGTGTCAGTGCAGTTTCATGATGATCCTGTGTCAGTTCAGTTTGATGATGATCCTGTGTCAGTGCAGTTTCATGACGATCCTGTGTCAGTTCAGTTTGATGATGATCCTGTGTCAGTACAGTTTGGTGATGATCCTGTATCAAAGCTGATTAATGATGATCCTGTGTCGGTATTGATTGTTTATGATCCTGTGTCAGTCCAGATTGATGGGGATCCTGTGTCAGTACAGGTTGATGACAATCCTGTATCAAAACTGATTAATGATCATCCTGTGTCAGTGCAGTTTGATGGGGATATTGAGTCAGTGCAGTTTAATGACGATCCTGTGTCAGTGCAGTTTGATGATGATCCGGTGTCAGTGCAGTTTGATGATGATCCTGTATCAGTGCAGTTTGATGGGGATACTGTGTCAATGCAGTTTGATGGGGATACTGTGTCAGTGCAGTTTGATAGGGATCCTCTGTCAGTGCAGTTTGATGACTATCCTGTGTCAGTATAGATTCTTGTTGATCCTGTGTCGGTGCAGTTTCATGATGATCTTGTGTTGGTAGAATTTGATGGTGATCCTTTGTCAGTACACTTTGTTGATGATTCTGTGTCAGTGCAGTTTGATGATGATCCTGTGTCAGGACTGTTTGATGATGATCCTGTGTTAGTGGAGTTTGTTGATGATCCTGTGTCAGTACAGTTTGTTGATGATCCTGTGTCAGTACAGGTTGATGGGGATCCTGTGTCAGTGCAGTTTGATGGGTATTCTGTATCAGTGCAGATTGATGGGGATCCTGTGTCAGTACAGGTTGATGACAATCCTGTATCAAAACTGATTAATGACGATCCTGTGTCAGTGCAGTTTGATGGGGATACTGTGTCATTGCAGTTTGATGACTATCCTGTGTGAGTGCAGTTTGATGATGATCCTGTGTCAGGACTGTTTGATGATGATCCTGTGTCAGTGCAGTTTGATGATGATTCTGTGTCAGTACAGTTTGATGATGATCCTGTGTCAGTGCAGTTTGGTGATGATCCTGTGTCAGTGCAGTTTGATGGGGATGCTGTGTCAGTACAGTTTGATGATCCTGTGTCAGTACAGTTTGATGATGATCCTGTGCCAGTGCAGATGGATGATGATCCTGTGTCAGTACAGTTTGATGGGGATCCTGTGTCAGTACAGTTTGATGATCATGTGTCAGTACAGTTTGATGATGATCATGTGTCATTGCAGTTTGATGATGATCCTGTGTCAGTACAGTTTAATGTTGATCCTGTGTCAATACAGTTTGATGATTATCCTGTGTCAGTGCAGTTTGGTGATGATCCAGTGTCAATATAGTTTGATGATGATCCTGTGTCAGGGCAGTTTGATGATGATCCGGTGTCAGTGCAGTTTAATGATGATCCTGTGTCAGTACAGTTTGATGGGGATCCTGTGTCAGTGGAGTTTGATGATGAACATGTGTCACTACAGTTTGATGATGATCCTGTGTCAGTACAGTTTGATGATGATCCTGTGTCGGTACAGTTTGATGGGCGTCCTGTGCCACTATAGACTGATGACAATCCTGGGTCAGTACATTTTGATGGGGATTCTGTGTCACTACAGATTGATGATGATCATGGATCAGTACATTTTGTTTCTAATCATGTGTCAGCATAGTTTGATGTGAATCCTGTGTCAGTACAGTTTGATGATGATCCTTTGTCAGTACAGATTGATGACAATCCTGTGTCAGTACAGTTTGATGGGATCCTGTGTCAGCACAGTTTGATGACGATCCTGTATCATTACAGATTGTTGATGATTCTGTGTCAGTGCAGTTTGATGATGATCCTTTGTCAGTACAGTTTGATGACAATCCTGTGTCAGTGCAGTTTGATGGGGATCCTGTGTCAGTACAGTTTAATGATGATCTTGTGTCAGTACAGTTTGTTGATGATCCTGCATCATTACAGTTTGATGAGAATTCTTTGTCTGTACCTACTGATTGGGATCCTGTGTCAGTACATTTTGATGACAATCCTCCCTTAGTACAGATTGATTACGATGCTGTGTCCTTACAGTTTGATGACGATCCTGTGTCAGTTCAGATTGATGGGGATCCTGTGTCAGTTCAGGTTAATGGGGATCCTGTATCAAAGCTGATTAATGACGATCCTGTGTCGGTATTGATTGTTCATGATCCTGTGTCAGTCCAGATTGATGATGATCCTATGTCAGTGCAGTTTGATGATGATCATGTGTCTGTACAGTTTGATGGGGATCCTGTGTCAGTACAGTTTGATGATGATCCTGTATCACTGCAGTTTGATGATGATCTTCTGTCAGTGCAGTTGATGATGATCCTGTGTCAGTGCAGTTTGATGATGATCCTGTGTCAGTCCAGATTGATGATGATCCTATGTCAGTGCAGTTTGATGATGATCATGTGTCTGTACAGTTTGATGGGGATCCTGTGTCAGTACAGTTTGATGATGATCCTGTATCACTGCAGTTTGATGATGATCCTCTGTCAGTGCAGTTTGATGATGATCCTGTGTCAGTGCAGTTTGATGATCATCCTGTGTCAGTACAGTTTGATGATGATCCTGTATCTGTACAGTTTGATGATGATCCTCTGTCAGTGTAGTTTGATGACGATCCTTTGTCAGTGCAGTTTGATGATAATCCTCTGTCAGTGCAGTTTGATGATGATCCTTTGTCAGTGCAGTTTGATGATGATCCTGTGTCAGAACAGTTTGATGATGATCCTGTGTCAGTGCAGTTTGATGATCATCCTGTGTCAGTACAGTTTGATGGTGATCCTGTGTCAGTACAGTTTGATGATGATCCTGTATCTGTACAGTTTGATGGTGATCCTGTATCAGTGCAGTTTGATGATGATCCTGTGTCAGTGCAGTTTGATGACGATCCTTTGTCAGTGCAGTTTGATGATGATCCTGTGTCAGTGCAGTTTGATGATCATCCTGTGTCAGTGCAGTTTGATGGTGATCCTGTGTCAGTACAGTTTGATGATGATTATGTATGAGTACAGTTTGATGATGATCCTGTATCTGTACAGTTTGATGATGATTATGTATCAGTACAGTTTGATGTTGATCCTGTGTCAGTACAGTTTGATGTTGATCCTGGATCAGTACAGATTGATGTTGTTCCTGTATCAGTACAGATTGATGAAGATCCTGTGTCAGTGAATTTTGATGATGATTCTGTGTCAGTGCAGTTTGATGACTATCCTGTGTGAGTGCAGTTTGATGATGATCCTGTGTCAGGACTGTTTGATGATGATCCTGTGTCAGTGCAGTTTGATGATGATTCTGTGTCAGTACAGTTTGATGATGATCCTGTGTCAGTGCAGTTTGGTGATGATCCTGTGTCAGTGCAGTTTGATGGGGATGCTGTGTCAGTACAGTTTGATGATCCTGTGTCAGTACAGTTTGATGATGATCCTGTGCCAGTGCAGATGGATGATGATCCTGTGTCAGTACAGTTTGATGGGGATCCTGTGTCAGTACAGTTTGATGATCATGTGTCAGTACAGTTTGATGATGATCATGTGTCATTGCAGTTTGATGATGATCCTGTGTCAGTACAGTTTAATGTTGATCCTGTGTCAATACAGTTTGATGATTATCCTGTGTCAGTGCAGTTTGGTGATGATCCAGTGTCAATATAGTTTGATGATGATCCTGTGTCAGGGCAGTTTGATGATGATCCTGTGTCAGTGCAGTTTAATGATGATCCTGTGTCAGTACAGTTTGATGGGGATCCTGTGTCAGTGGAGTTTGATGATGAACATGTGTCACTACAGTTTGATGATGATCCTGTGTCAGTACAGTTTGATGATGATCCTGTGTCGGTACAGTTTGATGGGCGTCCTGTGCCACTATAGACTGATGACAATCCTGGGTCAGTACATTTTGATGGGGATTCTGTGTCACTACAGATTGATGATGATCATGGATCAGTACATTTTGTTTCTAATCATGTGTCAGCATAGTTTGATGTGAATCCTGTGTCAGTACAGTTTGATGATGATCCTTTGTCAGTACAGATTGATGACAATCCTGTGTCAGTACAGTTTGATGGGATCCTGTGTCAGCACAGTTTGATGACGATCCTGTATCATTACAGATTGTTGATGATTCTGTGTCAGTGCAGTTTGATGATGATCCTTTGTCAGTACAGTTTGATGACAATCCTGTGTCAGTGCAGTTTGATGGGGATCCTGTGTCAGTACAGTTTAATGATGATCTTGTGTCAGTACAGTTTGTTGATGATCCTGCATCATTACAGTTTGATGAGAATTCTTTGTCTGTACCTACTGATTGGGATCCTGTGTCAGTACATTTTGATGACAATCCTCCCTTAGTACAGATTGATTACGATGCTGTGTCCTTACAGTTTGATGACGATCCTGTGTCAGTTCAGATTGATGGGGATCCTGTGTCAGTTCAGGTTAATGGGGATCCTGTATCAAAGCTGATTAATGACGATCCTGTGTCGGTATTGATTGTTCATGATCCTGTGTCAGTCCAGATTGATGATGATCCTATGTCAGTGCAGTTTGATGATGATCATGTGTCTGTACAGTTTGATGGGGATCCTGTGTCAGTACAGTTTGATGATGATCCTGTATCACTGCAGTTTGATGATGATCTTCTGTCAGTGCAGTTGATGATGATCCTGTGTCAGTGCAGTTTGATGATGATCCTGTGTCAGTCCAGATTGATGATGATCCTATGTCAGTGCAGTTTGATGATGATCATGTGTCTGTACAGTTTGATGGGGATCCTGTGTCAGTACAGTTTGATGATGATCCTGTATCACTGCAGTTTGATGATGATCCTCTGTCAGTGCAGTTTGATGATGATCCTGTGTCAGTGCAGTTTGATGATCATCCTGTGTCAGTACAGTTTGATGATGATCCTGTATCTGTACAGTTTGATGATGATCCTCTGTCAGTGTAGTTTGATGACGATCCTTTGTCAGTGCAGTTTGATGATAATCCTCTGTCAGTGCAGTTTGATGATGATCCTTTGTCAGTGCAGTTTGATGATGATCCTGTGTCAGAACAGTTTGATGATGATCCTGTGTCAGTGCAGTTTGATGATCATCCTGTGTCAGTACAGTTTGATGGTGATCCTGTGTCAGTACAGTTTGATGATGATCCTGTATCTGTACAGTTTGATGGTGATCCTGTATCAGTGCAGTTTGATGATGATCCTGTGTCAGTGCAGTTTGATGACGATCCTTTGTCAGTGCAGTTTGATGATGATCCTGTGTCAGTGCAGTTTGATGATCATCCTGTGTCAGTGCAGTTTGATGGTGATCCTGTGTCAGTACAGTTTGATGATGATTATGTATGAGTACAGTTTGATGATGATCCTGTATCTGTACAGTTTGATGATGATTATGTATCAGTACAGTTTGATGTTGATCCTGTGTCAGTACAGTTTGATGTTGATCCTGGATCAGTACAGATTGATGTTGTTCCTGTATCAGTACAGATTGATGAAGATCCTGTGTCAGTGAATTTTGATGATGATTCTGTGTCAGTGCAGTTTGATGATGATCCTGTGTCAGTACAGTTTGGTGATGATCATCTGTCAGTGTAGTTTGGTGATGATCCTGTGTCAATACAGTTTGATGGGAATTCTGTGTCAGTACAGATTGGTGATGATCCTATATCAGTGCAGTTTGGTGATCATCCTGTGTCAGTACAGTTTGATGGGTAACCTGTGTCTGTACAGTTTGATGGGTATCCTGTGTCAGGACAGTTTGGTGATGATCATCTGTCAATACAGTTTGGTGAAGATCATGTGCCAGTTCACATTCATGGGAATACAGTGTCAGTACAGTTTGGTGATGATCCTGTGTCGGTGCAGTTTGGTGATGATCCTGTGTCAGTAGAGTTTGATGGGGACCATGTGTCAGTGCCATTTGATGATGATCCTGTGTCAGTACAGTTTGATGATGATCATGTCTCAGTACATTTTGATGGGGATCCTGTGTCGATACAGTTTAATGTGGATCCTGTGTCAGTACAGTTTAATGTTGATCCTGTGTCAATACAGTTTGATGATTATCCTGTGTCAGTACAGTTTGACGATGATCCTGTGTCAGGGCAGTTTGATGATGATCCTGTGTGAGTGCAGTTTGATGATCATCCTGTGTCAGTGCAGTTTGATGATGATCCTGTATCAGTACAGTTTGATGATGATCCTGTGTCAGTGCAGTTGGATGATGATCCTGTGTCAGTACAGTTTAATGGGGATTCTTTATCAGTACAGTTTAATGTTGATCCTGTGTCAATACAGTTTGATGATTATCCTGTGTCAGTACAGTTTGACGATGATCCTGTGTCAGGGCAGTTTGATGATGATCCTGTGTCAGTGCAATTTGATGATGATCCTGTGTCAGTGCCGTTTGATTGGGATCCTGTGTCAGTGCAGTTTAATGGGGAGCCTGTGTCAGTACAGTTCGATGATTATCCTGTGTCAGTACAGCTTAATGTGGATCCTGTATCAGTACAGTTTGATGGGGATCCTGTGTCAGTACAGTTTGATGATCCTGTGTCAGTACAGTTTGATGGGGATCCTGTGTCAGTACAGTTTGATGATCCTGTGTCAGTACAGTTTGATGATGATCCTGTGTCAGTGCAGTTTGATGATGATCCTGTGTCATTGCAGTTTGATGGGGATCCTGTGTCAGTGCAGTTTGATGACAATCCTGAGTCAGTATAGTTTGATGATGATCCTGTGTCAGTACAGTTTGATGGGGATTCTGTGTCAGTACCGATTGATGATAATCCTGTGTCAGTACAGTTTGATAGGGATCCTGTGTCACTACAGATTGATGATGATGCTGTATCAGTACAGATTAATGACGATCCTGTGTCAGTATAGTTTGCTGATGATCCTGTGTCAGTACAGTTTGATTATGATCATGTGTCCGTACAGTTTGATGGGAATCCTGTATCAGTACAGTTTGATGATGATCTTGTGTCAGTACAGTTAGGTGATGATCTTGTGTCAGTACAGTTTGATGATGATCCTGTGTCAGTGCAGATTGATGATGATCCTGTGTCAGTGCACTTTGATGATGATCCTGTGTCAGTACAGTTTGATGATGATCCTGTGTCAGTGCAGTTTGATGATGATCCTGTGTCAGTGCAGTTTGATGATGATCCTGTGTCAGTGCAGTTTGATTGGTATCCTGTGTCAGTACAGATTGATGATGATCCTGTATCAGTACCGATTAATGACGATCCTGTGTCAGTACAGTTTGATGACGATTCTGTGTCAGTACAGTCTGATGGGAATCCTGTGTGAGTGCTGTTTGATTGGAATCCTGTGTCAGTGTGGACTGATGACAATCCTGGGTCAGTACGGTTTGATAGGGATTCTCTGTCACTACAGATTGATGATGATCATGTATCAGTACATTTTGATTGTGATCATGTGTCAGCATGGTTTGATGCGAATCCTGTCTCTGTACAGTTTGATGATGATCCTTTGTCAGTACAGATTGATGACGATCCTGTGTCAGTACAGTTTGATGGTGATCCTGTGTCAGTGCAGTTTGGTGACGATCCTACATCATTACAGTTTGATGACAATTCTTTTTCTGTACAGTCTGATTGAGATCCTGTGTCAATACATTTTGATGACAATCCTCCCTTAGTAAGATTGATTACGATGCTGTGTCCTTACAGATTGATGATGATCCTGTGTCAGTGCAATTTGATGATGATCCTGTGTCAGTGCAGTTTGATGACGATCCTGTGTCAGTTCAGTTTGATGATGATCCTGTGTCAGTACAGTTTGGTGATGATCCTGTATCAAAGCTGATTAATGATGATCCTGTGTCGGTATTGATTGTTTATGATCCTGTGTCAGTCCAGATTGATGGGGATCCTGTGTCAGTACAGGTTGATGACAATCCTGTATCAAAACTGATTAATGATGATCCTGTGTCAGTGCATTTTGATGGGGATATTGAGTCAGTGCAGTTTAATGACGATCCTGTGTCAGTGCAGTTTGATGATGATCCGGTGTCAGTGCAGTTTGATGATGATCCTGTATCAGTGCAGTTTGATGGGGATACTGTGTCAGTGCAGTTTGATGGGGATACTGTGTCAGTGCAGTTTGATAGGGATCCTCTGTCAGTGCAGTTTGATGACTATCCTGTGTCAGTATAGATTCTTGTTGATCCTGTGTCGGTGCAGTTTCATGATGATCTTGTGTTGGTAGAATTTGATGGTGATCCTTTGTCAGTGCACTTTGTTGATGATTCTGTGTCAGTGCAGTTTGATGATGATCCTGTATCAAAACTGATTAATGACGATCCTGTGTCAGTGCAGTTTGATGGGGATACTGTGTCATTGCAGTTTGATGACTATCCTGTGTGAGTGCAGTTTGATGATGATCCTGTGTCAGGACTGTTTGATGATGATCCTGTGTCAGTGCAGTTTGATGGGGATTCTGTGTCAGTACCGATTGATGATAATCCTGTGTCAGTACTGTTTGATAGGGATCCTGTATCAGTACAGAGTTATGATGATCCTTTGTCAGTGCAGTTTGATAGGGATCCTGTGTCACTACAGATTGATGTTGATGCTGTATCAGTACAGATTAATGACGATCCTGTGTCAGTATAGTTTGCTGATGATCCTGTATCAATACAGTTTGATTATGATCATGTGTCCGTACAGTTTGATGGGAATCCTGTATCAGAACATTTTGATGATGATCTTGTTTCAGTACAGTTTGGTGATGATCCTGTGTCAGTACAGTTTGGTGATGATCCTGTGTCAGTACAGTTTGGTGATGATCCTGTGTCAGGACAGTTTGCTGATGATCCTGTCTTAGTGCACTTTGGTGATGATCCTGTGTCAGTACATTTTGATTGTTATCATGTGTCAGCACAGCTTGATGGGAAAACTGTGTCAGTACAGTTTGATGATGATCCTTTGTCACTTCAGTTTGATGATGGTCTTGTTTCAATGCAGATTGATGAAAATCCTGTATCAGTGGAGTTTGATGATGACCCTGAGTCAGTACAGTTTGATGATGATCCTGTGTCAGTGGAGTTTGATGATGACCCTGAGTCAGTACAGTTTGATGATGAACCTGTGTCAGTGCAGTTTGATGATGATCCTGTGTCAGTGCTGTTTGGTGATGGTCTTATGTCAGTACAGATTGATGAAGATCCTGTATCAGTGGAGTTTGATGATGACCCTGAGTCAGTACAGTTTGATGGGTATCCTGTGTCAGTGCAGTTTGATGGGGATTCTGTGTCACTACATGTTGATGATGATCCTGGGTCAATACAGATTGATGATGTTCATGTATCTGTACATTTTGATGGTGATCAAGTGCCAGCACAGTTTGATGGGAATCCCATGTCAGTACAGTTTGACGATGATCCTGTGTCAGTACAGTTTGATGATGATCATGTGTCAGTGGAGTTTGAAGATTATCCTGTGTCAGTGCAGTTTGGTGATGATCCTATTTCAGTGGAGTTTGGTAATGATCCTGTGTCAGTCCAGATTGATGATGATCCTGTGTCAGTACAGTTTGATGATGTTCCTGTGTCAGAGCAGTTTGATGATGCTCCTGTATCAATACAGTTTGGTGATGATCCTGTGTCAGTACAGTGTGATGATGATCCTGTCTTAGTGCACTTTGATGATGATCCTGTGTCAGTACATTTTGATGGTTATCATGTGTCAGCACAGCTTGATGGGAAAACTGTGTCAGTACAGTTTGATGATGATCCTGTGTCAGTGCAGTTTGATGATGGTCTTGTGTCAGTACAGATTGACGAAGATCCTGTATCAGTGGAGTTTGATGATGACCCTGAGTCAGTACAGTTTGATGATGAACCTGTGTCAGTGCAGTTTGATGATGATCCTGTGTCAAGGCAGTTTGATAATGATCCTGTGTCAGTGCAATCTGATGATGATCCTATGTCAGTTCAGTTTGATGACAATCCTGTGTCAGTACAGGTTGATGGAGATCCTGTGTTTGTACAGTTTGATGATGATCCTGTGTCAGTGCAGTTTGATGATGATCCTGTGTCATTGCAGTTTGATGGGGATCCTGTGTCAGTGCAGTTTGATGACAATCCTGAGTCAGTATAGTTTGATGATGATCCTGTGTCAGTACAGTTTGATGGGGATTCTGTGTCAGTACCGATTGATGGTAATCCTGTGTCAGTACAGTTTGATAGGGATCCTGTGTCACTACAGATTGATGATGATGCTGTATCAGTACAGATTAATGATGATCCTGTGTCAGTATAGTTTGCTGATGATCCTGTGTCAGTACAGTTTGATTATGATCATGTGTCCGTACAGTTTGATGGGAATCCTGTATCAGTACAGTTTGATGATGATCTTGTGTCAGTACAGTTAGGTGATGATCTTGTGTCAGTGCAGTTTGATGATGATCCTGTGTCATTATATTTTGTTGATGATCATGTGTTGGTACAGTTTGATGATGGTCCTGTGTCAGGGCAGTTTGATGACGATCCCGGTTCAGTACAGTCTGAGGATGATCCTGTGTCAGTGCAGTTTGTTGACAATCCTGTGTCAGTGCAGTCTGATGATGATCCTGTATCAGTGCAGTTTGTTGACCATCCTGTGTCAGTGCAGTTTGATGATGATCCTCTGTCAGGGCAGTTTGATGATGATCCTGTTTCAGTGCAGTTTGATGATGATCCTGTGTCAGTACAGTGTGATGATGATCCTGTGTCAGTGCAATTTGATGATGATCCTGTGTCAGGGCAGTTCAATGGTGGTCGAGTGTCAGGGCAGTTTGATGATGACCCCGTGTCAGTGCAGTTTGATGATGATTCTGTGTCCGTACAGTTTGATGGGATCCTGTGTCAGTGCAATTTGATGATTTTCCAGTGTCAGTGCATTTTGATGATGATCCTGTGTCAGTACAGTTTGATGATGATCCTGTGTCAGTGAAATTTGATGACGATCCTGTGTCAGTGCAGTTTGATGATGTTCCTGTATCAGTGCAGTTTGATGATGATCCTGTGTCAGTGCAGTTTGATGATGATCCTGTGTCAGTACAGTTTGATGATGATCCTGTGTCAGTACAGTTTGCTGATGATCCTGTCTTAGTGCACTTTGGTGATGATCCTGTGTCAGTACATTTTGATTGTTATCATGTGTCAGCACAGCTTGATGGGAAAACTGTGTCAGTACAGTTTGATGATGATCCTTTGTCACTTCAGTTTGATGATGGTCTTGTTTCAATGCAGATTGATGAAAATCCTGTATCAGTGGAGTTTGATGATGACCCTGAGTCAGTACAGTTTGATGATGATCCTGTGTCAGTGGAGTTTGATGATGACCCTGAGTCAGTACAGTTTGATGATGAACCTGTGTCAGTGCAGTTTGATGATGATCCTGTGTCAGTGCTGTTTGGTGATGGTCTTATGTCAGTACAGATTGATGAAGATCCTGTATCAGTGGAGTTTGATGATGACCCTGAGTCAGTACAGTTTGATGGGTATCCTGTGTCAGTGCAGTTTGATGGGGATTCTGTGTCACTACATGTTGATGATGATCCTGGGTCAATACAGATTGATGATGTTCATGTATCTGTACATTTTGATGGTGATCAAGTGCCAGCACAGTTTGATGGGAATCCCATGTCAGTACAGTTTGACGATGATCCTGTGTCAGTACAGTTTGATGATGATCATGTGTCAGTGGAGTTTGAAGATTATCCTGTGTCAGTGCAGTTTGGTGATGATCCTATTTCAGTGGAGTTTGGTAATGATCCTGTGTCGGTCCAGATTGATGATGATCCTGTGTCAGTACAGTTTGATGATGTTCCTGTGTCAGAGCAGTTTGATGATGCTCCTGTATCAATACAGTTTGGTGATGATCCTGTGTCAGTACAGTGTGATGATGATCCTGTCTTAGTGCACTTTGATGATGATCCTGTGTCAGTACATTTTGATGGTTATCATGTGTCAGCACAGCTTGATGGGAAAACTGTGTCAGTACAGTTTGATGATGATCCTGTGTCAGCGCAGTTTGATGATGGTCTTGTGTCAGTACAGATTGACGAAGATCCTGTATCAGTGGAGTTTGATGATGACCCTGAGTCAGTACAGTTTGATGATGAACCTGTGTCAGTGCAGTTTGATGATGATCCTGTGTCAAGGCAGTTTGATAATGATCCTGTGTCAGTGCAATCTGATGATGATCCTATGTCAGTTCAGTTTGATGACAATCCTGTGTCAGTACAGGTTGATGGAGATCCTGTGTTTGTACAGTTTGATGATGATCCTGTGTCAGTGCAGTTTGATGATGATCCTGTGTCATTGCAGTTTGATGGGGATCCTGTGTCAGTGCAGTTTGATGACAATCCTGAGTCAGTATAGTTTGATGATGATCCTGTGTCAGTACAGTTTGATGGGGATTCTGTGTCAGTACCGATTGATGGTAATCCTGTGTCAGTACAGTTTGATAGGGATCCTGTGTCACTACAGATTGATGATGATGCTGTATCAGTACAGATTAATGATGATCCTGTGTCAGTATAGTTTGCTGATGATCCTGTGTCAGTACAGTTTGATTATGATCATGTGTCCGTACAGTTTGATGGGAATCCTGTATCAGTACAGTTTGATGATGATCTTGTGTCAGTACAGTTAGGTGATGATCTTGTGTCAGTGCAGATTGATGATGATCCTGTGTCATTATATTTTGTTGATGATCATGTGTTGGTACAGTTTGATGATGGTCCTGTGTCAGGGCAGTTTGATGACGATCCCGGTTCAGTACAGTCTGAGGATGATCCTGTGTCAGTGCAGTTTGTTGACAATCCTGTGTCAGTGCAGTCTGATGATGATCCTGTATCAGTGCAGTTTGTTGACCATCCTGTGTCAGTGCAGTTTGATGATGATCCTCTGTCAGGGCAGTTTGATGATGATCCTGTTTCAGTGCAGTTTGATGATGATCCTGTGTCAGTACAGTGTGATGATGATCCTGTGTCAGTGCAATTTGATGATGATCCTGTGTCAGGGCAGTTCAATGGTGGTCGAGTGTCAGGGCAGTTTGATGATGACCCCGTGTCAGTGCAGTTTGATGATGATTCTGTGTCCGTACAGTTTGATGGGATCCTGTGTCAGTGCAATTTGATGATTTTCCAGTGTCAGTGCGTTTTGATGATGATCCTGTGTCAGTACAGTTTGATGATGATCCTGTGTCAGTGAAATTTGATGACGATCCTGTGTCAGTGCAGTTTGATGATGTTCCTGTATCAGTGCAGTTTGATGATGATCCTGTGTCAGTGCAGTTTGATGATGATCCTGTGTCAGTACAGTTTGATGATGATCCTGTGTCAGTACAGTTTGATGGGGATTCTGTGTCAGTACCGATTGATGATAATCCTGTGTCAGTACTGTTTGATAGGGATCCTGTATCAGTACAGAGTTATGATGATCCTTTGTCAGTGCAGTTTGATAGGGATCCTGTGTCACTACAGATTGATGTTGATGCTGTATCAGTACAGATTAATGACGATCCTGTGTCAGTATAGTTTGCTGATGATCCTGTATCAATACAGTTTGATTATGATCATGTGTCCGTACAGTTTGATGGGAATCCTGTATCAGAACATTTTGATGATGATCTTGTTTCAGTACAGTTTGGTGATGATCCTGTGTCAGTACAGTTTGGTGATGATCCTGTGTCAGTACAGTTTGGTGATGATCCTGTGTCAGGACAGTTTGCTGATGATCCTGTCTTAGTGCACTTTGGTGATGATCCTGTGTCAGTACATTTTGATTGTTATCATGTGTCAGCACAGCTTGATGGGAAAACTGTGTCAGTACAGTTTGATGATGATCCTTTGTCACTTCAGTTTGATGATGGTCTTGTTTCAATGCAGATTGATGAAAATCCTGTATCAGTGGAGTTTGATGATGACCCTGAGTCAGTACAGTTTGATGATGATCCTGTGTCAGTGGAGTTTGATGATGACCCTGAGTCAGTACAGTTTGATGATGAACCTGTGTCAGTGCAGTTTGATGATGATCCTGTGTCAGTGCTGTTTGGTGATGGTCTTATGTCAGTACAGATTGATGAAGATCCTGTATCAGTGGAGTTTGATGATGACCCTGAGTCAGTACAGTTTGATGGGTATCCTGTGTCAGTGCAGTTTGATGGGGATTCTGTGTCACTACATGTTGATGATGATCCTGGGTCAATACAGATTGATGATGTTCATGTATCTGTACATTTTGATGGTGATCAAGTGCCAGCACAGTTTGATGGGAATCCCATGTCAGTACAGTTTGACGATGATCCTGTGTCAGTACAGTTTGATGATGATCATGTGTCAGTGGAGTTTGAAGATTATCCTGTGTCAGTGCAGTTTGGTGATGATCCTATTTCAGTGGAGTTTGGTAATGATCCTGTGTCAGTCCAGATTGATGATGATCCTGTGTCAGTACAGTTTGATGATGTTCCTGTGTCAGAGCAGTTTGATGATGCTCCTGTATCAATACAGTTTGGTGATGATCCTGTGTCAGTACAGTGTGATGATGATCCTGTCTTAGTGCACTTTGATGATGATCCTGTGTCAGTACATTTTGATGGTTATCATGTGTCAGCACAGCTTGATGGGAAAACTGTGTCAGTACAGTTTGATGATGATCCTGTGTCAGTGCAGTTTGATGATGGTCTTGTGTCAGTACAGATTGACGAAGATCCTGTATCAGTGGAGTTTGATGATGACCCTGAGTCAGTACAGTTTGATGATGAACCTGTGTCAGTGCAGTTTGATGATGATCCTGTGTCAAGGCAGTTTGATGATGATCCTGTGTCAGTGCAATCTGATGATGATCCTATGTCAGTTCAGTTTGATGACAATCCTGTGTCAGTACAGGTTGATGGAGATCCTGTGTTTGTACAGTTTGATGATGATCCTGTGTCAGTGCAGTTTGATGATGATCCTGTGTCATTGCAGTTTGATGGGGATCCTGTGTCAGTGCAGTTTGATGACAATCCTGAGTCAGTATAGTTTGATGATGATCCTGTGTCAGTACAGTTTGATGGGGATTCTGTGTCAGTACCGATTGATGGTAATCCTGTGTCAGTACAGTTTGATAGGGATCCTGTGTCACTACAGATTGATGATGATGCTGTATCAGTACAGATTAATGATGATCCTGTGTCAGTATAGTTTGCTGATGATCCTGTGTCAGTACAGTTTGATTATGATCATGTGTCCGTACAGTTTGATGGGAATCCTGTATCAGTACAGTTTGATGATGATCTTGTGTCAGTACAGTTTGGTGATGATCCTGTGTCAGTACAGTTTGATGATGATCATGTGTCAGTGGAGTTTGAAGATTATCCTGTGTCAGTGCAGTTTGGTGATGATCCTATTTCAGTGGAGTTTGGTAATGATCCTGTGTCAGTCCAGATTGATGATGATCCTGTGTCAGTGCAGATTGATGATGATCCTGTGTCAGTGCACTTTGATGATGATCCTGTGTCAGTGCACTTTGATGATGGTCCAGTGTCAGTACAGTTTGATGATGATCCTGTCTCTGTACAGTTTGATGATGATCCTTTGTCAGTACAGATTGATGACAATCCTGTGTCAGTACAGTTTGATGGTGATCCTGTGTCAGTGCAGTTTGGTGACGATCCTGCATCATTACAGTTTGATGACAATTCTTTTTCTGTACAGTCTGATTGAGATCCTGTGTCAATACATTTTGATGACAATCCTCCCTTAGTAAGATTGATTACGATGCTGTGTCCTTACAGATTGATGATGATCCTGTGTCAGTGCAATTTGATGATGATCCTGTGTCAGTGCAGTTTCATGATGATCCTGTGTCAGTGCAGTTTGATGATGATCCTGTGTCAGTGCAGATTGATGATGATCCTGTGTCAGTGCACTTTGATGATGATCCAGTGTCAGTACAGTTTGATGATGATCCTGTGTCAGTGCAGTTTGATGATGATCCTGTGTCAGTGCAGTTTGATGATGATCCTGTGTCAGTACAGTTGGATGATGATCCTGTGTCAGTACAGTTTGATGATGAACCTGTGTCAGTGCAGTTTGATTGGAATCCTGTGTCAGTACAGATTGATGATGATCCTGTATCAGTACCGATTAATGACGATCCTGTGTCAGTACAGTTTGATGACGATCCTGTGTCAGTACAGTCTGATGGGAATCCTGTGTGAGTGCTGTTTGATTGGAATCCTGTGTCAGTCTGGACTGATGACAATCCTCGGTCAGTGCAGTTTGATAGGGATTCTCTGTCACTACAGATTTATGATGATCATGTATCAGTACATTTTGATTGTGATCATGTGTCAGCATGGTTTGATGCGAATCCTGTCTCTGTACAGTTTGATGATGATCCTTTGTCAGTACAGATTGATGACGATCCTGTGTCAGTACAGTTTGATGGTGATCCTGTGTCAGTGCAGTTTGGTGACGATCCTGCATCATTACAGTTTGATGACAATTCTTTTTCTGTACAGTCTGATTGAGATCCTGTGTCAATACATTTTGATGACAATCCTCCCTTAGTAAGATTGATTACGATGCTGTTTCCTTACAGATTGATGATGATCCTGTGTCAGTGCAATTTGATGATGATCCTGTGTCAGTGCAGTTTCATGATGATCCTGTGTCAGTTCAGTTTGATGATGATCCTGTGTCAGTGCAGTTTCATGACGATCCTGTGTCAGTTCAGTTTGATGATGATCCTGTGTCAGTACAGTTTGGTGATGATCCTGTATCAAAGCTGATTAATGATGATCCTGTGTCGGTATTGATTGTTTATGATCCTGTGTCAGTCCAGATTGATGGGGATCCTGTGTCAGTACAGGTTGATGACAATCCTGTATCAAAACTGATTAATGATCATCCTGTGTCAGTGCAGTTTGATGGGGATATTGAGTCAGTGCAGTTTAATGACGATCCTGTGTCAGTGCAGTTTGATGATGATCCGGTGTCAGTGCAGTTTGATGATGATCCTGTGTTAGTGGAGTTTGTTGATGATCCTGTGTCAGTACAGTTTGTTGATGATCCTGTGTCAGTACAGGTTGATGGGGATCCTGTGTCAGTGCAGTTTGATGGGTATTCTGTATCAGTGCAGATTGATGGGGATCCTGTGTCAGTACAGGTTGATGACAATCCTGTATCAAAACTGATTAATGACGATCCTGTGTCAGTGCAGTTTGATGGGGATACTGTGTCATTGCAGTTTGATGACTATCCTGTGTGAGTGCAGTTTGATGATGATCCTGTGTCAGGACTGTTTGATGATGATCCTGTGTCAGTGCAGTTTGATGATGATTCTGTGTCAGTACAGTTTGATGATGATCCTGTGTCAGTGCAGTTTGGTGATGATCCTGTGTCAGTGCAGTTTGATGGGGATGCTGTGTCAGTACAGTTTGATGATCCTGTGTCAGTACAGTTTGATGATGATCCTGTGCCAGTGCAGATGGATGATGATCCTGTGTCAGTACAGTTTGATGGGGATCCTGTGTCAGTACAGTTTGATGATCATGTGTCAGTACAGTTTGATGATGATCATGTGTCATTGCAGTTTGATGATGATCCTGTGTCAGTACAGTTTAATGTTGATCCTGTGTCAATACAGTTTGATGATTATCCTGTGTCAGTGCAGTTTGGTGATGATCCAGTGTCAATATAGTTTGATGATGATCCTGTGTCTGGGCAGTTTGATGATGATCCTGTGTCAGTGCAGTTTAATGATGATCCTGTGTCAGTACAGTTTGATGGGGATCCTGTGTCAGTGGAGTTTGATGATGAACATGTGTCACTACAGTTTGATGATGATCCTGTGTCAGTACAGTTTGATGATGATCCTGTGTCGGTACAGTTTGATGGGCGTCCTGTGCCACTATAGACTGATGACAATCCTGGGTCAGTACATTTTGATGGGGATTCTGTGTCACTACAGATTGATGATGATCATGGATCAGTACATTTTGTTTCTAATCATGTGTCAGCATAGTTTGATGTGAATCCTGTGTCAGTACAGTTTGATGATGATCCTTTGTCAGTACAGATTGATGACAATCCTGTGTCAGTACAGTTTGATGGGATCCTGTGTCAGCACAGTTTGATGACGATCCTGTATCATTACAGATTGTTGATGATTCTGTGTCAGTGCAGTTTGATGATGATCCTTTGTCAGTACAGTTTGATGACAATCCTGTGTCAGTGCAGTTTGATGGGGATCCTGTGTCAGTACAGTTTAATGATGATCTTGTGTCAGTACAGTTTGTTGATGATCCTGCATCATTACAGTTTGATGAGAATTCTTTGTCTGTACCTTCTGATTGGGATCCTGTGTCAGTACATTTTGATGACAATCCTCCCTTAGTACAGATTGATTACGATGCTGTGTCCTTACAGTTTGATGACGATCCTGTGTCAGTTCAGATTGATGGGGATCCTGTGTCAGTTCAGGTTAATGGGGATCCTGTATCAAAGCTGATTAATGACGATCCTGTGTCGGTATTGATTGTTCATGATCCTGTGTCAGTCCAGATTGATGATGATCCTATGTCAGTGCAGTTTGATGATGATCATGTGTCTGTACAGTTTGATGGGGATCCTGTGTCAGTACAGTTTGATGATGATCCTGTGTCAGGGCAGTTTGATGATGATCCTGTGTCAGTGCAGTTTAATGATGATCCTGTGTCAGTACAGTTTGATGGGGATCCTGTGTCAGTGGAGTTTGATGATGAACATGTGTCACTACAGTTTGATGATGATCCTGTGTCAGTACAGTTTGATGATGATCCTGTGTCGGTACAGTTTGATGGGCGTCCTGTGCCACTATAGACTGATGACAATCCTGGGTCAGTACATTTTGATGGGGATTCTGTGTCACTACAGATTGATGATGATCATGGATCAGTACATTTTGTTTCTAATCATGTGTCAGCATAGTTTGATGTGAATCCTGTGTCAGTACAGTTTGATGATGATTCTTTGTCAGTACAGATTGATGACAATCCTGTGTCAGTACAGCTTGATGGGATCCTGTGTCAGCACAGTTTGATGACGATCCTGTATCATTACAGATTGTTGATGATCCTGTGTCAGTGCAGTTTGATGATGATCCTTTGTCAGTACAGTTTGATGACAATCCTGTGTCAGTGCAGTTTGATGGGGATCCTGTGTCAGTACAGTTTAATGATGATCTTGTGTCAGTACAGTTTGTTGATGATCCTGCATCATTACAGTTTGATGAGAATTCTTTGTCTGTACCTTCTGATTGGGATCCTGTGTCAGTACATTTTGATGACAATCCTCCCTTAGTACAGATTGATTACGATGCTGTGTCCTTACAGTTTGATGACGATCCTGTGTCAGTTCAGATTGATGGGGATCCTGTGTCAGTTCAGGTTAATGGGGATCCTGTATCAAAGCTGATTAATGACGATCCTGTGTCGGTATTGATTGTTCATGATCCTGTGTCAGTCCAGATTGATGATGATCCTATGTCAGTGCAGTTTGATGATGATCATGTGTCTGTACAGTTTGATGGGGATCCTGTGTCAGTACAGTTTGATGATGATCCTGTATCACTGCAGTTTGATGATGATCTTCTGTCAGTGCAGTTGATGATGATCCTGTGTCAGTGCAGTTTGATGATGATCCTGTGTCAGTCCAGATTGATGATGATCCTATGTCAGTGCAGTTTGATGATGATCATGTGTCTGTACAGTTTGATGGGGATCCTGTGTCAGTACAGTTTGATGATGATCCTGTATCACTGCAGTTTGATGATGATCCTCTGTCAGTGCAGTTTGATGATGATCCTGTGTCAGTGCAGTTTGATGATCATCCTGTGTCAGTACAGTTTGATGATGATCCTGTATCTGTACAGTTTGATGATGATCCTCTGTCAGTGTAGTTTGATGACGATCCTTTGTCAGTGCAGTTTGATGATAATCCTCTGTCAGTGCAGTTTGATGATGATCCTTTGTCAGTGCAGTTTGATGATGATCCTGTGTCAGTACAGTTTGATGATGATCCTGTGTCAGTGCAGTTTGATGATCATCCTGTGTCAGTACAGTTTGATGGTGATCCTGTGTCAGTACAGTTTGATGATGATCCTGTATCTGTACAGTTTGATGGTGATCCTGTATCAGTGCAGTTTGATGATGATCCTGTGTCAGTGCAGTTTGATGACGATCCTTTGTCAGTGCAGTTTGATGATGATCCTGTGTCAGTGCAGTTTGATGATCATCCTGTGTCAGTGCAGTTTGATGGTGATCCTGTGTCAGTACAGTTTGATGATGATTATGTATGAGTACAGTTTGATGATGATCCTGTATCTGTACAGTTTGATGATGATTATGTATCAGTACAGTTTGATGTTGATCCTGTGTCAGTACAGTTTGATGTTGATCCTGGATCAGTACAGATTGATGTTGTTCCTGTATCAGTACAGATTGATGAAGATCCTGTGTCAGTGAATTTTGATGATGATTCTGTGTCAGTGCAGTTTGATGATGATCCTGTGTCAGTACAGTTTGGTGATGATCATCTGTCAGTGTAGTTTGGTGATGATCCTGTGTCAATACAGTTTGATGGGAATTCTGTGTCAGTACAGATTGGTGATGATCCTATATCAGTGCAGTTTGGTGATGATCCTGTGTCAGTACAGTTTGATGGGTAACCTGTGTCTGTACAGTTTGATGGGTATCCTGTGTCAGGACAGTTTGGTGATGATCATCTGTCAATACAGTTTGGTGAAGATCATGTGCCAGTTCACAATCATGGGAATACAGTGTCAGTACAGTTTGGTGATGATCCTGTGTCGGTGCAGTTTGGTGATGATCCTGTGTCAGTAGAGTTTGATGGGGACCATGTGTCAGTGCCATTTGATGATGATCCTGTGTCAGTACAGTTTGATGATGATCATGTCTCAGTACATTTTGATGGGGATCCTGTGTCGATACAGTTTAATGTGGATCCTGTGTCAGTACAGTTTAATGTTGATCCTGTGTCAATACAGTTTGATGATTATCCTGTGTCAGTACAGTTTGACGATGATCCTGTGTCAGGGCAGTTTGATGATGATCCTGTGTGAGTGCAGTTTGATGATCATCCTGTGTCAGTGCAGTTTGATGATGATCCTGTATCAGTACAGTTTGATGATGATCCTGTGTCAGTGCAGTTGGATGATGATCCTGTGTCAGTACAGTTTAATGGGGATTCTTTATCAGTACATTTTAATGTTGATCCTGTGTCAATACAGTTTGATAATTATCCTGTGTCAGTACAGTTTGACGATGATCCTGTGTCAGGGCAGTTTGATGATGATCCTGTGTCAGTGCAATTTGATGATGATCCTGTGTCAGTGCCGTTTGATTGGGATCCTGTGTCAGTGCAGTTTAATGGGGAGCCTGTGTCAGTACAGTTCGATGATTATCCTGTGTCAGTACAGCTTAATGTGGATCCTGTGTCAGTACAGTTTGATGGGGATCCTGTGTCAGTACAGTTTGATGATCCTGTGTCAGTACAGTTTGATGGGGATCCTGTGTCAGTACAGTTTGATGATCCTGTGTCAGTACAGTTTGATGATGATCCTGTGTCAGTGCAGTTTGATGATGATCCTGTGTCATTGCAGTTTGATGGGGATCCTGTGTCAGTGCAGTTTGATGACAATCCTGAGTCAGTATAGTTTGATGATGATCCTGTGTCAGTACAGTCTGATGGGGATTCTGTGTCAGTACCGATTGATGATAATCCTGTGTCAGTACAGTTTGATAGGGATCCTGTGTCACTACAGATTGATGATGATGCTGTATCAGTACAGATTAATGACGATCCTGTGTCAGTATAGTTTGCTGATGATCCTGTGTCAGTACAGTTTGATTATGATCATGTGTCCGTACAGTTTGATGGGAATCCTGTATCAGTACAGTTTGATGATGATCTTGTGTCAGTACAGTTAGGTGATGATCTTGTGTCAGTACAGTTTGATGATGATCCTGTGTCAGTGCAGTTTGATGATGATCCTGTGTCAGTGCAGTTTGATGATGATCCTGTGTCAGTGCAGATTGATGATGATCCTGTGTCAGTGCACTTTTTTGATGATCCTGTGTCAGTACAGTTTGATGATGATCCTGTGTCAGTGCAGATTGATGATGATCCTGTGTCAGTGCACTTTTTTGATGATCCTGTGTCAGTACAGTTTGATGATGATCCTGTGTCAGTGCAGTTTGATGATGATCCTGTGTCAGTACAGTTTGACGATGATCCTGTGTCAGGGCAGTTTGATGATGATCCTGTGTGAGTGCAGTTTGATGATCATCCTGTGTCAGTGCAGTTTGATGATGATCCTGTATCAGTACAGTTTGATGATGATCCTGTGTCAGTGCAGTTGGATGATGATCCTGTGTCAGTACAGTTTAATGGGGATTCTTTATCAGTACATTTTAATGTTGATCCTGTGTCAATACAGTTTGATAATTATCCTGTGTCAGTACAGTTTGACGATGATCCTGTGTCAGGGCAGTTTGATGATGATCCTGTGTCAGTGCAATTTGATGATGATCCTGTGTCAGTGCCGTTTGATTGGGATCCTGTGTCAGTGCAGTTTAATGGGGAGCCTGTGTCAGTACAGTTCGATGATTATCCTGTGTCAGTACAGCTTAATGTGGATCCTGTGTCAGTACAGTTTGATGGGGATCCTGTGTCAGTACAGTTTGATGATCCTGTGTCAGTACAGTTTGATGGGGATCCTGTGTCAGTACAGTTTGATGATCCTGTGTCAGTACAGTTTGATGATGATCCTGTGTCAGTGCAGTTTGATGATGATCCTGTGTCATTGCAGTTTGATGGGGATCCTGTGTCAGTGCAGTTTGATGACAATCCTGAGTCAGTATAGTTTGATGATGATCCTGTGTCAGTACAGTCTGATGGGGATTCTGTGTCAGTACCGATTGATGATAATCCTGTGTCAGTACAGTTTGATAGGGATCCTGTGTCACTACAGATTGATGATGATGCTGTATCAGTACAGATTAATGACGATCCTGTGTCAGTATAGTTTGCTGATGATCCTGTGTCAGTACAGTTTGATTATGATCATGTGTCCGTACAGTATGATGGGAATCCTGTATCAGTACAGTTTGATGATGATCTTGTGTCAGTACAGTTAGGTGATGATCTTGTGTCAGTACAGTTTGATGATGATCCTGTGTCAGTGCAGTTTGATGATGATCCTGTGTCAGTGCAGTTTGATGATGATCCTGTGTCAGTGCAGATTGATGATGATCCTGTGTCAGTGCACTTTTTTGATGATCCTGTGTCAGTACAGTTTGATGATGATCCTGTGTCAGTGCAGATTGATGATGATCCTGTGTCAGTGCACTTTTTTGATGATCCTGTGTCAGTACAGTTTGATGATGATCCTGTGTCAGTGCAGTTTGATGATGATCCTGTGTCAGTGCAGTTTGATGGGGATACTGTGTCAGTGCAGTTTGATAGGGATCCTTTGTCAGTGCAGTTTGATGACTATCCTGTGTCAGTATAGATTCTTGTTGATCCTGTGTCGGTGCAGTTTCATGATGATCTTGTGTTGGTAGAATTTGATGGTGATCCTTTGTCAGTGCACTTTGTTGATGATTCTGTGTCAGTGCAGTTTGATAGGGATCCTGTATCAGTACAGAGTTATGATGATCCTTTGTCAGTGCAGTTTGATAGGGATCCTGTGTCACTACAGATTGATGTTGATGCTGTATCAGTACAGATTAATGACGATCCTGTGTCAGTATAGTTTGCTGATGATCCTGTATCAATACAGTTTGATTATGATCATGTGTCCGTACAGTTTGATGGGAATCCTGTATCAGAACATTTTGATGATGATCTTGTTTCAGTACAGTTTGGTGATGATCCTGTGTCAGTACAGTTTGGTGATGATCCTGTGTCAGTACAGTTTGGTGATGATCCTGTGTCAGGACAGTTTGCTGATGATCCTGTCTTAGTGCACTTTGGTGATGATCCTGTGTCAGTACATTTTGATTGTTATCATGTGTCAGCACAGCTTGATGGGAAAACTGTGTCAGTACAGTTTGATGATGATCCTTTGTCACTTCAGTTTGATGATGGTCTTGTTTCAATGCAGATTGATGAAAATCCTGTATCAGTGGAGTTTGATGATGACCCTGAGTCAGTACAGTTTGATGATGATCCTGTGTCAGTGGAGTTTGATGATGACCCTGAGTCAGTACAGTTTGATGATGAACCTGTGTCAGTGCAGTTTGATGATGATCCTGTGTCAGTGCTGTTTGGTGATGGTCTTATGTCAGTACAGATTGATGAAGATCCTGTATCAGTGGAGTTTGATGATGACCCTGAGTCAGTACAGTTTGATGGGTATCCTGTGTCAGTGCAGTTTGATGGGGATTCTGTGTCACTACATGTTGATGATGATCCTGGGTCAATACAGATTGATGATGTTCATGTATCTGTACATTTTGATGGTGATCAAGTGCCAGCACAGTTTGATGGGAATCCCATGTCAGTACAGTTTGACGATGATCCTGTGTCAGTACAGTTTGATGATGATCATGTGTCAGTGGAGTTTGAAGATTATCCTGTGTCAGTGCAGTTTGGTGATGATCCTATTTCAGTGGAGTTTGGTAATGATCCTGTGTCAGTCCAGATTGATGATGATCCTGTGTCAGTACAGTTTGATGATGTTCCTGTGTCAGAGCAGTTTGATGATGCTCCTGTATCAATACAGTTTGGTGATGATCCTGTGTCAGTACAGTGTGATGATGATCTTGTCTTAGTGCACTTTGATGATGATCCTGTGTCAGTACATTTTGATGGTTATCATGTGTCAGCACAGCTTGATGGGAAAACTGTGTCAGTACAGTTTGATGATGATCCTGTGTCAGTGCAGTTTGATGATGGTCTTGTGTCAGTACAGATTGACGAAGATCCTGTATCAGTGGAGTTTGATGATGACCCTGAGTCAGTACAGTTTGATGATGAACCTGTGTCAGTGCAGTTTGATGATGATCCTGTGTCAAGGCAGTTTGATGATGATCCTGTGTCAGTGCAATCTGATGATGATCCTATGTCAGTTCAGTTTGATGACAATCCTGTGTCAGTACAGGTTGATGGAGATCCTGTGTTTGTACAGTTTGATGATGATCCTGTGTCAGTGCAGTTTGATGATGATCCTGTGTCATTGCAGTTTGATGGGGATCCTGTGTCAGTGCAGTTTGATGACAATCCTGAGTCAGTATAGTTTGATGATGATCCTGTGTCAGTACAGTTTGATGGGGATTCTGTGTCACTACAGATTGATGATGATGCTGTATCAGTACAGATTAATGATGATCCTGTGTCAGTATAGTTTGCTGATGATCCTGTGTCAGTACAGTTTGATTATGATCATGTGTCCGTACAGTTTGATGGGAATCCTGTATCAGTACAGTTTGATGATGATCTTGTGTCAGTACAGTTAGGTGATGATCTTGTGTCAGTACAGTTTGATGATGATCCTGTGTCAGTGCAGATTGATGATGATCCTGTGTCAGTGCACTTTGATGATGGTCCAGTGTCAGTACAGTTTGATGATGATCCTGTCTCTGTACAGTTTGATGATGATCCTTTGTCAGTACAGATTGATGACGATCCTGTGTCAGTACAGTTTGATGGTGATCCTGTGTCAGTGCAGTTTGGTGACGATCCTGCATCATTACAGTTTGATGACAATTCTTTTTCTGTACAGTCTGATTGAGATCCTGTGTCAATACATTTTGATGACAATCCTCCCTTAGTAAGATTGATTACGATGCTGTGTCCTTACAGATTGATGATGATCCTGTGTCAGTGCAATTTGATGATGATCCTGTGTCAGTGCAGTTTCATGATGATCCTGTGTCAGTGCAGTTTGATGATGATCCTGTGTCAGTGCAGATTGATGATGATCCTGTGTCAGTGCACTTTGATGATGATCCAGTGTCAGTACAGTTTGATGATGATCCTGTGTCAGTGCAGTTTGATGATGATCCTGTGTCAGTGCAGTTTGATGATGATCCTGTGTCAGTACAGTTGGATGATGATCCTGTGTCAGTACAGTTTGATGATGAACCTGTGTCAGTGCAGTTTGATTGGAATCCTGTGTCAGTACAGATTGATGATGATCCTGTATCAGTACCGATTAATGACGATCCTGTGTCAGTACAGTTTGATGACGATCCTGTGTCAGTACAGTCTGATGGGAATCCTGTGTGAGTGCTGTTTGATTGGAATCCTGTGTCAGTCTGGACTGATGACAATCCTGGGTCAGTGCAGTTTGATAGGGATTCTCTGTCACTACAGATTGATGATGATCATGTATCAGTACATTTTGATTGTGATCATGTGTCAGCATGGTTTGATGCGAATCCTGTCTCTGTACAGTTTGATGATGATCCTTTGTCAGTACAGATTGATGACGATCCTGTGTCAGTACAGTTTGATGGTGATCCTGTGTCAGTGCAGTTTGGTGACGATCCTGCATCATTACAGTTTGATGACAATTCTTTTTCTGTACAGTCTGATTGAGATCCTGTGTCAATACATTTTGATGACAATCCTCCCTTAGTAAGATTGATTACGATGCTGTGTCCTTACAGATTGATGATGATCCTGTGTCAGTGCAATTTGATGATGATCCTGTGTCAGTGCAGTTTCATGATGATCCTGTGTCAGTTCAGTTTGATGATGATCCTGTGTCAGTGCAGTTTCATGACGATCCTGTGTCAGTTCAGTTTGATGATGATCCTGTGTCAGTACAGTTTGGTGATGATCCTGTATCAAAGCTGATTAATGATGATCCTGTGTCGGTATTGATTGTTTATGATCCTGTGTCAGTCCAGATTGATGGGGATCCTGTGTCAGTACAGGTTGATGACAATCCTGTATCAAAACTGATTAATGATCATCCTGTGTCAGTGCAGTTTGATGGGGATATTGAGTCAGTGCAGTTTAATGACGATCCTGTGTCAGTGCAGTTTGATGATGATCCGGTGTCAGTGCAGTTTGATGATGATCCTGTATCAGTGCAGTTTGATGGGGATACTGTGTCAATGCAGTTTGATGGGGATACTGTGTCAGTGCAGTTTGATAGGGATCCTCTGTCAGTGCAGTTTGATGACTATCCTGTGTCAGTATAGATTCTTGTTGATCCTGTGTCGGTGCAGTTTCATGATGATCTTGTGTTGGTAGAATTTGATGGTGATCCTTTGTCAGTACACTTTGTTGATGATTCTGTGTCAGTGCAGTTTGATGATGATCCTGTGTCAGGACTGTTTGATGATGATCCTGTGTTAGTGGAGTTTGTTGATGATCCTGTGTCAGTACAGTTTGTTGATGATCCTGTGTCAGTACAGGTTGATGGGGATCCTGTGTCAGTGCAGTTTGATGGGTATTCTGTATCAGTGCAGATTGATGGGGATCCTGTGTCAGTACAGGTTGATGACAATCCTGTATCAAAACTGATTAATGACGATCCTGTGTCAGTGCAGTTTGATGGGGATACTGTGTCATTGCAGTTTGATGACTATCCTGTGTGAGTGCAGTTTGATGATGATCCTGTGTCAGGACTGTTTGATGATGATCCTGTGTCAGTGCAGTTTGATGATGATTCTGTGTCAGTACAGTTTGATGATGATCCTGTGTCAGTGCAGTTTGGTGATGATCCTGTGTCAGTGCAGTTTGATGGGGATGCTGTGTCAGTACAGTTTGATGATCCTGTGTCAGTACAGTTTGATGATGATCCTGTGCCAGTGCAGATGGATGATGATCCTGTGTCAGTACAGTTTGATGGGGATCCTGTGTCAGTACAGTTTGATGACCATGTGTCAGTACAGTTTGATGATGATCATGTGTCATTGCAGTTTGATGATGATCCTGTGTCAGTACAGTTTAATGTTGATCCTGTGTCAATACAGTTTGATGATTATCCTGTGTCAGTGCAGTTTGGTGATGATCCAGTGTCAATATAGTTTGATGATGATCCTGTGTCAGGGCAGTTTGATGATGATCCTGTGTCAGTGCAGTTTAATGATGATCCTGTGTCAGTACAGTTTGATGGGGATCCTGTGTCAGTGGAGTTTGATGATGAACATGTGTCACTACAGTTTGATGATGATCCTGTGTCAGTACAGTTTGATGATGATCCTGTGTCGGTACAGTTTGATGGGCGTCCTGTGCCACTATAGACTGATGACAATCCTGGGTCAGTACATTTTGATGGGGATTCTGTGTCACTACAGATTGATGATGATCATGGATCAGTACATTTTGTTTCTAATCATGTGTCAGCATAGTTTGATGTGAATCCTGTGTCAGTACAGTTTGATGATGATCCTTTGTCAGTACAGATTGATGACAATCCTGTGTCAGTACAGTTTGATGGGATCCTGTGTCAGCACAGTTTGATGACGATCCTGTATCATTACAGATTGTTGATGATTCTGTGTCAGTGCAGTTGGATGATGATCCTTTGTCAGTACAGTTTGATGACAATCCTGTGTCAGTGCAGTTTGATGGGGATCCTGTGTCAGTACAGTTTAATGATGATCTTGTGTCAGTACAGTTTGTTGATGATCCTGCATCATTACAGTTTGATGAGAATTCTTTGTCTGTACCTTCTGATTGGGATCCTGTGTCAGTACATTTTGATGACAATCCTCCCTTAGTACAGATTGATTACGATGCTGTGTCCTTACAGTTTGATGACGATCCTGTGTCAGTTCAGATTGATGGGGATCCTGTGTCAGTTCAGGTTAATGGGGATCCTGTATCAAAGCTGATTAATGACGATCCTGTGTCGGTATTGATTGTTCATGATCCTGTGTCAGTCCAGATTGATGATGATCCTATGTCAGTGCAGTTTGATGATGATCATGTGTCTGTACAGTTTGATGGGGATCCTGTGTCAGTACAGTTTGATGATGATCCTGTATCACTGCAGTTTGATGATGATCTTCTGTCAGTGCAGTTGATGATGATCCTGTGTCAGTGCAGTTTGATGATGATCCTGTGTCAGTCCAGATTGATGATGATCCTATGTCAGTGCAGTTTGATGATGATCATGTGTCTGTACAGTTTGATGGGGATCCTGTGTCAGTACAGTTTGATGATGATCCTGTATCACTGCAGTTTGATGATGATCCTCTGTCAGTGCAGTTTGATGATGATCCTGTGTCAGTGCAGTTTGATGATCATCCTGTGTCAGTACAGTTTGATGATGATCCTGTATCTGTACAGTTTGATGATGATCCTCTGTCAGTGTAGTTTGATGACGATCCTTTGTCAGTGCAGTTTGATGATAATCCTCTGTCAGTGCAGTTTGATGATGATCCTTTGTCAGTGCAGTTTGATGATGATCCTGTGTCAGTACAGTTTGATGATGATCCTGTGTCAGTGCAGTTTGATGATCATCCTGTGTCAGTACAGTTTGATGGTGATCCTGTGTCAGTACAGTTTGATGATGATCCTGTATCTGTACAGTTTGATGGTGATCCTGTATCAGTGCAGTTTGATGATGATCCTGTGTCAGTGCAGTTTGATGACGATCCTTTGTCAGTGCAGTTTGATGATGATCCTGTGTCAGTGCAGTTTGATGATCATCCTGTGTCAGTGCAGTTTGATGGTGATCCTGTGTCAGTACAGTTTGATGATGATTATGTATGAGTACAGTTTGATGATGATCCTGTATCTGTACAGTTTGATGATGATTATGTATCAGTACAGTTTGATGTTGATCCTGTGTCAGTACAGTTTGATGTTGATCCTGGATCAGTACAGATTGATGTTGTTCCTGTATCAGTACAGATTGATGAAGATCCTGTGTCAGTGAATTTTGATGATGATTCTGTGTCAGTGCAGTTTGATGATGATCCTGTGTCAGTACAGTTTGGTGATGATCATCTGTCAGTGTAGTTTGGTGATGATCCTGTGTCAATACAGTTTGATGGGAATTCTGTGTCAGTACAGATTGGTGATGATCCTATATCAGTGCAGTTTGGTGATGATCCTGTGTCAGTACAGTTTGATGGGTAACCTGTGTCTGTACAGTTTGATGGGTATCCTGTGTCAGGACAGTTTGGTGATGATCATCTGTCAATACAGTTTGGTGAAGATCATGTGCCAGTTCACATTCATGGGAATACAGTGTCAGTACAGTTTGGTGATGATCCTGTGTCGGTGCAGTTTGGTGATGATCCTGTGTCAGTAGAGTTTGATGGGGACCATGTGTCAGTGCAATTTGATGATGATCCTGTGTCAGTACAGTTTGATGATGATCATGTCTCAGTACATTTTGATGGGGATCCTGTGTCGATACAGTTTAATGTGGATCCTGTGTCAGTACAGTTTAATGTTGATCCTGTGTCAATACAGTTTGATGATTATCCTGTGTCAGTACAGTTTGACGATGATCCTGTGTCAGGGCAGTTTGATGATGATCCTGTGTGAGTGCAGTTTGATGATCATCCTGTGTCAGTGCAGTTTGATGATGATCCTGTATCAGTACAGTTTGATGATGATCCTGTGTCAGTGCAGTTGGATGATGATCCTGTGTCAGTACAGTTTAATGGGGATTCTTTATCAGTACAGTTTAATGTTGATCCTGTGTCAATACAGTTTGATGATTATCCTGTGTCAGTACAGTTTGACGATGATCCTGTGTCAGGGCAGTTTGATGATGATCCTGTGTCAGTGCAATTTGATGATGATCCTGTGTCAGTGCCGTTTGATTGGGATCCTGTGTCAGTGCAGTTTAATGGGGAGCCTGTGTCAGTACAGTTCGATGATTATCCTGTGTCAGTACAGCTTAATGTGGATCCTGTGTCAGTACAGTTTGATGGGGATCCTGTGTCAGTACAGTTTGATGATCCTGTGTCAGTACAGTTTGATGGGGATCCTGTGTCAGTACAGTTTGATGATCCTGTGTCAGTACAGTTTGATGATGATCCTGTGTCAGTGCAGTTTGATGATGATCCTGTGTCATTGCAGTTTGATGGGGATCCTGTGTCAGTGCAGTTTGATGACAATCCTGAGTCAGTATAGTTTGATGATGATCCTGTGTCAGTACAGTTTGATGGGGATTCTGTGTCAGTACCGATTGATGATAATCCTGTGTCAGTACAGTTTGATAGGGATCCTGTGTCACTACAGATTGATGATGATGCTGTATCAGTACAGATTAATGATGATCCTGTGTCAGTATAGTTTGCTGATGATCCTGTGTCAGTACAGTTTGATTATGATCATGTGTCCGTACAGTTTGATGGGAATCCTGTATCAGTACAGTTTGATGATGATCTTGTGTCAGTACAGTTAGGTGATGATCTTGTGTCAGTACAGTTTGATGATGATCCTGTGTCAGTGCAGTTTGATGATGATCCTGTGTCAGTGCAGTTTGATGATGATCCTGTGTCAGTGCAGATTGATGATGATCCTGTGTCAGTGCACTTTGATGATGATCCTGTGTCAGTACAGTTTGATGATGATCCTGTGTCAGTGCAGTTTGATGATGATCCTGTGTCAGTGCAGTTTGATGATGATCCTGTGTCAGTGCAGTTTGATTGGTATCCTGTGTCAGTACAGATTGATGATGATCCTGTATCAGTACCGATTAATGACGATCCTGTGTCAGTACAGTTTGATACGATCCTGTGTCAGTACAGTCTGATGGGAATCCTGTGTGAGTGCTGTTTGATTGGAATGCTGTGTCAGTGTGGACTGATGACAATCCTGGGTCAGTACGGTTTGATAGGGATTCTCTGTCACTACAGATTGATGATGATCATGTATCAGTACATTTTGATTGTGATCATGTGTCAGCATGGTTTGATGCGAATCCTGTCTCTGTACAGTTTGATGATGATCCTTTGTCAGTACAGATTGATGACGATCCTGTGTCAGTACAGTTTGATGGTGATCCTGTGTCAGTGCAGTTTGGTGACGATCCTACATCATTACAGTTTGATGACAATTCTTTTTCTGTACAGTCTGATTGAGATCCTGTGTCAATACATTTTGATGACAATCCTCCCTTAGTAAGATTGATTACGATGCTGTGTCCTTACAGATTGATGATGATCCTGTGTCAGTGCAATTTGATGATGATCCTGTGTCAGTGCAGTTTGATGACGATCCTGTGTCAGTTCAGTTTGATGATGATCCTGTGTCAGTACAGTTTGGTGATGATCCTGTATCAAAGCTGATTAATGATGATCCTGTGTCGGTATTGATTGTTTATGATCCTGTGTCAGTCCAGATTGATGGGGATCCTGTGTCAGTACAGGTTGATGACAATCCTGTATCAAAACTGATTAATGATGATCCTGTGTCAGTGCATTTTGATGGGGATATTGAGTCAGTGCAGTTTAATGACGATCCTGTGTCAGTGCAGTTTGATGATGATCCGGTGTCAGTGCAGTTTGATGATGATCCTGTATCAGTGCAGTTTGATGGGGATACTGTGTCAGTGCAGTTTGATGGAGATACTGTGTCAGTGCAGTTTGATAGGGATCCTCTGTCAGTGCAGTTTGATGACTATCCTGTGTCAGTATAGATTCTTGTTGATCCTGTGTCGGTGCAGTTTCATGATGATCTTGTGTTGGTAGAATTTGATGGTGATCCTTTGTCAGTGCACTTTGTTGATGATTCTGTGTCAGTGCAGTTTGATGATGATCCTGTATCAAAACTGATTAATGACGATCCTGTGTCAGTGCAGTTTGATGGGGATACTGTGTCATTGCAGTTTGATGACTATCCTGTGTGAGTGCAGTTTGATGATGATCCTGTGTCAGGACTGTTTGATGATGATCCTGTGTCAGTGCAGTTTGATGATGATTCTGTGTCAGTACAGTTTGATGATGATCCTGTGTCAGTGCAGTTTCATGACGATCCTGTGTCAGTTCAGTTTGATGATGATCCTGTGTCAGTACAGTTTGGTGATGATCCTGTATCAAAGCTGATTAATGATGATCCTGTGTCGGTATTGATTGTTTATGATCCTGTGTCAGTCCAGATTGATGGGGATCCTGTGTCAGTACAGGTTGATGACAATCCTGTATCAAAACTGATTAATGATCATCCTGTGTCAGTGCAGTTTGATGGGGATATTGAGTCAGTGCAGTTTAATGACGATCCTGTGTCAGTGCAGTTTGATGATGATCCGGTGTCAGTGCAGTTTGATGATGATCCTGTATCAGTGCAGTTTGATGGGGATACTGTGTCAATGCAGTTTGATGGGGATACTGTGTCAGTGCAGTTTGATAGGGATCCTCTGTCAGTGCAGTTTGATGACTATCCTGTGTCAGTATAGATTCTTGTTGATCCTGTGTCGGTGCAGTTTCATGATGATCTTGTGTTGGTAGAATTTGATGGTGATCCTTTGTCAGTACACTTTGTTGATGATTCTGTGTCAGTGCAGTTTGATGATGATCCTGTGTCAGGACTGTTTGATGATGATCCTGTGTTAGTGGAGTTTGTTGATGATCCTGTGTCAGTACAGTTTGTTGATGATCCTGTGTCAGTACAGGTTGATGGGGATCCTGTGTCAGTGCAGTTTGATGGGTATTCTGTATCAGTGCAGATTGATGGGGATCCTGTGTCAGTACAGGTTGATGACAATCCTGTATCAAAACTGATTAATGACGATCCTGTGTCAGTGCAGTTTGATGGGGATACTGTGTCATTGCAGTTTGATGACTATCCTGTGTGAGTGCAGTTTGATGATGATCCTGTGTCAGGACTGTTTGATGATGATCCTGTGTCAGTGCAGTTTGATGATGATTCTGTGTCAGTACAGTTTGATGATGATCCTGTGTCAGTGCAGTTTGGTGATGATCCTGTGTCAGTGCAGTTTGATGGGGATGCTGTGTCAGTACAGTTTGATGATCCTGTGTCAGTACAGTTTGATGATGATCCTGTGCCAGTGCAGATGGATGATGATCCTGTGTCAGTACAGTTTGATGGGGATCCTGTGTCAGTACAGTTTGATGATCATGTGTCAGTACAGTTTGATGATGATCATGTGTCATTGCAGTTTGATGATGATCCTGTGTCAGTACAGTTTAATGTTGATCCTGTGTCAATACAGTTTGATGATTATCCTGTGTCAGTGCAGTTTGGTGATGATCCAGTGTCAATATAGTTTGATGATGATCCTGTGTCAGGGCAGTTTGATGATGATCCTGTGTCAGTGCAGTTTAATGATGATCCTGTGTCAGTACAGTTTGATGGGGATCCTGTGTCAGTGGAGTTTGATGATGAACATGTGTCACTACAGTTTGATGATGATCCTGTGTCAGTACAGTTTGATGATGATCCTGTGTCGGTACAGTTTGATGGGCGTCCTGTGCCACTATAGACTGATGACAATCCTGGGTCAGTACATTTTGATGGGGATTCTGTGTCACTACAGATTGATGATGATCATGGATCAGTACATTTTGTTTCTAATCATGTGTCAGCATAGTTTGATGTGAATCCTGTGTCAGTACAGTTTGATGATGATCCTTTGTCAGTACAGATTGATGACAATCCTGTGTCAGTACAGTTTGATGGGATCCTGTGTCAGCACAGTTTGATGACGATCCTGTATCATTACAGATTGTTGATGATTCTGTGTCAGTGCAGTTGGATGATGATCCTTTGTCAGTACAGTTTGATGACAATCCTGTGTCAGTGCAGTTTGATGGGGATCCTGTGTCAGTACAGTTTAATGATGATCTTGTGTCAGTACAGTTTGTTGATGATCCTGCATCATTACAGTTTGATGAGAATTCTTTGTCTGTACCTTCTGATTGGGATCCTGTGTCAGTACATTTTGATGACAATCCTCCCTTAGTACAGATTGATTACGATGCTGTGTCCTTACAGTTTGATGACGATCCTGTGTCAGTTCAGATTGATGGGGATCCTGTGTCAGTTCAGGTTAATGGGGATCCTGTATCAAAGCTGATTAATGACGATCCTGTGTCGGTATTGATTGTTCATGATCCTGTGTCAGTCCAGATTGATGATGATCCTATGTCAGTGCAGTTTGATGATGATCATGTGTCTGTACAGTTTGATGGGGATCCTGTGTCAGTACAGTTTGATGATGATCCTGTATCACTGCAGTTTGATGATGATCTTCTGTCAGTGCAGTTGATGATGATCCTGTGTCAGTGCAGTTTGATGATGATCCTGTGTCAGTCCAGATTGATGATGATCCTATGTCAGTGCAGTTTGATGATGATCATGTGTCTGTACAGTTTGATGGGGATCCTGTGTCAGTACAGTTTGATGATGATCCTGTATCACTGCAGTTTGATGATGATCCTCTGTCAGTGCAGTTTGATGATGATCCTGTGTCAGTGCAGTTTGATGATCATCCTGTGTCAGTACAGTTTGATGATGATCCTGTATCTGTACAGTTTGATGATGATCCTCTGTCAGTGTAGTTTGATGACGATCCTTTGTCAGTGCAGTTTGATGATAATCCTCTGTCAGTGCAGTTTGATGATGATCCTTTGTCAGTGCAGTTTGATGATGATCCTGTGTCAGTACAGTTTGATGATGATCCTGTGTCAGTGCAGTTTGATGATCATCCTGTGTCAGTACAGTTTGATGGTGATCCTGTGTCAGTACAGTTTGATGATGATCCTGTATCTGTACAGTTTGATGGTGATCCTGTATCAGTGCAGTTTGATGATGATCCTGTGTCAGTGCAGTTTGATGACGATCCTTTGTCAGTGCAGTTTGATGATGATCCTGTGTCAGTGCAGTTTGATGATCATCCTGTGTCAGTGCAGTTTGATGGTGATCCTGTGTCAGTACAGTTTGATGATGATTATGTATGAGTACAGTTTGATGATGATCCTGTATCTGTACAGTTTGATGATGATTATGTATCAGTACAGTTTGATGTTGATCCTGTGTCAGTACAGTTTGATGTTGATCCTGGATCAGTACAGATTGATGTTGTTCCTGTATCAGTACAGATTGATGAAGATCCTGTGTCAGTGAATTTTGATGATGATTCTGTGTCAGTGCAGTTTGATGATGATCCTGTGTCAGTACAGTTTGGTGATGATCATCTGTCAGTGTAGTTTGGTGATGATCCTGTGTCAATACAGTTTGATGGGAATTCTGTGTCAGTACAGATTGGTGATGATCCTATATCAGTGCAGTTTGGTGATGATCCTGTGTCAGTACAGTTTGATGGGTAACCTGTGTCTGTACAGTTTGATGGGTATCCTGTGTCAGGACAGTTTGGTGATGATCATCTGTCAATACAGTTTGGTGAAGATCATGTGCCAGTTCACATTCATGGGAATACAGTGTCAGTACAGTTTGGTGATGATCCTGTGTCGGTGCAGTTTGGTGATGATCCTGTGTCAGTAGAGTTTGATGGGGACCATGTGTCAGTGCAATTTGATGATGATCCTGTGTCAGTACAGTTTGATGATGATCATGTCTCAGTACATTTTGATGGGGATCCTGTGTCGATACAGTTTAATGTGGATCCTGTGTCAGTACAGTTTAATGTTGATCCTGTGTCAATACAGTTTGATGATTATCCTGTGTCAGTACAGTTTGACGATGATCCTGTGTCAGGGCAGTTTGATGATGATCCTGTGTGAGTGCAGTTTGATGATCATCCTGTGTCAGTGCAGTTTGATGATGATCCTGTATCAGTACAGTTTGATGATGATCCTGTGTCAGTGCAGTTGGATGATGATCCTGTGTCAGTACAGTTTAATGGGGATTCTTTATCAGTACAGTTTAATGTTGATCCTGTGTCAATACAGTTTGATGATTATCCTGTGTCAGTACAGTTTGACGATGATCCTGTGTCAGGGCAGTTTGATGATGATCCTGTGTCAGTGCAATTTGATGATGATCCTGTGTCAGTGCCGTTTGATTGGGATCCTGTGTCAGTGCAGTTTAATGGGGAGCCTGTGTCAGTACAGTTCGATGATTATCCTGTGTCAGTACAGCTTAATGTGGATCCTGTGTCAGTACAGTTTGATGGGGATCCTGTGTCAGTACAGTTTGATGATCCTGTGTCAGTACAGTTTGATGGGGATCCTGTGTCAGTACAGTTTGATGATCCTGTGTCAGTACAGTTTGATGATGATCCTGTGTCAGTGCAGTTTGATGATGATCCTGTGTCATTGCAGTTTGATGGGGATCCTGTGTCAGTGCAGTTTGATGACAATCCTGAGTCAGTATAGTTTGATGATGATCCTGTGTCAGTACAGTTTGATGGGGATTCTGTGTCAGTACCGATTGATGATAATCCTGTGTCAGTACAGTTTGATAGGGATCCTGTGTCACTACAGATTGATGATGATGCTGTATCAGTACAGATTAATGATGATCCTGTGTCAGTATAGTTTGCTGATGATCCTGTGTCAGTACAGTTTGATTATGATCATGTGTCCGTACAGTTTGATGGGAATCCTGTATCAGTACAGTTTGATGATGATCTTGTGTCAGTACAGTTAGGTGATGATCTTGTGTCAGTACAGTTTGATGATGATCCTGTGTCAGTGCAGTTTGATGATGATCCTGTGTCAGTGCAGTTTGATGATGATCCTGTGTCAGTGCAGATTGATGATGATCCTGTGTCAGTGCACTTTGATGATGATCCTGTGTCAGTACAGTTTGATGATGATCCTGTGTCAGTGCAGTTTGATGATGATCCTGTGTCAGTGCAGTTTGATGATGATCCTGTGTCAGTGCAGTTTGATTGGTATCCTGTGTCAGTACAGATTGATGATGATCCTGTATCAGTACCGATTAATGACGATCCTGTGTCAGTACAGTTTGATACGATCCTGTGTCAGTACAGTCTGATGGGAATCCTGTGTGAGTGCTGTTTGATTGGAATGCTGTGTCAGTGTGGACTGATGACAATCCTGGGTCAGTACGGTTTGATAGGGATTCTCTGTCACTACAGATTGATGATGATCATGTATCAGTACATTTTGATTGTGATCATGTGTCAGCATGGTTTGATGCGAATCCTGTCTCTGTACAGTTTGATGATGATCCTTTGTCAGTACAGATTGATGACGATCCTGTGTCAGTACAGTTTGATGGTGATCCTGTGTCAGTGCAGTTTGGTGACGATCCTACATCATTACAGTTTGATGACAATTCTTTTTCTGTACAGTCTGATTGAGATCCTGTGTCAATACATTTTGATGACAATCCTCCCTTAGTAAGATTGATTACGATGCTGTGTCCTTACAGATTGATGATGATCCTGTGTCAGTGCAATTTGATGATGATCCTGTGTCAGTGCAGTTTGATGACGATCCTGTGTCAGTTCAGTTTGATGATGATCCTGTGTCAGTACAGTTTGGTGATGATCCTGTATCAAAGCTGATTAATGATGATCCTGTGTCGGTATTGATTGTTTATGATCCTGTGTCAGTCCAGATTGATGGGGATCCTGTGTCAGTACAGGTTGATGACAATCCTGTATCAAAACTGATTAATGATGATCCTGTGTCAGTGCATTTTGATGGGGATATTGAGTCAGTGCAGTTTAATGACGATCCTGTGTCAGTGCAGTTTGATGATGATCCGGTGTCAGTGCAGTTTGATGATGATCCTGTATCAGTGCAGTTTGATGGGGATACTGTGTCAGTGCAGTTTGATGGAGATACTGTGTCAGTGCAGTTTGATAGGGATCCTCTGTCAGTGCAGTTTGATGACTATCCTGTGTCAGTATAGATTCTTGTTGATCCTGTGTCGGTGCAGTTTCATGATGATCTTGTGTTGGTAGAATTTGATGGTGATCCTTTGTCAGTGCACTTTGTTGATGATTCTGTGTCAGTGCAGTTTGATGATGATCCTGTATCAAAACTGATTAATGACGATCCTGTGTCAGTGCAGTTTGATGGGGATACTGTGTCATTGCAGTTTGATGACTATCCTGTGTGAGTGCAGTTTGATGATGATCCTGTGTCAGGACTGTTTGATGATGATCCTGTGTCAGTGCAGTTTGATGATGATTCTGTGTCAGTACAGTTTGATGATGATCCTGTGTCAGTACAGTTTGATGATGATCCTGTGTCAGTGCAGTTTGATGATGATCCTGTGTCAGTGCAGTTTGGTGATGATCCTGTGTCAGTGCAGTTTGATGGGGATGCTGTGTCAGTACAGTTTGATGATCCTGTGTCAGTACAGTTTGATGATGATCCTGTGCCAGTGCAGATGGATGATGATCCTGTGTGAGTACAGTTTGATGGGGATCTTGTGTCAGTACAGTTTGATGATCATGTGTCAGTACAGTTTGATGATGATCATGTGTCATTGCAGTTTGATGATGATCCTGTGTCAGTACAGTTTAATGTTGATCCTGTGTCAATACAGTTTGATGATTATCCTGTGTCAGTGCAGTTTGGTGATGATCCAGTGTCAATACAGTTTGATGATGATCCTGTGTCAGGGCAGTTTGATGATGATCCTGTGTCAGTGCAGTTTAATGATGATCCTGTGTCAGTACAGTTTGATGGGGATCCTGTGTCAGTGGAGTTTGATGATGAACATGTGTCACTACAGTTTGATGATGATCCTGTGTCAGTACAGTTTGATGATGATCCTGTGTCGGTACAGTTTGATGGGCGTCCTGTGCCACTATAGACTGATGACAATCCTGGGTCAGTACATTTTGATGGGGATTCTGTGTCACTACAGATTGATGATGATCATGGATCAGTACATTTTTTTTCTAATCATGTGTCAGCATAGTTTGATGTGAATCCTGTGTCAGTACAGTTTGATGATGATTCTTTGTCAGTACAGATTGATGACAATCCTGTGTCAGTACAGCTTGATGGGATCCTGTGTCAGCACAGTTTGATGACGATCCTGTATCATTACAGATTGTTGATGATCCTGTGTCAGTGCAGTTTGATGATGATCCTTTGTCAGTACAGTTTGATGACAATCCTGTGTCAGTGCAGTTTGATGGGGATCCTGTGTCAGTACAGTTTAATGATGATCTTGTGTCAGTACAGTTTGTTGATGATCCTGCATCATTACAGTTTGATGAGAATTCTTTGTCTGTACCTTCTGATTGGGATCCTGTGTCAGTACATTTTGATGACAATCCTCCCTTAGTACAGATTGATTACGATGCTGTGTCCTTACAGTTTGATGACGATCCTGTGTCAGTTCAGATTGATGGGGATCCTGTGTCAGTTCAGGTTAATGGGGATCCTGTATCAAAGCTGATTAATGACGATCCTGTGTCGGTATTGATTGTTCATGATCCTGTGTCAGTCCAGATTGATGATGATCCTATGTCAGTGCAGTTTGATGACGATCATGTGTCTGTACAGTTTGATGGGGATCCTGTGTCAGTACAGTTTGATGATGATCCTGTATCACTGCAGTTTGATGATGATCTTCTGTCAGTGCAGTTTGATGATGATCCTGTGTCAGTGCAGTTTGATGATGATCCTGTGTCAGTCCAGATTGATGATGATCCTATGTCAGTGCAGTTTGATGATGATCATGTGTCTGTACAGTTTGATGGGGATCCTGTGTCAGTACAGTTTGATGATGGTCCTGTATCACTGCAGTTTGATGATGATCCTCTGTCAGTGCAGTTTGATGATGATCCTGTGTCAGTGCAGTTTGATGATCATCCTGTGTCAGTACAGTTTGATGATGATCCTGTATCTGTACAGTTTGATGATGATCCTCTGTCAGTGTAGTTTGATGACGATCCTTTGTCAGTGCAGTTTGATGATAATCCTCTGTCAGTGCAGTTTGATGATGATCCTTTGTCAGTGCAGTTTGATGATGATCCTGTGTCAGTACAGTTTGATGATGATCCTGTGTCAGTGCAGTTTGATGATCATCCTGTGTCAGTACAGTTTGATGGTGATCCTGTGTCAGTACAGTTTGATGATGATCCTGTATCTGTACAGTTTGATGGTGATCCTGTATCAGTGCAGTTTGATGATGATCCTGTGTCAGTGCAGTTTGATGATCATCCTGTGTCAGTGCAGTTTGATGGTGATCCTGTGTCAGTACAGTTTGATGATGATTATGTATGAGTACAGTTTGATGATGATCCTGTATCTGTACAGTTTGATGATGATTATGTATCAGTACAGTTTGATGTTGATCCTGTGTCAGTACAGTTTGATGTTGATCCTGGATCAGTACAGATTGATGTTGTTCCTGTATCAGTACAGATTGATGAAGATCCTGTGTCAGTGAATTTTGATGATGATTCTGTGTCAGTGCAGTTTGATGATCATCCTGTGTCAGTACAGTTTGATGATGATCCTGTATCTGTACAGTTTGATGATGATCCTCTGTCAGTGTAGTTTGATGACGATCCTTTGTCAGTGCAGTTTGATGATAATCCTCTGTCAGTGCAGTTTGATGATGATCCTTTGTCAGTGCAGTTTGATGATGATCCTGTGTCAGTACAGTTTGATGATGATCCTGTGTCAGTGCAGTTTGATGATCATCCTGTGTCAGTACAGTTTGATGGTGATCCTGTGTCAGTACAGTTTGATGATGATCCTGTATCTGTACAGTTTGATGGTGATCCTGTATCAGTGCAGTTTGATGATGATCCTGTGTCAGTGCAGTTTGATGACGATCCTTTGTCAGTGCAGTTTGATGATGATCCTGTGTCAGTGCAGTTTGATGATCATCCTGTGTCAGTGCAGTTTGATGGTGATCCTGTGTCAGTACAGTTTGATGATGATTATGTATGAGTACAGTTTGATGATGATCCTGTATCTGTACAGTTTGATGATGATTATGTATCAGTACAGTTTGATGTTGATCCTGTGTCAGTACAGTTTGATGTTGATCCTGGATCAGTACAGATTGATGTTGTTCCTGTATCAGTACAGATTGATGAAGATCCTGTGTCAGTGAATTTTGATGATGATTCTGTGTCAGTGCAGTTTGATGATGATCCTGTGTCAGTACAGTTTGGTGATGATCATCTGTCAGTGTAGTTTGATGATGATCCTGTGTCAATACAGTTTGATGGGAATTCTGTGTCAGTACAGATTGGTGATGATCCTATATCAGTGCAGTTTGGTGATCATCCTGTGTCAGTACAGTTTGATGGTGATCCTGTGTCAGTACAGTTTGATGATGATCCTGTATCTGTACAGTTTGATGGTGATCCTGTATCAGTGCAGTTTGATGATGATCCTGTGTCAGTGCAGTTTGATGACGATCCTTTGTCAGTGCAGTTTGATGATGATCCTGTGTCAGTGCAGTTTGATGATCATCCTGTGTCAGTGCAGTTTGATGGTGATCCTGTGTCAGTACAGTTTGATGATGATTATGTATGAGTACAGTTTGATGATGATCCTGTATCTGTACAGTTTGATGATGATTATGTATCAGTACAGTTTGATGTTGATCCTGTGTCAGTGCAATTTGATGATGATCCTGTGTTAGTACAGTTTGATGATGATCCTGTGTCAGTACAGTTTGATGGGGATCCTGTGTCAGTGCAGTTTGATTATGATCCTGTGTCAGTACAGTTTGATGATGATCTTGTGTCAGTACAGTTTGATGATGATCCTGTGTCAGTACAGTTTGATGATGATCCTGTGTCAGTACAGTTTGATGATGATCCTGTGTCAGTACAGTTTGATGTTTATCCTGTGTCATTTCAGTTTCATGTGGTTCCTGTGTCCATCTGGCATTATTGCTCAGCACAACACGACCTGAGTGGTAACTTTCGACGCTGCGTGAAAATTGCTCTCTAACGTACACCACAGGAAATATATTGCTTTATTTGTCTGTGTTTTGTGGTTCAGTGCTCCCAGTGAGCATATGGATATAATGAAGAGGCAGCATTCAAAGTATGCTTTTGGCAGGTACTAACTGATCACCTATTCCTTTTTTCCAGGTCCCCTCTACCTCACCCACGTCTCTGCTGAATGTTTTCGGTGACAGAAGTGAGGCTGAACTGGTCGAATGTCGGCACCAGGTGCGTTCGCTGCTGCTATTGCCTGTCTTCAGAGCCAATCAGAGTTATCGATTTTGGGTGTGATCAGCATTAACTGTAATTCATCATGTTCTGGCAGCTCCCTCTAACCTGTCCCCATCAAACACTTCCAGGACATTTATGCATGGCATTAAATATAGAGTCATTTTCCCTCTACACTGTGCTCTTCAAACTTTCCAAGGACAGGTGTAGCACAGTCTTCGATACAGAGTAAAGCTCCCTCTACAATGTCCCGATCAAACAGTCCCAAGGCAGGTACAGCAAGAGGTTAGATACAGAGTAAAGCACCCTCTACACTGTCCCCATCAATCACTCCCAGGGCAGGTACGGCACGGGGTTAGATACAGAGTAAAGCTCACTCTACACTATCCATATCAATCACAGCCAGGACAGGTACAGCACGAGTTTAAATACAGGGTAAAGCTCCCTCTACACTGTCCCCATCAAACACTCCCAGGATAGGTACAGCACGGTTTTGGATACAGAGTAAAGCTCCCTCTACACTGTCCGCATCAAACATAGCCAGGACAGGTAGAGCACGGGGTTGGATACAGAGTAAATCTCCCTCTACACTGTCCCCGTCAAACACTGCCAGGACTGGTACAGCACAGGGCTAGAAACAGAGTAAAGCTTCCTCGACACTATACCCAACAAATACTCCCAGGACAGGTACAGCACGGGGTTCGATACAGAGTAAAGCTCCCACGACACTGTCCCCAACAAACACTCGCAGGACAAGTATAGCACAGGGTTTGATACAGAGTAAAGCTCCCTCTCCACTGTCCACATCAAACACTGGTAGGACAGGTAGAGCATGTGGTTAGATACAGAGTAATTCTCCCTCTACACTGTCCCCATCAAACACTCCCAGGACAGGTACAGCACGTGGTTAGATACAGAGTAAAGTTCCCTCTACACTGTCCACATCAAACATTCCAGGGACAGGTACAGCATGGAGTTAGATACAGAGTAAAGCTGCCTGTACCCTGTCCCCAGCAAACACTCCCAGACCAGGTACAGCACAGGGTTAGATACACACTAAAGCTCCCTCTACACCGTCCCCATCAAACACTCCCAGGACAGGTACAACACGGGGTTATTTACAGAGTAAAGCTCCCTCTACACTGTCCCCATCAAACACTCCCAGGACAGGTACAGCACGGGGTTAGATACAGAGTAAAGCTCCCTCTACACTGTCCCCATCAAACACTCCCAAGACAGGTACAGCATGGGGCTAGAGAAAAAGAAAAGCTCCCTCTACACTGTCCCCATCAAACACTCCCAGGACAGGTACAGCACGGGGTTAGATACAGAGTAAAGCTCCCTCCACACTGTCCCCATCAAACACTCCCAGGACAGGTACAGCACGGGGTTAGATACAAGTAAAGCTCCCTCCACACAGTCCCCATCAAACACTCCCAGGACAGGTACTGCACCAGGAAAGAAAAAGAGTAAACCCCGGAGAAAAAGTTGTGGAAGGGGGCCGGAGTAGGACTGCAACAAGGAATGTTCCACATACCCCATAAAGAGACAAGCATAGCTGGGGCCCATGCGGGTACCCATAGCCACACCTTTTATTTGGAGGAAGTGAGAGGGGTTGAAGGAGAAATTGTTCAGTGTGAGAACAAGTTCAGCCAGATGGAGGAGAGTTTTGGTTTCCACAACTCTTTCTCCGGTACATCGATGATTACTTCGGTGCCGCTTTATGCTCTCATCGGGACTTGGAAAAATTTATTAATTTTGTTTCCAATCTCCACCCCTCCTTCATTTTCACGTGGTCCATCTCTGACACTTCCCTTCCCTTCCTTAACCTCTCTGTCTCAATCTCTGGTGATAGACTGTCCACCAATATCCATTACAAACCCACCGACTCCCACAGCTACCTCGACTACAGCTCCTCACACCCCGCTTCCTGTAAGGACTCCATCCCATTCTCCCAGTTCCTTCGCCTTCGTCGCATCTGTTCCGATGATGCTACCTTCAAAAACAGTTCCTCTGACATGTCCTCCTTCTTCCTTAACCGAGGTTTTCCACCCACGGTCGTTGACAGGGCCCTCAACCGTGTCCGGCCCATCTCCCGCGCATCCGCCCTCACGCCTTCTCCTCCCTCCCAGAAACATGATAGGGTCCCCCTGTCCTCACTTATCACCCCACCAGCCTCCACATTGAAAGGATCATCCTCCGCCATTTCCGCCAACTCCAGCATGATGCCACCACCAAACACATCTTCCCTTCACCCTCCCTATCGGCATTCCGTAGGGATCGGTCCCTCCGGGACACCCTGGTCCACTCCTCCATCACCCCCTACTCCTCAACCTCCTCCTATGGCACCACCCCATGCCCACGCAAAAGATGCAACACCTGCCCCTTCACTTCCTCTCTCCTCACCGTCCAAGGACCCAAACACTCCTTTCAAGTGAAGCAGCATTTCACTTGCATTTCCCCCAACTTAGTCTACTGCATTCGTTGCTCCCAATGTGGTCTCCTCTACATTGGAGAGACCAAACGTAAACTGGGCAACCGCTTTGCAGAACACCTGCGGTCTGTCCGCAAGAATGACCCAAACCTCCCTGTCGCTTGCCATTTTAACACTCCACCCTGCTCTCTTGCCCACATGTCTGTCCTTGGCTTGCTGCATTGTTCCAGTGAAGCCCAACGCAAACTGGAGGAACAACACCTCATCTTCCGACTAGGCACTTTACAGCCTTCTGGTCTGAATATTGAATTCAACAATTTTAGGTCGTGAGCTCCCTCCCCCATCCCCACCCCCTTTCTGTTTCCCCCTTCCTTTTTTTTCCAATAAATTATAAAGATTTTCCTTTTCCCATCTATTTCCATTATAAAAAAAAACACCCCCACTAGAGCTGTACCTTGAGTGACCTACCATCCATTCTTAATTAGCACATTCGTTTAGATAATATCACCAACTTTAACTTTAACACCTATGTGTTCTAATGTACTTTTGTCATTGACATCTTTTGATGATCTGCTTCTATCACTGCTTGTTTGTCCCTACAACCACACCCCCCCAACCCCTCTATCTCTCTCTCTCTATCTCTCTGCCCCCCACACACACACTTTAAACCAGCTTATATTTCAACTCTTTCTTGGACTCGAACTCAAGTTCTGTCGAAGGGTCATGAGGACTCGAAACATCAACTCTTTTCTTCTCCGCCGATGCTGCCAGACCTGCTGAGTTTTTCCAGGTAATTCTGTTTTTGTTTTGGATTTCCAGCATCTGCAGTTTTTTTGTTTATATCCCTCTACACTGTCCCCATCAAACACTCCCAGGACAGGTAAAGCATGGGGTTAGATACAGAGTAAAGCTCCCTCTACTCTGTCCCCATTAAACACTCCCAGGGCAGGTATAGCACGGGGTTAGATACAGAGTAAAGCTCCCTCTACACTGTCCCCATCAAACACTCCCTGGACTGGTACAGCATGGGGTTAGATACAGAGTAAAGCTCCCTCTTCACTGTCCCCATCAAACACTCCCAGGACAGGTACAGCACGGGGTTAGATACAGAGTAAAGCTCCCTCTATGCTGTCCACATCAAAAATTCCCAGGACAGGTACAACACGGGGTTAGATACAGAATAAAGCTGCATTAACACTGTCCATATCAAACACTCCCAGGACAGGTACAGCACGGGTTTGGATACAGAGTAAAGCACCCTCTACACTGTCCCCATCAAACACTCCCAGGACAGGTACAGCACGGGGTTAGATACAGAATAAAGTTCACTCTACTCTGTCCCCATCAATCACTCCCAGGATAGGTACAGCACGGGGTTAGATACAGAGTAAAGTTCACTCTACTCTGTCCCCATCAATCACTCCCAGGACAGGTGCAGCATGTGGTATTTGCTGATTATGGTCACATGCAACAATGGTAAATTTTTACAGTTCATACACAATCCATTCCATAGCCTGTTTGATTTTGGTGACTAACCCACAGGCAGCAGTTGTAAGGTCAGTGTGTGTCCCACAGGCTGCAGGTGTAAGGTCAGTGTGTATCCCACAGGCTGCAGACGTAAGTTCAGTATGTATCCCACAGGCTGCAGGTCCAAGGTCAATGTGTGCCCAAAGGCCGCAGCTGTAAGGTGACTGTGTATCCCACTGGCTGCAGGTATAAGGTCACTGTGTATCCCACAGGCTGCAGATGTAAGGTCAGTGTGTAATGCACAGGCTGCAGGTGTAAGGTCAGTGTGTATAGCACAATCTGTGGGTGTAAGGTCAGCGTGTATACCAGAGGCTTCAGGTGTCAGATCAATGTGCATCGCACAGGCTGCAAATGTTAGGTCAGTGTGTATTGCACAGGTTGCAGGTGTAAGGTGAGTGTGTATCCCACAGGTTGGAGGTGCAAGTTCAGTGTATATCCCACAGGCTACTGGTGTAAGGTCAGTGTGTCTCCCACAGTTTGCAGGTGTAAGGTCAGTGTATATCCCACAGGCTGCAGCTGTAAGTTCAACGTGTATCCCACAGGCTACAGGTATAAGTTCAGTGTGTGTCCCAGAGGCTGCGGGTATAAGGTCAGTGTGTATTCCAAAGGCAGCAGATGTAATGTCATTGTGTATCCCACCGACTGCCGGTGTAAGGTTATCGTGTATCCCACAGTTTGCAGGCGTAAGGTCAGTGTGTATCCCACAGTTTGCAGGTGTAAGGTCAGTGTGTATCCCACAGGCTGCATGTGTAAGTTCAGTGTGTACCCACAGTCTGCAGGTGCAAGGTCAGTGTGTATCCCACAGGCTGCATGTGTAAGGTCAGTGTGTATCCCACAGTCTGCAGGTGCAAGGTCAGTGTGTACCCACAGTCTGCAGGTGCAAGGTCAGTGTGTATCCCACAGGCTGCAGTTCTAAGGTCAGTGTGTATCCCACAGCTTGCAGGTGTAAGGTCAGTGTGTATCCCACAGGCTGCAGGTGTAAGGTCAGTGTGTACCCACAGTCTGCAGGTGCAAGGTCAGTGTGTATCCCACAGGCTGCATGTGTAAGGTCAGTGTGTACCCACAGTCTGCAGGTGCAAGGTCAGTGTGTATCCCACAGGATGCAGGTCTAAGGTCAGTGTGTATCCCACAGCTTGCAGGTGTAAGGTAAGTGTGGATCGCACAGTCCGCAGATCCATGGTCAATGTGTGCCCAAAGGCGCAGGGGTAAGGTCAGTGTGTATCCCACAGGCTGCAGGGGTAAGGTCAGTGTGTATCCCACAGGCTGCAGGGGTAAGGTCAGTGTGTATCCCACAGGCTGCAGGTGTAAGGTCAGTGTGTATAGCACAATCTGTGGGTGTAAGGTCAGCGTGTATCGCAGAGGCTGCAGGTGTAAGGTGAGTTTGTATCACACAGATTTCTGGTGTAAGGTCAGTGTGTATCACACAGGCTGCAGACATAAGGTCAGTTTGTATCCCACAGGCTGCAGGTGTAAGTTGAGTGTGCATCGCACAGGTTGCAGGTGTAAGGTCAGTTTGTATCCCACAGGCTGCAGACATAAGGTCAGTTTGTATCCCACAGGCTGCAGGTGTAAGTTCAGTGTGTATCCCACAGGCTGCGGCTGTAAGGTCAGTGTGCATCGCACAGGCTGCAGGTGTAAGGTCAGTGTGCATCGCACAGGCTGCAGGTGTAAGGTCAGTGTATTTCGCACAGTTTGCAGGTATAAGGTCAGTGTGTATTGCACAGTTTGCAGGTGTAAGGTCAGTGTATTTCGCACAGTTTGCAGGTATAAGGTCAGTGTGTATTGCACAGTTTGCAGGTGTAAGGTCAGTGTATTTCGCACAGTTTGCAGGTATAAGGTCAGTGTGCATCTCACAAGTTGCAGGTGTAAGGTAGTGGGAATCCCACAGCTTGCAGGTGTAAAGTCATTGTGTATCCCACAGACATCAGGTGTAAGGTCAGTGTATATCCCACAGGCTGCAGGTGTAATTTCAGTGTGTATCGCACAGGTTGCAGGTGTAAGATCAGTGTGTATCCCACAGGCCGCAGATCCATGGCCAATGTGTGCCCAAAGGCCGCAGGTGTAAGGTCAGTGTGTATTGCACAGGGTGCAGGTGTAAGGTCAGTGTGTATCCAAAAGGTTGCATTGGTAAAGTCTGTGTGTATAGCACAATCTGTGGGTGTAAGTTCAATGCGCATTAAAGCGACTGCAGGTATAAGTGTGTATCGCACAGGTTGCAGGTGTAAGGTAGTGGGAATCCGACAGCTTGCAGGTGTAAAGTCATTGTGTATCCCAGAGGCTGCAGGTGTAAGGTCAGTGTGTATCCCAGAGGCTCCAGGTGTAAGGTCAGTGTGTATCCCACAGGCCGCAGATCCATGGTCAATGTGTGCCCAAAGGACACAGTTGTAATGTCAGTGTGTATTGCACAGGCCGCAGGGGTAAGGTAAGTGTGTATTGCACAGGGTGCATGTGTAAGGTCAGTGTGTATCCCACAGGCTGCAGGTGTAAGGTTATTGTTTATCCCACAGGCCGCAGGTGTAAGGTCAGTGTGTATTGCACAGGCTGCAAGTGTAATGTCAGTCTGTTTCGCACAGGTTGCAGGTGGAGGGGAGTGTGTATCACACAGGTTGCAGGTTTAAGTTCAGTGTGTATGCCACAGGCTGCAGGTGTAAGATCAGTGTGTATCCCACAGGCTGCATGTGTACCTTCATTTTTTATCCCAACAGGTTGCAGGTTTAAGTTCAGTGTGTATCCCACAGGCTGCAGGTGTAAGGTCAGTGTGTATCCCACGGGTTGAAGCTGTAAGTTCAGTGTGTAACCCACAGGCTGCAGGTGTAAGTTCAGTGTGTATTCCAAAGGTTCCAGATGTAAGATCAGTGTGTATCGCACAGGCAACAGGTCCAAGATCAATGTGTGCCCAAAGGCCACAGGTATAAGGACAGTGTGTATTACACAGGCTGCAGGTGTAAAGTCAGTGTGTATCCAACAGGCTGCAGGTGTAAGGTCAGTGGGTATCTCAGAGGAATCAGGTGTAAGGTCAGTGTGTCTCCCACAGGCTGCAGGTGTATGGTCAGTGTGTATCCCACAGCTTGCAGTTGTAAGATCAGTATGTATCCCACAGGCCGCAGATCCATGGTCAATGTGTGCCCAAAGTCCGCAGGTGTAAGGTCAGTGTGTATTGAACAGGCCGCTGTTGTAAGGTCAGTGTGTATCCCAAAGGCTGCAGGTGTAAGGTTATTGTTTATCCCACAGGCTGCAGCTGTAAGGTCAGTGTGTTTCGCACAGGCTGCAAGTGTAAGTTCAGTGTGTATCCCACATGCTGCATGTGTAAGGTTAGTGTGTATCGCACAGACTGCATGTGTAAGGTCACTGTGTATCGCACAGGCTGCAGGTGTACCTTCTGTTTGTATCCCAACAGGCAACAGGTCTAATGTCAGTGTGTATCGCACAGGCTGCATATGTAAGGTCAGTGTGTATCACAGGCTGCATGTGTAAGGTCAGTGTGTATTGTACAGCTGCATGTGTAAGGTCAGTGTGTATCCCACAGGCTGCAGGTGTAAGGTCAATGTGTATCCCAGAGGCTGCAGGTGTAAGGTCAGTGTGTATCCCACAGGCTGCAGGTGTAAGGTCAATGTGTATCCAACAGGCTGCAGGTGTAAGGTCAATGTGTAACCCACAGGCTGCAGGTGTAAGGTCAATGTGTATCCAACAGGCTGCAGGTGTAAGGTCAATGTGTGCCCAAAGGCCACAAGTGTAAGGTCAATGTGTATCCAACAGGCTGCAGGTGTAAGGTCAATGTGTATCCCACAGGCTGCAGGTGTAAGGTCAATGTGTATCCAACAGGCTGCAGGTGTAAGGTCAATGTGTGCCCAAAGGCCACAGGTGTAAGGTCAGTGTGTATCCCTCAGGTTGCAGGTTTAAATTCAGTGTGTATCCCACAGGTGGCATGTGTAAGGTCAGTTTGTATCCAAAAGGCTGCAGTGATAAGTTCAGTGTGCATAGCACAATCTGTGGCTGTAAGTTCAGTGTGTATCACAAATGCTGCTGGTGTAATGTCAGTGTGTGTTGCACAGGCTGCAGGTGTAAGTTCATTCTGTATCCCACAGGCTGCAGCTGTAAGGTCAGTGTGTATCCCTCAGGTTGCAGGTTTATGCTCAGTGTGTATCCCACAGGTGGCAGGTGTAAGGTCAGTATGTATCCCACAGGCCGCAGATCTATGGTCAATGTGCGCCCAAAGGCCGCAGGTATAAGGTCAGTGTGTATCCCACAGGCTGCAGGTGTAAGGTCAGTGTGTATTCCACAAGGTGCAGGTGTAAGGTTATTGTTTATCCCACGGGCTGCAGCTGTAAGGTCAGTGTGTATCCCACAGACTGCACGTGTAAGTTCAGTGTGTATCCCACAGGCTGCAGGTGTAAGGTCAGTGTGTATCGCACAGGCTGCCTGTGTAAGGTCAGTGTGTATTGCACAGGGTGCACTTGTAAGGTCAGTGTGTATCCCACAGGCTGCAGGTGTAAGGTCAGTGTGTATCGCACAGGCTGCATGTGTACCTTCTGTTTGTATCCCAACAGGCTGCAGGTGTAAGGTCAGTGTGTATCGCACAGGCTGCCTGTGTAAGGTCAGTGTGTATCGCACAGGGTGCACTTGTAAGGTCAGTGTGTATCCAAAAGGCTGCAGTGGTAAGTTCAGTGTGTACAGCACAATTTGTGGCTGTAATTTCAGTGTGTATCACAGAGGCTGATGGTGTAATGTCAGTGTGTATCCCACAGGCTGCAGGTGTAAGGTCATTCTGGCGCCAACAGGCTGCAGGTGTAAGGTCAGTGTGCATTCCAAAGGCTGCAGATGTAAGGTCAATGTGTATCGCACAGGCCACAGGTCCAAGGACAATGTGTGCCCAAAGGCCGCAGGTATAAGGACAGTGTGTATTGCACAGGCTGCACGTGTATGGTCAGTGTGTATCCCACAGGCTGCAGGTGTATGGTCAGTGTGTATCCAAAAGTTTGCATTGGTAAAGTCAGTGTAGCACAATCTGTGGTGTAAGTTCAATGTGCATTACAGAGACTGCAGGTATAAGGTCAGTGTGTATCGCACAGGTTGCAGGTGTAAGGTTGTGTGAATCCCACAGCTTGCAGGTGTAAAGTCATTGTGTATCCCAGAGGCTGCAGGTGTAAGGTCAGTGTGTATCCCAGAGGCTTTAGGTGTAAGTTCAGTGTGTATCCCACAGGCTGCAGGTGTAAGTTCAGTGTGTATCCCACAGGCTGCAAGTGTTAAGGTCAGTCTGTTTCGCACAGGTTGCAGGTGTAAGGTCAGTGTGTATCCCAGAGGCTTTAGGTGTAAGTTCAGTGTGTATCCCACGGGCTGCAGGTGTAAGTTCGGTGTGTTTCGCACAGGTTGCAGGTGTAAGGTATGAGTTTATCCCACAGGCTGCAGGTGTAAAGTCAGTGTGTATCCCACAGGCTGCACGTGTAGGGTCAGTGTGTTTCGCACAGGCTGTTTGTGTAAGGTCAGTGTGTATCGCACAGGCTGCAGGTGTACCTTCATTTTGTATCCCAACAGGCTGCAGGTCTAAGGTCAGTGTGTATTGCACAGCCTGCCTGTGTAAGGTCAGTGTGTATCGCACAGGGTGCATGTGTAAGGTCAGTGTTAATCCCACAGGTTGCAGGTGTACGTTCAGTGTGTATCCCACAGGTTACAGGTGTAAGGTCAGTGTGTATTCCAAAGGCTGCAGATGTAAGGTCAATGTGTATCGCACAGGCCACAGGTCCAAGGTCAATGTGTGCCCAAAGGCCGCAGGTATAAGGACAGTGTGTATTGCACAGGCTGCACGTGTATGGTCAGTGTGTATCCAAAAGGTTGCATTGGTAAAGTCAGTGTGTATAGCACAATCTGTGGTGTAAGTTCAATGTGCATTACAGAGACTGCAGGTATCAGGTCAGTGTGTATCTCACAGGTTGCAGGTGTAAGGTTGTGTGAATCCCACAGCTTGCAGGTGTAAAGTCATTGTGTACCCCAAGGCTGCAGGTGTAAGGTCAGTGTGTATCCCAGAGGCTGCAGGTATAAGGTCAGTGTGTATCCCAGAGGCTTTAGGTGTAAGGTCAGTGTGTATCCCAGAGGCGCTAGGTGTAAGGTCAGTGTGTCTCCCACAGGCTGCAGGTGTAAGGTCAGTGTGTATCCCAGAGGCTGCAGGTGTAAGGCCAGTGTTTATCCCACAGGCTGCAGCTGTAAGGTCAGTGTGTTTCGCACAGGCTGCAAGTGTATGGTCAGTGTGTATATCCCACAGGCTGCGTGTGTAAGGTCAGTGTGTATCTAAAAGGCTGCAGTGGTAAGTTCAGTTTGTATAGCACAATCTGTGGCTGTAAGTTCAGTGTGTATCACAGAGGCTGCAGGTGTAAGGTCAGTATGTATTCCACAGTTTGCAGGTGTATGATCAGTGTGTATCCCACAGGCCGCAGATCCATGGTCAATGTGTGCCCAAAGGCCGCAGGTATAAGGTCTGTGTGTATTGCACAGGCCGCAGGTGTAAGGTCGGTGTGTATTGCACAGGCCGCAGGTGTAAGGTCGGTGTGTATTGCACAGGCCGCAGGTGTAAGGTCGGTGTGTATTGCACAGGCTGCAGGTGTAAGGACAGTGTGTATCCCAAAGGCTGCAGGTGTAAGGTTATTGTTTATCCCACAGGCTGCAGCTGTAAGGTCAGTGTGTGTCGCACAGGCTGCAAGTGTAAGGTCAGTTTGTATCCCACAGGCTGCATGTGTAAGGTCAGTGTGTATCCAAAAGACTGCAGTGGTATGTTCAGTGTGCATAGCCCAATCTGTGGAAGTAAGTTCAGTGTGTATCCCACAGGCTGCAGGTGTAAGGTCAGTGTGTATCGCACAGACTGCAGGTGTACCTTCTGTTTGTATCCCAACAGGCTGCAGGTCTAAGGTCAGTGTGTATCCCACAGGCTGCACGTGTAAGGTCAGTGTGTTTCGCACAGGCTGTTTGTGTAAGGTCAGTGTGTATCGCACAGGCTGCAGGTGTACCTTCATTTTGTATCCCAACAGGCTGCAGGTCTAAGGTCAGTGTGTTTCGCACAGGCTGCCTGTGTAAGGTCAGTGTGTATCCCACGGGTTGCAGGTGTACGTTCAGTGTGTATCGCACAGGCTGCAGGTGTAAGGTCAGTGTGCATTCCAAAGGCTGCAGATGTAAGGTCAATGTGTATCGCACGGGTTGAAGCTGTAAGTTCAGTGTGTAACCCACAGGCTGCAGGTGTAAGTTCAGTGTGTATTCCAAAGGTTCCAGATGTAAGATCAGTGTGTATCGCACAGGCAACAGGTCCAAGATCAATGTGTGCCCAAAGGCCACAGGTATAAGGACAGTGTGTATTACACAGGCTGCAGGTGTAAAGTCAGTGTGTATCCAACAGGCTGCAGGTGTAAGGTCAGTGGGTATCTCAGAGGAATCAGGTGTAAGGTCAGTGTGTCTCCCACAGGCTGCAGGTGTATGGTCAGTGTGTATCCCACAGCTTGCAGTTGTAAGATCAGTATGTATCCCACAGGCCGCAGATCCATGGTCAATGTGTGCCCAAAGTCCGCAGGTGTAAGGTCAGTGTGTATTGAACAGGCCGCTGTTGTAAGGTCAGTGTGTATCCCAAAGGCTGCAGGTGTAAGGTTATTGTTTATCCCACAGGCTGCAGCTGTAAGGTCAGTGTGTTTCGCACAGGCTGCAAGTGTAAGTTCAGTGTGTATCCCACATGCTGCATGTGTAAGGTTAGTGTGTATCGCACAGACTGCATGTGTAAGGTCACTGTGTATCGCACAGGCTGCAGGTGTACCTTCTGTTTGTATCCCAACAGGCAACAGGTCTAATGTCAGTGTGTATCGCACAGGCTGCATATGTAAGGTCAGTGTGTATCACAGGCTGCATGTGTAAGGTCAGTGTGTATTGTACAGGCTGCATGTGTAAGGTCAGTGTGTATCCCACAGGCTGCAGGTGTAAGGTCAATGTGTATCCCAGAGGCTGCAGGTGTAAGGTCAGTGTGTATCCCACAGGCTGCAGGTGTAAGGTCAATGTGTATCCAACAGGCTGCAGGTGTAAGGTCAATGTGTAACCCACAGGCTGCAGGTGTAAGGTCAATGTGTATCCAACAGGCTGCAGGTGTAAGGTCAATGTGTGCCCAAAGGCCACAAGTGTAAGGTCAATGTGTATCCAACAGGCTGCAGGTGTAAGGTCAATGTGTATCCCACAGGCTGCAGGTGTAAGGTCAATGTGTATCCAACAGGCTGCAGGTGTAAGGTCAATGTGTGCCCAAAGGCCACAGGTGTAAGGTCAGTGTGTATCCCTCAGGTTGCAGGTTTAAATTCAGTGTGTATCCCACAGGTGGCATGTGTAAGGTCAGTTTGTATCCAAAAGGCTGCAGTGATAAGTTCAGTGTGCATAGCACAATCTGTGGCTGTAAGTTCAGTGTGTATCACAAATGCTGCTGGTGTAATGTCAGTGTGTGTTGCACAGGCTGCAGGTGTAAGTTCATTCTGTATCCCACAGGCTGCAGCTGTAAGGTCAGTGTGTATCCCTCAGGTTGCAGGTTTATGCTCAGTGTGTATCCCACAGGTGGCAGGTGTAAGGTCAGTATGTATCCCACAGGCCGCAGATCTATGGTCAATGTGCGCCCAAAGGCCGCAGGTATAAGGTCAGTGTGTATCCCACAGGCTGCAGGTGTAAGGTCAGTGTGTATTCCACAAGGTGCAGGTGTAAGGTTATTGTTTATCCCACGGGCTGCAGCTGTAAGGTCAGTGTGTATCCCACAGACTGCACGTGTAAGTTCAGTGTGTATCCCACAGGCTGCAGGTGTAAGGTCAGTGTGTATCGCACAGGCTGCCTGTGTAAGGTCAGTGTGTATTGCACAGGGTGCACTTGTAAGGTCAGTGTGTATCCCACAGGCTGCAGGTGTAAGGTCAGTGTGTATCGCACAGGCTGCATGTGTACCTTCTGTTTGTATCCCAACAGGCTGCAGGTGTAAGGTCAGTGTGTATCGCACAGGCTGCCTGTGTAAGGTCAGTGTGTATCGCACAGGGTGCACTTGTAAGGTCAGTGTGTATCCAAAAGGCTGCAGTGGTAAGTTCAGTGTGTACAGCACAATTTGTGGCTGTAATTTCAGTGTGTATCACAGAGGCTGATGGTGTAATGTCAGTGTGTATCCCACAGGCTGCAGGTGTAAGGTCATTCTGGCGCCAACAGGCTGCAGGTGTAAGGTCAGTGTGCATTCCAAAGGCTGCAGATGTAAGGTCAATGTGTATCGCACAGGCCACAGGTCCAAGGACAATGTGTGCCCAAAGGCCGCAGGTATAAGGACAGTGTGTATTGCACAGGCTGCACGTGTATGGTCAGTGTGTATCCCACAGGCTGCAGGTGTATGGTCAGTGTGTATCCAAAAGTTTGCATTGGTAAAGTCAGTGTAGCACAATCTGTGGTGTAAGTTCAATGTGCATTACAGAGACTGCAGGTATAAGGTCAGTGTGTATCGCACAGGTTGCAGGTGTAAGGTTGTGTGAATCCCACAGCTTGCAGGTGTAAAGTCATTGTGTATCCCAGAGGCTGCAGGTGTAAGGTCAGTGTGTATCCCAGAGGCTTTAGGTGTAAGTTCAGTGTGTATCCCACAGGCTGCAGGTGTAAGTTCAGTGTGTATCCCACAGGCTGCAAGTGTTAAGGTCAGTCTGTTTCGCACAGGTTGCAGGTGTAAGGTCAGTGTGTATCCCAGAGGCTTTAGGTGTAAGTTCAGTGTGTATCCCACGGGCTGCAGGTGTAAGGTCAGTGTGTTTCGCACAGGTTGCAGGTGTAAGGTATGAGTTTATCCCACAGGCTGCAGGTGTAAAGTCAGTGTGTATCCCACAGGCTGCACGTGTAGGGTCAGTGTGTTTCGCACAGGCTGCACGTGTAAGGTCAGTGTGTATCGCACAGGCTGCAGGTGTACCTTCATTTTGTATCCCAACAGGCTGCAGGTCTAAGGTCAGTGTGTATCGCACAGCCTGCCTGTGTAAGGTCAGTGTGTATCGCACAGGGTGCATGTGTAAGGTCAGTGTTAATCCCACAGGTTGCAGGTGTACGTTCAGTGTGTATCCCACAGGTTACAGGTGTAAGGTCAGTGTGTATTCCAAAGGCTGCAGATGTAAGGTCAATGTGTATCGCACAGGCCACAGGTCCAAGGTCAATGTGTGCCCAAAGGCCGCAGGTATAAGGACAGTGTGTATTGCACAGGCTGCACGTGTATGGTCAGTGTGTATCCAAAAGGTTGCATTGGTAAAGTCAGTGTGTATAGCACAATCTGTGGTGTAAGTTCAATGTGCATTACAGAGACTGCAGGTATCAGGTCAGTGTGTATCTCACAGGTTGCAGGTGTAAGGTTGTGTGAATCCCACAGCTTGCAGGTGTAAAGTCATTGTGTACCCCAAGGCTGCAGGTGTAAGGTCAGTGTGTATCCCAGAGGCTGCAGGTATAAGGTCAGTGTGTATCCCAGAGGCTTTAGGTGTAAGGTCAGTGTGTATCCCAGAGGCGCTAGGTGTAAGGTCAGTGTGTCTCCCACAGGCTGCAGGTGTAAGGTCAGTGTGTATCCCAGAGGCTGCAGGTGTAAGGCCAGTGTTTATCCCACAGGCTGCAGCTGTAAGGTCAGTGTGTTTCGCACAGGCTGCAAGTGTAAGGTCAGTGTGTATATCCCACAGGCTGCGTGTGTAAGGTCAGTGTGTATCTAAAAGGCTGCAGTGGTAAGTTCAGTTTGTATAGCACAATCTGTGGCTGTAAGTTCAGTGTGTATCACAGAGGCTGCAGGTGTAAGGTCAGTATGTATTCCACAGTTTGCAGGTGTATGATCAGTGTGTATCCCACAGGCCGCAGATCCATGGTCAATGTGTGCCCAAAGGCCGCAGGTATAAGGTCTGTGTGTATTGCACAGGCCGCAGGTGTAAGGTCTGTGTGTATTGCACAGGCCGCAGGTGTAAGGTCGGTGTGTATTGCACAGGCCGCAGGTGTAAGGTCGGTGTGTATTGCACAGGCTGCAGGTGTAAGGTCGGTGTGTATCCCAAAGGCTGCAGGTGTAAGGTTATTGTTTATCCCACAGGCTGCAGCTGTAAGGTCAGTGTGTGTCGCACAGGCTGCAAGTGTAAGGTCAGTTTGTATCCCACAGGCTGCATGTGTAAGGTCAGTGTGTATCCAAAAGACTGCAGTGGTATGTTCAGTGTGCATAGCCCAATCTGTGGAAGTAAGTTCAGTGTGTATCCCACAGGCTGCAGGTGTAAGGTCAGTGTGTATCGCACAGACTGCAGGTGTACCTTCTGTTTGTATCCCAACAGGCTGCAGGTCTAAGGTCAGTGTGTATTGCACAGGGTGCACGTGTAAGGTCAGTGTGTTTCGCACAGGCTGCAGGTGTAAGGTTATTGTTTATCCCACAGGCTGCAGCTGTAAGTTCAGTGTGTATTGCACAGGCTGCAAGTGTAAGGCCAATGTGTATCGCACAGGGTGCACGTGTAAGTTCAGTGTGTATCCCACAGGCTGCAGCTGTAAGGTCAGTGTGTATCCCACAGGCTGCAGGTGTAAGGTCAGTGTGTATCCCACAGGTTGCAGGTGTAAGGCCAGTGGTTATCCCACAGACTGCAGGTGTAAGTTCAGTGTGTATCCCACAGGCTGCACGTGTAAGGTCAGTGTGTTTCGCACAGGCTGTTTGTGTAAGGTCAGTGTGTATCGCACAGGCTGCAGGTGTACCTTCATTTTGTATCCCAACAGGCTGCAGGTCTAAGGTCAGTGTGTTTCGCACAGGCTGCCTGTGTAAGGTCAGTGTGTATCCCACGGGTTGCAGGTGTACGTTCAGTGTGTATCGCACAGGCTGCAGGTGTAAGGTCAGTGTGCATTCCAAAGGCTGCAGATGTAAGGTCAATGTGTATCGCACAGGCCACAGGTCCAAGGACAATGTGTGCCCAAAGGCCGCAGGTATAAGGACAGTGTGTATTGCACAGGCTGCACGTGTATGGTCAGTGTGTATGCAAAAGGTTGCATTGGTAAAGTCAGTGTGTATAGCACAATCTGTGGTGTAAGTTCAATGTGCATCACAGAGACTGCAGGTATAAGGTCAGTGTGTATCGCACAAGTTGCAGGTGTAAGGTAGTGTGAATCCCACAGCTTCCAGGTGTAAAGTCATTGTGTATCCCAGAGGCTGCAGGTGTAAGGTCAGTGTGTATCCCACGGGCTGTAGGTGTAAGGTCAGTGTGTATCCAACAAGCTGCAGGTGTAAGGTCAGTGTGGATCGCACAGGCCGCAGATCCATGGTCAATGTGTGCCCAAAGGCCGCAGGTGTAAGGTCAGTGTGTATCGCACAGGCTGCAGGTGTACCTTCTGTTTGTATCCCAACAGGCTGCAGTTCTAAGGTCAGTGTGTATCGCACAGGCTGCCTGTGTAAAGTCAGTGTGTATCACACAGGGTGCACGTGTAAGGTCAGTGTGTATCGCACAGGCTGCATGTGTAAGATCAGTATGTATCCCACAGGCTGCATGTGTAAGGTCAGTGTGTATCCAAAAGGCTGCAGTGGTAAGTAATGTGTGTAGAGCACAATCTGTGACTATAATTTCAGTGTGTATCCCACAGGCTGCAGGTGTAAGGTCAGTGTGTATCCCACAGGCTGCAGGTGTAAGATCAGTGTGTATTCCACAGTTTGCAGGTGTAAGATCAGTGTCTATCCCAGAGGCTGCAGGTATAAGGTCAATGTGTATCCCACAGGCTGCAGGTGTAAGGTCAGTGTGTATCCCACAGGCTGCAGATCCATGGTCAATGTGTGCCCAAAGGCCGCAGGTATAAGGTCAGTGTGTATTGCACAGGCTGCAGGTGTAAGGTCAGTGTGTTTCCAAAAGACTGCAGTGGTAAGTTCAGTGTGTACATCACAATCTGTGGCTGTAATTTCAGTGTGTATCCCACAGGCTGCATGTGTAAGGTCTGTGTGTATCCCACAGGCTGCATGTGTAAGGTCAGTGTGTATATCCCACAGGCTGCATGTGTAAGGTCAGTGTGTATCCAAAAGGCTACAGTGGTAAGTTCAGTGTGTATAGCACAATCTGTGGCTGTAAGTTCAGTGTGTATCACAGATGCTGCAGGTTTAATGTCAGTGTGTGTTGCACAGGCCACAGGTGTAAGTTCAGTGTGTATCTCACAGGCCGCAGGTTTAAGGTCAGTGTGTATCCCACAGGCTGAAGGTGTAACATCAGTGTGTATCGCACAGGCTGCAGCTGTAAGGTCAGTGTGTATCCCAGTGGCTGCAAGTGTAAGGTCAGTGTGTATCCCACAGGCTGCAGGTGTAAAATCAATGTGTATCGCACAGGCTGCAGCTGTAAGGTCAGTGTGGATCCCAGAGGCTGCAAGTGTAAGGTCAGTGTGTATCCCACAGGCTGCAGGTGTAAAATCAATGTGTATCCCACAGGCTGCAGCTGTAAGGTCAGTGTGTATCCAACAGGCTGCAGCTGTAAGTTCAGTGTGTATCCCACAGCCTTCAGGTGTAAGGTCAGTGTGTATCCCACAGGCTGCAGATCCATGGTCAATGTGTGCCCAAAGGCCGCAGGTGTAACGTCAGTTTGTATCGCACAGGCTGCAGGTGTAAGGTCAGTGTGTTTTCAAAAGGCTGCAGTGGTAAGTTCAGTGTGTACATCACAATCTGTGGCTGTAATTTCAGTGTGTATCCCACAGGCTGCATGTGTAAGGTCTGTGTGTATCCCACAGGCTGCATGTGTAAGGTCAGTGTGTATATCCCACAGGCTGCATGTGTAAGGTCAGTGTGTATCCAAAAGGCTGCAGTGGTAAGTTCAGTGTGTATAGCACAATCTGTGGCTGTAAGTTCAGTGTGTATCACAGATGCTGCAGGTTTAATGTCAGTGTGTGTTGCACAGGCCACAGGTGTAAGGTCAGTGTGTATCCCACAGGTGACAGATTCATGGTCAATGTGTGCCCAAAGGCCGCTGTTGTAAGGTCAGTGTGTATCCCACAGGCTGCAAGTGTTAAGGTCAGTCTGTTTCGCACAGGTTGCAGGTGTAAGGTCAGTGTGTATCCCAGAGGCTTTAGGTGTAAGTTCAGTGTGTATCCCACGGGCTGCAGGTGTAAGGTCAGTGTGTTTCGCACAGGTTGCAGGTGTAAGGTATGAGTTTATCCCACAGGCTGCAGGTGTAAAGTCAGTGTGTATCCCACAGGCTGCACGTGTAGGGTCAGTGTGTTTCGCACAGGCTGTTTGTGTAAGGTCAGTGTGTATCGCACAGGCTGCAGGTGTACCTTCATTTTGTATCCCAACAGGCTGCAGGTCTAAGGTCAGTGTGTATCGCACAGCCTGCCTGTGTAAGGTCAGTGTGTATCCCACAGGTTACAGGTGTAAGGTCAGTGTGTATTCCAAAGGCTGCAGATGTAAGGTCAATGTGTATCGCACAGGCCACAGGTCCAAGGTCAATGTGTGCCCAAAGGCCGCAGGTATAAGGACAGTGTGTATTGCACAGGCTGCACATGTATGGTCAGTGTGTATCCAAAAGGTTGCATTGGTAAAGTCAGTGTGTATAGCACAATCTGTGGTGTAAGTTCAATGTGCATTACAGAGACTGCAGGTATCAGGTCAGTGTGTATCGCACAGGTTGCAGGTGTAAGGTTGTGTGAATCCCACAGCTTGCAGGTGTAAAGTCATTGTGTACCCCAAGGCTGCAGGTGTAAGGTCAGTGTGTATCCCAGAGGCTGCAGGTATAAGGTCAGTGTGTATCCCAGAGGTTTTAGGTGTAAGGTCAGTGTGTATCCCAGAGGCGCTAGGTGTAAGGTCAGTGTGTCTCCCACAGGCTGCAGGTGTAAGGTCAGTGTGTATCCCAGAGGCTGCAGGTGTAAGGCCAGTGTTTATCCCACAGGCTGCAGCTGTAAGGTCAGTGTGTTTCGCACAGGCTGCAAGTGTAAGGTCAGTGTGTATATCCCACAGGCTGCATGTGTAAGGTCAGTGTGTATCTAAAAGGCTGCAGTGGTAAGTTCAGTGTGTATAGCACAATCTGTGGCTGTAAGTTCAGTGTGTATCACAGAGGCTGCAGGTGTAAGGTCAGTATGTATTCCACAGTTTGCAGGTGTATGATCAGTGTGTATCCCACAGGCCGCAGATCCATGGTCAATGTGTGCCCAAAGGCCGCAGGTATAAGGTCTGTGTGTATTGCACAGGCCGCAGGTGTAAGGTCTGTGTGTATTGCACAGGCCGCAGGTGTAAGGTCGGTGTGTATTGCACAGGCCGCAGGTGTAAGGTCGGTGTGTATTGCACAGGCTGCAGGTGTAAGGACAGTGTGTATCCCAAAGGCTGCAGCTGTAAGGTCAGTGTGTGTCGCACAGGCTGCAAGTGTAAGGTCAGTTTGTATCCCACAGGCTGCATGTGTAAGGTCAGTGTGTATCCAAAAGACTGCAGTGGTATGTTCAGTGTGCATAGCCCAATCTGTGGAAGTAAGTTCAGTGTGTATCCCACAGGCTGCAGGTGTAAGGTCAGTGTGTATCGCACAGACTGCAGGTGTACCTTCTGTTTGTATCCCAACAGGCTGCAGGTCTAAGGTCAGTGTGTATTGCACAGGGTGCACGTGTAAGGTCAGTGTGTATCGCACAGGCTGCAGGTGTAAGGTTATTGTTTATCCCACAGGCTGCAGCTGTAAGTTCAGTGTGTATTGCACAGGCTGCAAGTGTAAGGCCAATGTGTATCGCACAGGGTGCACGTGTAAGTTCAGTGTGTATCCCACAGGCTGCAGCTGTAAGGTCAGTGTGTATCCCACAGGCTGCAGGTGTAAGGTCAGTGTGTATCCCACAGGTTGCAGGTGTAAGGCCAGTGGTTATCCCACAGACTGCAGGTGTAAGTTCAGTGTGTATCCCACAGGCTGCACGTGTAAGGTCAGTGTGTTTCGCACAGGCTGTTTGTGTAAGGTCAGTGTGTATCGTACAGGCTGCAGGTGTACCTTCATTTTGTATCCCAACAGGCTGCAGGTCTAAGGTCAGTGTGTTTCGCACAGGCTGCCTGTGTAAGGTCAGTGTGTATCCCACGGGTTGCAGGTGTACGTTCAGTGTATATCGCACAGGCTGCAGGTGTAAGGTCAGTGTGCATTCCAAAGGCTGCAGATGTAAGGTCAATGTGTATCGCACAGGCCACAGGTCCAAGGCCAATGTGTGCCCAAAGGCCGCAGGTATAAGGACAGTGTGTATTGCACAGGCTGCACGTGTATGGTCAGTGTGTATGCAAAAGGTTGCATTGGTAAAGTCAGTGTGTATAGCACAATCTGTGGTGTAAGTTCAATGTGCATCACAGAGACTGCAGGTATAAGGTCAGTGTGTATCGCACAGGTTGCAGGTGTAAGGTTGTGTGAATCCCACAGCTTCCAGGTGTAAAGTCATTGTGTATCCCAGAGGCTGCAGGTGTAAGGTCAGTGTGTATCCCACGGGCTGTAGGTGTAAGGTCAGTGTGTATCCAACAAGCTGCAGGTGTAAGGTCAGTGTGGATCGCACAGGCCGCAGATCCATGGTCAATGTGTGCCCAAAGGCCGCAGGTGTAAGGTCAGTGTGTATCGCACAGGCTGCAGGTGTACCTTCTGTTTGTATCCCAACAGGCTGCAGTTCTAAGGTCAGTGTGTATCGCACAGGCTGCCTGTGTAAAGTCAGTGTGTATCACACAGGGTGCACGTGTAAGGTCAGTGTGTATCCCACAGGCTGCAGGTGTAACATCAGTGTGTATCGCACAGGCTGCAGCTGTAAGGTCAGTGTGTATCCCACAGGCTGCAGGTGTAAGGTCAGTGTGTATCCCACAGGCTGCAGGTGTAACATCAGTGTGTATCGCACAGGCTGCAGCTGTAAGGTCAGTGTGTATCCCAGAGGCTGCAAGTGTAAGGTCAGTGTGTATCCCACAGGCTGCAGGTGTAAAATCAATGTGTATCGCACAGGCTGCAGCTGTAAGGTCAGTGTGTATCCCACAGGCTGCAGGTGTAAAATCAATGTGTATCGCACAGGCTGCAGCTGTAAGGTCAGTGTGGATCCCAGAGGCTGCAAGTGTAAGGTCAGTGTGTATCCCACAGGCTGCAGGTGTAAAATCAATGTGTATCCCACAGGCTGCAGCTGTAAGGTCAGTGTGTATCCAACAGGCTGCAGCTGTAAGTTCAGTGTGTATCCCACAGCCTTCAGGTGTAAGGTCAGTGTGTATCCCACAGGCCGCAGATCCATGGTCAATGTGTGCCCAAAGGCCGCAGGTGTAAGGTCAGTTTGTATCGCACAGGCTGCAGGTGTATCTTCAGTTTGTATCCCAACAGGCTGCAGCTGTAAGGTCAGTGTGTGTTGCACAGGCTGCATGTGTAAGGTCAGTGTGTATCTAAAAGGCTGCAGTGGTAAGTTCAGTGTGTATAGCACAATCTGTGGCTGTAAGTTCAGTGTGTATCACAGAGGCTGCAGGTGTAAGGTCAGTGTGTATTCCACAGTTTGCACGTGTAAGGTCAGTGTGTATCCCACAGGCTGCAGGTGTAACGTCAGTGTGTATCCCACAGGCCGCAGATCCATGGTCAATGTGTGCCCAAAGGCCGCAGGTATAAGGTCTGTGTGCATTGCACAGGCCGCAGGTGTAAGGTCGTTGTGTATTACACAGGCTGCAGGTGTAAGGTCAGTGTGTATCCCAAAGGCTGCAGGTGTAAGGTTATTGTTTATCCCACAGGCTGCAGCTGTAAGATCAGTGTGTATTGCACAGGCTGCAAGTGAAAGGTCAGTGTGTATCCCACAGGCTGCATGTGTAAGGCCAGTGGTTATCCCACAGGCTGCAGGTGTAAGATCAATGTGTATCGCACAGTCTGCATGTGTAAATTCAGTGTGTATCCCACAGGCTGCACGTGTAAGGTCACTGTGTTTCGCACAGGCTGTTTGTGTAAGGTCAGTGTGTATCGCACAGGCTGTTTGTGTAAGGTCAGTGTGTATCGCACAGGCTGCAGGTGTACCTTCATTTTGTATCCCAACAGACTGCAGGTCTAAGGTCAGTCTGTATCGCACAGGCTGCCTGTGTAAGGTCAGTGTGTATCGCACAGGGTGCCTGTGTAAGTTCAGTGTGTATCGCACAGGTTGCAGGTGTACGTTCAGTGTGTATCGCACAGGCTGCAGGTGTAAGGTCAGTGTGCATTCCAAAGGCTGCAGATGTAAGGTCAATGTGTATCGCACAGGCCACAGGTCCAAGGACAATGTGTGCCCAAAGGCCGCAGGTATAAGGACAGTGTGTATTGCACAGGCTGCAGGTGTAAGGTCAGTGTGCATTCCAAAGGCTGCAGATGTAAGGTCAATGTGTATCGCACAGGCCACAGGTCCAAGGACAATGTGTGCCCAAAGGCCGCAGGTATAAGGACAGTGTGTATTGCACAGGCTGCACGTGTATGGTCAGTGTGTATGCAAAAGGTTGCATTGGTAAAGTCAGTGTGTATAGCACAATCTGTGGTGTAAGTTCAACGTGCATCACAGAGACTGCAGGTATAAGGTCAGTGTGTTTCCCACACGTTGCAGGTGTAAGGTTGTGTGAATCCCACAGCTTCCAGGTGTAAAGTCATTGTGTATCCCAGAGGCTGCAGGTGTAAGGTCAGTGTGTATCCCACGGACTGCAGGTGTAAGGTCAGTGTGTATCCAACAAGCTGCAGGTGTAAGGTCAGTGCGTATCCCAGAGGCTGCAAGTGTAAGGTCAGTGTGTATCCCACAGGCTGCAGCTGTAAGGTCAGTGTGTATCCCACAGTTTGCAGGTGTAAGAACAGTGTGTATCGCACAGGCCGCAGATCCATGGTCAATGTGTGCCCAAAGGCCGCAGGTGTAAGGTCAGTGTGTATCGCACAGGCTGCAGGTGTACCTTCTGTTTGTATCCCAACAGGCTGCAGTTCTAAGGTCAGTGAGTATCGCACAGGCTGCCTGTCTAAGATCAGTGTGTATCGCACAGGGTGCACGTGTAAGTTCAGTGTGTCTCCCACAGGCTGCAGGTGTAAGGTTATTGTTTATCCCACAGGCTGCAGCTGTAAGGTCAGTGTCTGTTGCACAGGCTGCATGTGTATGGTCAGTGTGTATCTAAAAGGCTGCAGTGGTAAGTTCAGTGTGTATAGCACAATCTGTGGCTGTAAGTTCAGTGTGTATCACAGAGGCTGCAGCTGTAAGGTCAGTGTGTATCCCACAGTTTGCAGGTGTAAGAACAGTGTGTATCGCACAGGCCGCAGATCCATGGTCAATGTGTGCCCAAAGGCCGCAGGTGTAAGGTCTGTGTGTATTGCACAGGCCGCAGGTATAAGGTCTGTGTGTATTGCACAGGCCGCAGGTGTAAGGTCGGTGTGTATTGCACAGGCCGCAGGTGTAAGGTCGGTGTGTATTGCACAGGCCGCAGGTGTAAGGTCGGTGTGTATTGCACAGGCTGCAGGTGTAAGGACAGTGTGTATCCCAAAGGCTGCAGCTGTAAGGTCAGTGTGTGTCGCACAGGCTGCAAGTGTAAGGTCAGTTTGTATCCCACAGGCTGCATGTGTAAGGTCAGTGTGTATCCAAAAGACTGCAGTGGTATGTTCAGTGTGCATAGCCCAATCTGTGGAAGTAAGTTCAGTGTGTATCCCACAGGCTGCAGGTGTAAGGTCAGTGTGTATCGCACAGACTGCAGGTGTACCTTCTGTTTGTATCCCAACAGGCTGCAGGTCTAAGGTCAGTGTGTATTGCACAGGGTGCACGTGTAAGGTCAGTGTGTATCGCACAGGCTGCAGGTGTAAGGTTATTGTTTATCCCACAGGCTGCAGCTGTAAGTTCAGTGTGTATTGCACAGGCTGCAAGTGTAAGGCCAATGTGTATCGCACAGGGTGCACGTGTAAGTTCAGTGTGTATCCCACAGGCTGCAGCTGTAAGGTCAGTGTGTATCCCACAGGCTGCAGGTGTAAGGTCAGTGTGTATCCCACAGGTTGCAGGTGTAAGGCCAGTGGTTATCCCACAGACTGCAGGTGTAAGTTCAGTGTGTATCCCACAGGCTGCACGTGTAAGGTCAGTGTGTTTCGCACAGGCTGTTTGTGTAAGGTCAGTGTGTATCGTACAGGCTGCAGGTGTACCTTCATTTTGTATCCCAACAGGCTGCAGGTCTAAGGTCAGTGTGTTTCGCACAGGCTGCCTGTGTAAGGTCAGTGTGTATCCCACGGGTTGCAGGTGTACGTTCAGTGTATATCGCACAGGCTGCAGGTGTAAGGTCAGTGTGCATTCCAAAGGCTGCAGATGTAAGGTCAATGTGTATCGCACAGGCCACAGGTCCAAGGCCAATGTGTGCCCAAAGGCCGCAGGTATAAGGACAGTGTGTATTGCACAGGCTGCACGTGTATGGTCAGTGTGTATGCAAAAGGTTGCATTGGTAAAGTCAGTGTGTATAGCACAATCTGTGGTGTAAGTTCAATGTGCATCACAGAGACTGCAGGTATAAGGTCAGTGTGTATCGCACAGGTTGCAGGTGTAAGGTTGTGTGAATCCCACAGCTTCCAGGTGTAAAGTCATTGTGTATCCCAGAGGCTGCAGGTGTAAGGTCAGTGTGTATCCCACGGGCTGTAGGTGTAAGGTCAGTGTGTATCCAACAAGCTGCAGGTGTAAGGTCAGTGTGGATCGCACAGGCCGCAGATCCATGGTCAATGTGTGCCCAAAGGCCGCAGGTGTAAGGTCAGTGTGTATCGCACAGGCTGCAGGTGTACCTTCTGTTTGTATCCCAACTGGCTGTAGTTCTAAGGTCAGTGTGTATCGCACAGGCTGCCTGTGTAAAGTCAGTGTGTATCACACAGGGTGCACGTGTAAGGTCAGTGTGTATCCCATAGGCTGCAGGTGTAACATCAGTGTGTATCGCACAGGCTGCAGCTGTAAGGTCAGTGTGTATCCCACAGGCTGCAGGTGTAAGGTCAGTGTGTATCCCACAGGCTGCAGGTGTAACATCAATGTGTATCGCACAGGCTGCAGCTGTAAGGTCAGTGTGTATCCCAGAGGCTGCAAGTGTAAGGTCAGTGTGTATCCCACAGGCTGCAGGTGTAAAATCAATGTGTATCGCACAGGCTGCAGCTGTAAGGTCAGTGTGTATCCCACAGGCTGCAGGTGTAAAATCAATGTGTATCGCACAGGCTGCAGCTGTAAGGTCAGTGTGTATCCCAGAGGCTGCAAGTGTAAGGTCAGTGTGTATCCCACAGGCTGCAGGTGTAAAATCAATGTGTATCCCACAGGCTGCAGCTGTAAGGTCAGTGTGTATCCAACAGGCTGCAGCTGTAAGTTCAGTGTGTATCCCACAGCCTTCAGGTGTAAGGTCAGTGTGTATCCCACAGGCCGCAGATCCATGGTCAATGTGTGCCCAAAGGCCGCAGGTGTAAGGTCAGTTTGTATCGCACAGGCTGCAGGTGTATCTTCTGTTTGTATCCCAACAGGCTGCAGCTGTAAGGTCAGTGTGTGTTGCACAGGCTGCATGTGTAAGGTCAGTGTGTATCTAAAAGGCTGCAGTGGTAAGTTCAGTGTGTATAGCACAATCTGTGTCTGTAAGTTCAGTGTGTATCACAGAGGCTGCAGCTGTAAGGTCAGTGTGTATTCCACAGTTTGCACGTGTAAGGTCAGTGTGTATCCCACAGGCTGCAGGTGTAAAGTCAGTGTGTATCCCACAGGCCGCAGATCCATGGTCAATGTGTGCCCAAAGGCCGCAGGTATAAGGTCTGTGTGCATTGCACAGGCCGCAGGTGTAAGGTCGTTGTGTATTGCACAGGCTGCAGGTGTAAGGTCAGTGTGTATCCCAAAGGCTGCAGGTGTAAGGTTATTGTTTATCCCACAGGCTGCAGCTGTAAGATCAGTGTGTATTGCACAGGCTGCAAGTGAAAGGTCAGTGTGTATCCCACAGGCTGCATGTGTAAGGCCAGTGGTTATCCCACAGGCTGCAGGTGTAAGATCAATGTGTATCGCACAGGCTGCATGTGTAAAGTCAGTGTGTATCCCACAGGCTGCACGTGTAAGGTCACTGTGTTTCGCACAGGCTGTTTGTGTAAGGTCAGTGTGTATCGCACAGGCTGTTTGTGTAAGGTCAGTGTGTATCGCACAGGCTGCAGGTGTACCTTCATTTTGTATCCCAACAGACTGCAGGTCTAAGGTCAGTCTGTATCGCACAGGCTGCCTGTGTAAGGTCAGTGTGTATCGCACAGGGTGCCTGTGTAAGTTCAGTGTGTATCGCACAGGTTGCAGGTGTACGTTCAGTGTGTATCGCACAGGCTGCAGGTGTAAGGTCAGTGTGCATTCCAAAGGCTGCAGATGTAAGGTCAATGTGTATCGCACAGGCCACAGGTCCAAGGACAATGTGTGCCCAAAGGCCGCAGGTATAAGGACAGTGTGTATTGCACAGGCTGCAGGTGTAAGGTCAGTGTGCATTCCAAAGGCTGCAGATGTAAGGTCAATGTGTATCGCACAGGCCACAGGTCCAAGGACAATGTGTGCCCAAAGGCCGCAGGTATAAGGACAGTGTGTATTGCACAGGCTGCACGTGTATGGTCAGTGTGTATGCAAAAGGTTGCATTGGTAAAGTCAGTGTGTATAGCACAATCTGTGGTGTAAGTTCAACGTGCATCACAGAGACTGCAGGTATAAGGTCAGTGTGTTTCCCACAGGTTGCAGGTGTAAGGTTGTGTGAATCCCACAGCTTCCAGGTGTAAAGTCACTGTGTATCCCAGAGGCTGCAGGTGTAAGGTCAGTGTGTATCCCACGGGCTGCAGGTGTAAGGTCAGTGTGTATCCAACAAGCTGCAGGTGTAAGGTCAGTGCGTATCCCAGAGGCTGCAAGTGTAAGGTCAGTGTGTATCCCACAGGCTGCAGCTGTAAGGTCAGTGTGTATCCTACAGTTTGCAGGTGTAAGAACAGTGTGTATCGCACAGGCCGCAGATCCATGGTCAATGTGTGCCCAAAGGCCGCAGGTGTAAGGTCAGTGTGTATCCCGCATGCTGCAGGTGTACCTTCTGTTTGTATCCCAACAGGCTGCAGTTCTAAGGTCAGTGAGTATCGCACAGGCTGCCTGTCTAAGATCAGTGTGTATCGCACAGGGTGCACGTGTAAGTTCAGTGTGTCTCCCACAGGCTGCAGGTGTAAGGTTATTGTTTATCCCACAGGCTGCAGCTGTAAGGTCAGTGTCTGTTGCACAGGCTGCATGTGTATGGTCAGTGTGTATCTAAAAGGCTGCAGTGGTAAGTTCAGTGTGTATAGCACAATCTGTGGCTGTAAGTTCAGTGTGTATCACAGAGGCTGCAGGTGTAAGGTCAGTGTGTATCCCACAGTTTGCAGGTGTAAGAACAGTGTGTATCGCACAGGCCGCAGATCCATGGTCAATGTGTGCCCAAAGGCCGCAGGTATAAGGTCTGTGTGTATTGCACAGGCCGCAGGTGTAAGGTCGGTGTGTATTGCACAGGCCGCAGGTGTAAGGTCGGTGTGTATTGCACAGGCCGCAGGTGTAAGGTCGGTGTGTATTGCACAGGCTGCAGGTGTAAGGACAGTGTGTATCCCAAAGGCTGCAGCTGTAAGGTCAGTGTGTGTCGCACAGGCTGCAAGTGTAAGGTCAGTTTGTATCCCACAGGCTGCATGTGTAAGGTCAGTGTGTATCCAAAAGACTGCAGTGGTATGTTCAGTGTGCATAGCCCAATCTGTGGAAGTAAGTTCAGTGTGTATCCCACAGGCTGCAGGTGTAAGGTCAGTGTGTATCGCACAGACTGCAGGTGTACCTTCTGTTTGTATCCCAACAGGCTGCAGGTCTAAGGTCAGTGTGTATTGCACAGGGTGCACGTGTAAGGTCAGTGTGTATCGCACAGGCTGCAGGTGTAAGGTTATTGTTTATCCCACAGGCTGCAGCTGTAAGTTCAGTGTGTATTGCACAGGCTGCAAGTGTAAGGCCAATGTGTATCGCACAGGGTGCACGTGTAAGTTCAGTGTGTATCCCACAGGCTGCAGCTGTAAGGTCAGTGTGTATCCCACAGGCTGCAGGTGTAAGGTCAGTGTGTATCCCACAGGTTGCAGGTGTAAGGCCAGTGGTTATCCCACAGACTGCAGGTGTAAGTTCAGTGTGTATCCCACAGGCTGCACGTGTAAGGTCAGTGTGTTTCGCACAGGCTGTTTGTGTAAGGTCAGTGTGTATCGCACAGGCTGCAGGTGTACCTTCATTTTGTATCCCAACAGGCTGCAGGTCTAAGGTCAGTGTGTTTCGCACAGGCTGCCTGTGTAAGGTCAGTGTGTATCCCACGGGTTGCAGGTGTACGTTCAGTGTATATCGCACAGGCTGCAGGTGTAAGGTCAGTGTGCATTCCAAAGGCTGCAGATGTAAGGTCAATGTCTATCGCACAGGCCACAGGTCCAAGGACAATGTGTGCCCAAAGGCCGCAGGTATAAGGACAGTGTGTATTGCACAGGCTGCATGTGTATGGTCAGTGTGTATGCAAAAGGTTGAATTGGTAAAGTCAGTGTGTATAGCACAATCTGTGGTGTAAGTTCAATGTGCATCACAGAGACTGCAGGTATAAGGTCAGTGTGTATCGCACAGGTTGCAGGTGTAAGGTTGTGTGAATCCCACAGCTTACAGGTGTAAAGTCATTGTGTATCCCAGAGGCTGCAGGTGTAAGGTCAGTGTGTATCCCACGGGCTGCAGGTGTAAGGTCAGTGTGTATCCAACAAGCTGCAGGTGTAAGGTCAGTGTGGATCGCACAGGCCGCAGATCCATGGTCAATGTGTGCCCAAAGGCCGCAGGTGTAAGGTCAGTGTGTATCGCACAGGCTGCAGGTGTACCTTCTGTTTGTATCCCAACAGGCTGCAGTTCTAAGGTCAGTGTGTATCGCACAGGCTGCCTGTGTAAAGTCAGTGTGTATCACACAGGGTGCACGTGTAAGGTCAGTGTGTATCCCACAGGCTGCAGGTGTAACATCAGTGTGTATCGCACAGGCTGCAGCTGTAAGGTCAGTGTGTATCCCACAGGCTGCAGGTGTAAGGTCAGTGTGTATCCCACAGGCTGCAGGTGTAACATCAGTGTGTATCGCACAGGCTGCAGCTGTAAGGTCAGTGTGTATCCCAGAGGCTGCAAGTGTAAGGTCAGTGTGTATCCCACAGGCTGCAGGTGTAAAATCAATGTGTATCGCACAGGCTGCAGCTGTAAGGTCAGTGTGTATCCCACAGGCTGCAGGTGTAAAATCAATGTGTATCGCACAGGCTGCAGCTGTAAGGTCAGTGTGGATCCCAGAGGCTGCAAGTGTCAGGTCAGTGTGTATCCCACAGGCTGCAGGTGTAAAATCAATGTGTATCCCACAGGCTGCAGCTGTAAGGTCAGTGTGTATCCAACAGGCTGCAGCTGTAAGTTCAGTGTGTATCCCACAGCTTTCAGGTGTAAGGTCAGTGTGTATCCCACAGGCCGCAGATCCATGGTCAATGTGTGCCCAAAGGCCGCAGGTGTAAGGTCAGTTTGTATCGCACAGGCTGCAGGTGTATCTTCAGTTTGTATCCCAACAGGCTGCAGCTGTAAGGTCAGTGTGTGTTGCACAGGCTGCATGTGTAAGGTCAGTGTGTATCTAAAAGGCTGCAGTGGTAAGTTCAGTGTGTATAGCACAATCTGTGGCTGTAAGTTCAGTGTGTATCACAGAGGCTGCAGGTGTAAGGTCAGTGTGTATTCCACAGTTTGCACGTGTAAGGTCAGTGTGTATCCCACAGGCTGCAGGTGTAACGTCAGTGTGTATCCCACAGGCCGCAGATCCATGGTCAATGTGTGCCCAAAGGCCGCAGGTATAAGGTCTGTGTGCATTGCACAGGCCGCAGGTGTAAGGTCGTTGTGTATTACACAGGCTGCAGGTGTAAGGTCAGTGTGTATCCCAAAGGCTGCAGGTGTAAGGTTATTGTTTATCCCACAGGCTGCAGCTGTAAGATCAGTGTGTATTGCACAGGCTGCAAGTGAAAGGTCAGTGTGTATCCCACAGGCTGCATGTGTAAGGCCAGTGGTTATCCCACAGGCTGCAGGTGTAAGATCAATGTGTATCGCACAGGCTGCATGTGTAAAGTCAGTGTGTATCCCACAGGCTGCACGTGTAAGGTCACTGTGTTTCGCACAGGCTGTTTGTGTAAGGTCAGTGTGTATCGCACAGGCTGTTTGTGTAAGGTCAGTGTGTATCGCACAGGCTGCAGGTGTACCTTCATTTTGTATCCCAACAGACTGCAGGTCTAAGGTCAGTCTGTATCGCACAGGCTGCCTGTGTAAGGTCAGTGTGTATCGCACAGGGTGCCTGTGTAAGTTCAGTGTGTATCGCACAGGTTGCAGGTGTACGTTCAGTGTGTATCGCACAGGCTGCAGGTGTAAGGTCAGTGTGCATTCCAAAGGCTGCAGATGTAAGGTCAATGTGTATCGCACAGGCCACAGGTCCAAGGACAATGTGTGCCCAAAGGCCGCAGGTATAAGGACAGTGTGTATTGCACAGGCTGCACGTGTATGGTCAGTGTGTATGCAAAAGGTTGCATTGGTAAAGTCAGTGTGTATAGCACAATCTGTGGTGTAAGTTCAACGTGCATCACAGAGACTGCAGGTATAAGGTCAGTGTGTTTCCCACAGGTTGCAGGTGTAAGGTTGTGTGAATCCCACAGCTTCCAGGTGTAAAGTCATTGTGTATCCCAGAGGCTGCAGGTGTAAGGTCAGTGTGTATCCCACGGGCTGCAGGTGTAAGGTCAGTGTGTATCCAACAAGCTGCAGGTGTAAGGTCAGTGCGTATCCCAGAGGCTGCAAGTGTAAGGTCAGTGTGTATCCCACAGGCTGCAGCTGTAAGGTCAGTGTGTATCCTACAGTTTGCAGGTGTAAGAACAGTGTGTATCGCACAGGCCGCAGATCCATGGTCAATGTGTGCCCAAAGGCCGCAGGTGTAAGGTCAGTGTGTATTGCACAGGCCGCAGGTGTAAGGTCAGTGTGTATCGCACAGGCTGCAGGTGTACCTTCTGTTTGTATCCCAACAGGCTGCAGTTCTAAGGTCAGTGAGTATCGCACAGGCTGCCTGTCTAAGATCAGTGTGTATCGCACAGGGTGCACGTGTAAGTTCAGTGTGTCTCCCACAGGCTGCAGATGTAAGGTTATTGTTTATCCCACAGGCTGCAGCTGTAAGGTCAGTGTCTGTTGCACAGGCTGCATGTGTATGGTCAGTGTGTATCTAAAAGGCTGCAGTGGTAAGTTCAGTGTGTATAGCACAATCTGTGGCTGTAAGTTCAGTGTGTATCACAGAGGCTGCAGCTGTAAGGTCAGTGTGTATCCCACAGTTTGCAGGTGTAAGAACAGTGTGTATCGCACAGGCCGCAGATCCATGGTCAATGTGTGCCCAAAGGCCGCAGGTATAAGGTCAGTGTGTATTGCACAGGCCGCAGGTGTAAGGTCGGTGTGTATTGCACAGGCCGCAGGTGTAAGGTCGGTGTGTATTGCACAGGCCGCAGGTGTAAGGTCGGTGTGTATTGCACAGGCCGCAGGTGTAAGGTCGGTGTGTATTGCACAGGCTGCAGGTGTAAGGTCAGTGTGTATCCCAAAGGCTGCAGCTGTAAGGTCAGTGTGTGTCGCACAGGCTGCAAGTGTAAGGTCAGTTTGTATCCCACAGGCTGCATGTGTAAGGTCAGTGTGTATCCAAAAGACTGCAGTGGTATGTTCAGTGTGCATAGCCCAATCTGTGGAAGTAAGTTCAGTGTGTATCCCACAGGCTGCAGGTGTAAGGTCAGTGTGTATCGCACAGACTGCAGGTGTACCTTCTGTTTGTATCCCAACAGGCTGCAGGTCTAAGGTCAGTGTGTATTGCACAGGGTGCACGTGTAAGGTCAGTGTGTATCGCACAGGCTGCAGGTGTAAGGTTATTGTTTATCCCACAGGCTGCAGCTGTAAGTTCAGTGTGTATTGCACAGGCTGCAAGTGTAAGGCCAATGTGTATCGCACAGGGTGCACGTGTAAGTTCAGTGTGTATCCCACAGGCTGCAGCTGTAAGGTCAGTGTGTATCCCACAGGCTGCAGGTGTAAGGTCAGTGTGTATCCCACAGGTTGCAGGTGTAAGGCCAGTGGTTATCCCACAGACTGCAGGTGTAAGTTCAGTGTGTATCCCACAGGCTGCACGTGTAAGGTCAGTGTGTTTCGCACAGGCTGTTTGTGTAAGGTCAGTGTGTATCGCACAGGCTGCAGGTGTACCTTCATTTTGTATCCCAACAGGCTGCAGGTCTAAGGTCAGTGTGTTTCGCACAGGCTGCCTGTGTAAGGTCAGTGTGTATCCCACGGGTTGCAGGTGTACGTTCAGTGTATATCGCACAGGCTGCAGGTGTAAGGTCAGTGTGCATTCCAAAGGCTGCAGATGTAAGGTCAATGTCTATCGCACAGGCCACAGGTCCAAGGACAATGTGTGCCCAAAGGCCGCAGGTATAAGGACAGTGTGTATTGCACAGGCTGCATGTGTATGGTCAGTGTGTATGCAAAAGGTTGAATTGGTAAAGTCAGTGTGTATAGCACAATCTGTGGTGTAAGTTCAATGTGCATCACAGAGACTGCAGGTATAAGGTCAGTGTGTATCGCACAGGTTGCAGGTGTAAGGTTGTGTGAATCCCACAGCTTCCAGGTGTAAAGTCATTGTGTATCCCAGAGGCTGCAGGTGTAAGGTCAGTGTGTATCCCACGGGCTGCAGGTGTAAGGTCAGTGTGTATCCAACAAGCTGCAGGTGTAAGGTCAGTGTGGATCGCACAGGCCGCAGATCCATGGTCAATGTGTGCCCAAAGGCCGCAGGTGTAAGGTCAGTGTGTATCGCACAGGCTGCAGGTGTACCTTCTGTTTGTATCCCAACAGGCTGCAGTTCTAAGGTCAGTGTGTATCGCACAGGCTGCCTGTGTAAAGTCAGTGTGTATCACACAGGGTGCACGTGTAAGGTCAGTGTGTATCCCACAGGCTGCAGGTGTAACATCAGTGTGTATCGCACAGGCTGCAGCTGTAAGGTCAGTGTGTATCCCACAGGCTGCAGGTGTAAGGTCAGTGTGTATCCCACAGGCTGCAGGTGTAACATCAGTGTGTATCGCACAGGCTGCAGCTGTAAGGTCAGTGTGTATCCCAGAGGCTGCAAGTGTAAGGTCAGTGTGTATCCCACAGGCTGCAGGTGTAAAATCAATGTGTATCGCACAGGCTGCAGCTGTAAGGTCAGTGTGTATCCCACAGGCTGCAGGTGTAAAATCAATGTGTATCGCACAGGCTGCAGCTGTAAGGTCAGTGTGGATCCCAGAGGCTGCAAGTGTAAGGTCAGTGTGTATCCCACAGGCTGCAGGTGTAAAATCAATGTGTATCCCACAGGCTGCAGCTGTAAGGTCAGTGTGTATCCAACAGGCTGCAGCTGTAAGTTCAGTGTGTATCCCACAGCCTTCAGGTGTAAGGTCAGTGTGTATCCCACAGGCCGCAGATCCATGGTCAATGTGTGCCCAAAGGCCGCAGGTGTAAGGTCAGTTTGTATCGCACAGGCTGCAGGTGTATCTTCAGTTTGTATCCCAACAGGCTGCAGCTGTAAGGTCAGTGTGTTTTGCACAGGCTGCATGTGTAAGGTCAGTGTGTATCTAAAAGGCTGCAGTGGTAAGTTCAGTGTGTATAGCACAATCTGTGGCTGTAAGTTCAGTGTGTATCACAGAGGCTGCAGGTGTAAGGTCAGTGTGTATTCCACAGTTTGCACGTGTAAGGTCAGTGTGTATCCCACAGGCTGCAGGTGTAACGTCAGTGTGTATCCCACAGGCCGCAGATCCATGGTCAATGTGTGCCCAAAGGCCGCAGGTATAAGGTCTGTGTGCATTGCACAGGCCGCAGGTGTAAGGTCGTTGTGTATTACACAGGCTGCAGGTGTAAGGTCAGTGTGTATCCCAAAGGCTGCAGGTGTAAGGTTATTGTTTATCCCACAGGCTGCAGCTGTAAGATCAGTGTGTATTGCACAGGCTGCAAGTGAAAGGTCAGTGTGTATCCCACAGGCTGCATGTGTAAGGCCAGTGGTTATCCCACAGGCTGCAGGTGTAAGATCAATGTGTATCGCACAGTCTGCATGTGTAAATTCAGTGTGTATCCCACAGGCTGCACGTGTAAGGTCAGTGTGTATCGCACAGGCTGTTTGTGTAAGGTCAGTGTGTATCGCACAGGCTGCAGGTGTACCTTCATTTTGTATCCCAACAGACTGCAGGTCTAAGGTCAGTCTGTATCGCACAGGCTGCCTGTGTAAGGTCAGTGTGTATCGCACAGGGTGCCTGTGTAAGTTCAGTGTGTATCGCACAGGTTGCAGGTGTACGTTCAGTGTGTATCGCACAGGCTGCAGGTGTAAGGTCAGTGTGCATTCCAAAGGCTGCAGATGTAAGGTCAATGTGTATCGCACAGGCCACAGGTCCAAGGACAATGTGTGCCCAAAGGCCGCAGGTATAAGGACAGTGTGTATTGCACAGGCTGCAGGTGTAAGGTCAGTGTGCATTCCAAAGGCTGCAGATGTAAGGTCAATGTGTATCGCACAGGCCACAGGTCCAAGGACAATGTGTGCCCAAAGGCCGCAGGTATAAGGACAGTGTGTATTGCACAGGCTGCACGTGTATGGTCAGTGTGTATGCAAAAGGTTGCATTGGTAAAGTCAGTGTGTATAGCACAATCTGTGGTGTAAGTTCAACGTGCATCACAGAGACTGCAGGTATAAGGTCAGTGTGTTTCCCACAGGTTGCAGGTGTAAGGTTGTGTGAATCCCACAGCTTCCAGGTGTAAAGTCATTGTGTATCCCAGAGGCTGCAGGTGTAAGGTCAGTGTGTATCCCACGGGCTGCAGGTGTAAGGTCAGTGTGTATCCAACAAGCTGCAGGTGTAAGGTCAGTGCGTATCCCAGAGGCTGCAAGTGTAAGGTCAGTGTGTATCCCACAGGCTGCAGCTGTAAGGTCAGTGTGTATCCCACAGTTTGCAGGTGTAAGAACAGTGTGTATCGCACAGGCCGCAGATCCATGGTCAATGTGTGCCCAAAGGCCGCAGGTGTAAGGTCAGTGTGTATCGCACAGGCTGCAGGTGTACCTTCTGTTTGTATCCCAACAGGCTGCAGTTCTAAGGTCAGTGAGTATCGCACAGGCTGCCTGTCTAAGATCAGTGTGTATCGCACAGGGTGCACGTGTAAGTTCAGTGTGTCTCCCACAGGCTGCAGGTGTAAGGTTATTGTTTATCCCACAGGCTGCAGCTGTAAGGTCAGTGTCTGTTGCACAGGCTGCATGTGTATGGTCAGTGTGTATCTAAAAGGCTGCAGTGGTAAGTTCAGTGTGTATAGCACAATCTGTGGCTGTAAGTTCAGTGTGTATCACAGAGGCTGCAGCTGTAAGGTCAGTGTGTATCCCACAGTTTGCAGGTGTAAGAACAGTGTGTATCGCACAGGCCGCAGATCCATGGTCAATGTGTGCCCAAAGGCCGCAGGTGTAAGGTCAGTGTGTATCGCACAGGCTGCAGCTGTACCTTCTGTTTGTATCCCAACAGGCTGCAGGTCTAAGGTCAGTGTGTATCGCACAGGCTGCCTGTGTAAAGTCAGTGTGTATCACACAGGGTGCACGTGTAAGGACAGTGTGTATCCCACAGGCTGCAGCTGTAAGGTCAGTGTGTATCGCGCAGGCTGCAGGTGTAAGGCCAGTGTGTATCGCACAGGGTGCACGTGTAAGGTCAGTGTGTATCGCACAGGCTGCAGGTGTAAAATCAGTGTGTATCGCACAGGCTGCAGCTGTAAGGTCAGTGTGTATCCCACAGGCTGCAGGTGTAAGGTCAGTGTGTATCCCACAGGCTGCAGGTGTAAAATCAATGTGTATCGCACAGGCTGCAGCTGTAAGGTCAGTGTGTATCCCAGAGGCTGCAATTGTAAGGTCAGTGTGTATCCCACAGGCTGCAGGTGTAACATCAGTGTGTATCGCACGGGCTGCAGCTGTAAGGTCAGTGTGTATCCCACAGGCTGCAGGTGTAAGGTCAGTGTGTATCCCAGAGGCTGCAAGTGTAAGGTCAGTGTGTATCCCACAGGCTGCAGGTGTAACATCAGTGTGTATCGCACAGGCTGCAGCTGTAAGGTCAGTGTGTATCCCACAGGCTGCAGCTGTAAGGTCAGTGTGTATCCCACAGGCTGCAGGTGTAAGGTCAGTGTGTATCCCACAGGCTGCAGGTGTAACATCAGTGTGTATCGCACAGGCTGCAGCTTTAAGGTCAGTGTGTATCCCACAGGCTGCAGGTGTAAGGTCAGTGTGTATCCCAGAGGCTGCAAGTGTAAGATCAGTGTGTATCGCACAGGCTGCAGGTGTAAAATCAATGTGTATCGCACAGGCTGCAGGTGTAAGGTCAGTGTGTTTCGCATAGGTTGCAGGTGTAAGGCCAGTGTGTATCACACAGCTTGCAGGTGTAAAGTCATTGAGTATCCCACAGACTGCAGGTGTAAGATCACTGTGTTTCGCAAAGGTTGCTGGTGTAAGGTCAGTGTGTATCCCACAGGTTGCAGTTGTAAGATCAGTGTGTATCGCACAGGCTGCAGGTGTAAGATCAGTGTGTATTGTGCAGGCTGCAAGTGTTAAGTCAGTGTGTTTCGCACAGGCTTTTTGTGTAAGGTCAGTGTGTATCGCATAGGCTGCAGGTGTACCTTCATTTTGTATCCCAACAGGCTGCAGGTCTAAGGTCAGTGTGTATCGCACAGGCTGCCTGTGTAAGGTCAGTGTGTATCGCACAGGGTGCAGGTGTACGTTCAGTGTGTATCGTGCAGGCTGCTGGTGTAAGGTCAGTGTGTATTCCAAAGGCTGCAGATGTAAGGTCAGTGTGTATCGCACAGGCCACAGGTCTAAGGTCAATGTGTGCCCAAAGGCCGCAGGTATAAGGACAGTGTGTATTGCACAGGCTGCACCTGTATGGTCAGTGTGTATCCAAAAGGTTGCATTGGTAAAGTCAGTGTGTATAGCACAATCTGTAGTGTAAGTTCAATGTGCATTACAGAGACTGCAGGTATAAGGTCAATGTGTATCGCACAGATTGCAGGTGTAAGGTCAGTGTGTATCGCACAGGTTGCAGGTGTAAGGTAGTGGGAATCCCACAGCTTGCAGGTGTAAAGTCATTGTGTATCCCAGAGGCTCTAGATGTAAGGTCAGTGTGTATCCCACGGGCTGCAGTTGTAAGGTCAGTGTGTATTCCACAGGCCGCAGATCCATGGTCAATGTGTGCCCAAAGGCCGCAGGTGTAAGGTCAGTTTGTATTGCACAGTCTGCAGGTGTATCTTCTGTTTGTATCCCAACAGGCTGCAGCTGTAAGGTCAGCGTGTGTTGCACAGGCTGCATGTGTAAGGTCAGTGTGTATCTAAAAGGCTGCAGTGGTAAGTTCAGTGTGTATAGCACAATCTGTGTCTGTAAGTTCAGTGTGTATCACAGAGGCTGCAGGTGTAAGGTCAGTGTGTATTCCACAGTTTGCACGTGTAAGGTCAGTGTGTATCCCGCAGGCTGCAGGTGTAACGTCAGTGTGTATCCCACAGGCTGCAGATCCATGGTCAATGTGTGCCCAAAGGCCGCAGGTATAAGGTCTGTGTGCATTGCACAGGCCGCAGGTGTAAGGTCAGTGTGTATTGCACAGGCTGCAGGTGTAAGGTCAGTGTGTATCCCAAAGGCTGCAGGTGTAAGGTTATTGTTTTTCCCACAGGCCGCAGGTGTAAGGTCAGTGTGTATCGCACAGGCTGCAGGCGTACCTTCTGTTTGTATCCCAACAGGCTGCAGGTCTAATTTCAGTGTGTATTCCAAAGGCTGCAGTTATCAGGTCAGTGTGTATCGCACAGGCCACAGGTCCAAAGTAAATGTGTGCCTAAAGGCCGCAGGCATAAGGTCAGTTTGTATTGCACAGGCTGCAGGTGTATGGTCAGTGTGTATCCCACAGGCTGCAGGTGTAAGGTCAGTGTGTATCCCACCAGCTGCAGGTGTAAGGTCAGTGTGTATCCCACCAGCTGCAGCTGTAAGGTCAGTGTGTATCCCACAGGCTGCAGCTGTAAGGTCAGTGTGTATCCCACAGGGTGCAGGTGTAAGGTAAGTGTGTATTGCACAGGCTGCATGTGTAAGGTCATTGTGTATCCCACAGGCTGCATGTGTAAGGTCAGTGTGTATCGCACAGGCTGCATGTGTAAGGTCAATGTGTATCGCACAGGCTGCAGGTGTACCTTCTGTTTGTATCCCAACAGGCTGCAGGTCTAATGTCAGTGTGTATTCCAAAGGCTGCAGACGTAAGTTCAGTGTGTATCGCACAGGCCACAGGTCCAAGGTAAATGTGTGCCTAAAGGCCGCAGGTACAAGGTCAGTTTGTATTGCACAGGCTGCTGGTGAAAGTACAGTGTGAATGCAAACGGTTGCATTGGTAAAGTCAGTGTGTATAGCGCAATCTGTGGGTGTAAGTTCATCGTGCATCACAGAGACTGCAGGTATAAGGTCAGGGTGTATTGCTCAGGTTGCAGGTGTAATGTAGTGTGAATCCCACATCTTGCAGGTCTGAAGTCACTGTGTATCCCAAAGGCTGCAGGTGTAATGTCAGTATGTATCCAACAGGCTGCAGGTGTAAGTTCAGTGTGTATACCAGAGGCTGCAGGTGTAAGGTCAGTGTGTATCCCACAGGCTGCAGGTGTAAGGTCAGTGTGTATCGCACAGGTTGCAGGTGTAAGGTCAGTGTGTATCCCACAGGCTGCAGGTGTAAGTTCGGTGTGTATCGCACAGGCTGCAAGTGTAAGTTCATTGTGATCCCACAGGCTGCAGGTGTAAGTTCGGTGTGTATCGCACAGGCTGCAAGTGTAAGTTCATTGTGATCCCACAGGCTGCAGGTGTAAGGTCAGTGTGTATCACACAGGTTGCAGGTGTCAGGCCAGTGTGTATCACACAGGTTGCAGGTGTAAGGTCATTGTGTATCCCACAGGCTGCAGGTGTAAGGTCAGTGTGTATCCCACAGGCTGCAGGTGTAAGGTCAGTGTGTATCCCACATGCTGCACATCCATGGTCAATATGTGCCCAAAGGCCGCAGGTATAAGGTCAGTGTGTATTGCACAGGCCGCAGGTGTAAGGTCAGTGTGTATTGCACAGGCTGCAGGTGAAAGGTCAGTGTGTATCCCAAAGGCTGCAGGTGTAAGGTTATTGATTATCCCACAGGCTGCAGCTGTAAGGTCAGTGTGTATTGCACAGGTTGCAGATGTAAGGTTATTGTTTTTCCCACAGGCTGCAGCTGTAAGGTCAATGTGTGTCGCACAGGCTGCAAGTGTAAGATCAGTGTATATCCCACAGGCTGCATGTGTAAGGTCACTGTGTATCCAAAAGGCTGCAGTGGTAAGTTCAGTGTATATAGCCCAATCTGTGGCTGTAAGGTCAGTGTGTATCGCACAGGCTGCCTGTGTAAGGTCAGTGTGTATCGCACAGGGTGCACGTATAAGGTCAGTGTGTATCTCACAGGTTGCACGTGTAAGGTCAGTGTGTATATCCCACAGGCTGCATGTGTAAGGTCAGTTTGTATCCAAAAGGCTGCAGTGGAAAGTTCAGTGTGTATAGCACAATCTGTGGCTGTAAGTTCAGTGTGTATCACAGAGGCTGCACGTGTAAGGTCAGTGTGTATCCCACAGGCTGCAGCTCTAATGTTATTGTTTATCCCACAGGCTGCAGGTGTAAGGTCAGTGTGTATCCCAGAGACTGCAGGTGTAAGGTCAGTGTGTATCCCACAGGCTGCAGGTGTAAGGTCAGTGTGTATCGCACAGGCTGCAGGTGTACCTTCATTTTGTATCCCAACAGACTGCAGGTCTAAGGTCAGTCTGTATCGCACAGGCTGCCTGTGTAAGGTCAGTGTGTATCGCACAGGGTGCCTGTGTAAGTTCAGTGTGTATCGCACAGGTTGCAGGTGTACGTTCAGTGTGTATCGCACAGGCTGCAGGTGTAAGGTCAGTGTGCATTCCAAAGGCTGCAGATGTAAGGTCAATGTGTATCGCATAGGCCACAGGTCCAAGGACAATGTGTGCCCAAAGGCCGCAGGTATAAGGACAGTGTGTATTGCACAGGCTGCAGGTGTAAGGTCAGTGTGCATTCCAAAGGCTGCAGATGTAAGGTCAATGTGTATCGCACAGGCCACAGGTCCAAGGACAATGTGTGCCCAAAGGCCGCAGGTATAAGGACAGTGTGTATTGCACAGGCTGCACGTGTATGGTCAGTGTGTATGCAAAAGGTTGCATTGGTAAAGTCAGTGTGTATAGCACAATCTGTGGTGTAAGTTCAACGTGCATCACAGAGACTGCAGGTATAAGGTCAGTGTGTTTCCCACAGGTTGCAGGTGTAAGGTTGTGTGAATCCCACAGCTTCCAGGTGTAAAGTCATTGTGTATCCCAGAGGCTGCAGGTGTAAGGTCAGTGTGTATCCCACGGGCTGCAGGTGTAAGGTCAGTGTGTATCCAACAAGCTGCAGGTGTAAGGTCAGTGCGTATCCCAGAGGCTGCAAGTGTAAGGTCAGTGTGTATCCCACAGGCTGCAGCTGTAAGGTCAGTGTGTATCCCACAGTTTGCAGGTGTAAGAACAGTGTGTATCGCACAGGCCGCAGATCCATGGTCAATGTGTGCCCAAAGGCCGCAGGTGTAAGGTCAGTGTGTATCGCACAGGCTGCAGGTGTACCTTCTGTTTGTATCCCAACAGGCTGCAGTTCTAAGGTCAGTGAGTATCGCACAGGCTGCCTGTCTAAGATCAGTGTGTATCGCACAGGGTGCACGTGTAAGTTCAGTGTGTCTCCCACAGGCTGCAGGTGTAAGGTTATTGTTTATCCCACAGGCTGCAGCTGTAAGGTCAGTGTCTGTTGCACAGGCTGCATGTGTAAGGTCAGTGTGTATCTAAAAGGCTGCAGTGGTAAGTTCAGTGTGTATAGCACAATCTGTGGCTGTAAGTTCAGTGTGTATCACAGAGGCTGCAGCTGTAAGGTCAGTGTGTATCCCACAGTTTGCAGGTGTAAGAACAGTGTGTATCGCACAGGCCGCAGATCCATGGTCAATGTGTGCCCAAAGGCCGCAGGTGTAAGGTCAGTGTGTATCGCACAGGCTGCAGCTGTACCTTCTGTTTGTATCCCAACAGGCTGCAGGTCTAAGGTCAGTGTGTATCGCACAGGCTGCCTGTGTAAAGTCAGTGTGTATCACACAGGGTGCACGTGTAAGGACAGTGTGTATCCCACAGGCTGCAGCTGTAAGGTCAGTGTGTATCGCGCAGGCTGCAGGTGTAAGGCCAGTGTGTATCGCACAGGGTGCACGTGTAAGGTCAGTGTGTATCGCACAGGCTGCAGGTGTAAAATCAGTGTGTATCGCACAGGCTGCAGCTGTAAGGTCAGTGTGTATCCCACAGGCTGCAGGTGTAAGGTCAGTGTGTATCCCAGAGGCTGCAAGTGTAAGGTCAGTGTGTATCCCACAGGCTGCAGGTGTAAAATCAATGTGTATCGCACAGGCTGCAGCTGTAAGCTCAGTGTGTATCCCACAGGCTGCAGCTGTAAGGTCAGTGTGTATCCCAGAGGCTGCAATTGTAAGGTCAGTGTGTATCCCACAGGCTGCAGGTGTAACATCAGTGTGTATCGCACGGGCTGCAGCTGTAAGGTCAGTGTGTATCCCACAGGCTGCAGGTGTAAGGTCAGTGTGTATCCCAGAGGCTGCAAGTGTAAGGTCAGTGTGTATCCCACAGGCTGCAGGTGTAAAATCAATGTGTATTGCACAGGCTGCAGCTGTAAGGTCAGTGTGTATCCCACAGGCTGCAGGTGTAAGGTCAGTGTGTATCCAACAGGCTGCAGCTGTAAGGTCAGTGTGTATCCCACAGGCTGCAGGTGTAACATCAGTGTGTATCGCACAGGCTGCAGCTGTAAGGTCAGTGTGTATCCCACAGGCTGCAGCTGTAAGGTCAGTGTGTATCCCACAGGCTGCAGGTGTAAGGTCAGTGTGTATCCCACAGGCTGCAGGTGTAACATCAGTGTGTATCGCACAGGCTGCAGCTTTAAGGTCAGTGTGTATCCCACAGGCTGCAGGTGTAAGGTCAGTGTGTATCCCAGAGGCTGCAAGTGTAAGATCAGTGTGTATCGCACAGGCTGCAGGTGTAAAATCAATGTGTATCGCACAGGCTGCAGGTGTAAGGTCAGTGTGTTTCGCATAGGTTGCAGGTGTAAGGCCAGTGTGTATCACACAGCTTGCAGGTGTAAAGTCATTGAGTATCCCACAGACTGCAGGTGTAAGATCACTGTGTTTCGCAAAGGTTGCTGGTGTAAGGTCAGTGTGTATCCCACAGGTTGCAGTTGTAAGATCAGTGTGTATCGCACAGGCTGCAGGTGTAAGATCAGTGTGTATTGTGCAGGCTGCAAGTGTTAAGTCAGTGTGTTTCGCACAGGCTTTTTGTGTAAGGTCAGTGTGTATCGCATAGGCTGCAGGTGTACCTTCATTTTGTATCCCAACAGGCTGCAGGTCTAAGGTCAGTGTGTATCGCACAGGCTGCCTGTGTAAGGTCAGTGTGTATCGCACAGGGTGCAGGTGTACGTTCAGTGTGTATCGTGCAGGCTGCTGGTGTAAGGTCAGTGTGTATTCCAAAGGCTGCAGATGTAAGGTCAGTGTGTATCGCACAGGCCACAGGTCTAAGGTCAATGTGTGCCCAAAGGCCGCAGGTATAAGGACAGTGTGTATTGCACAGGCTGCACCTGTATGGTCAGTGTGTATCCAAAAGGTTGCATTGGTAAAGTCAGTGTGTATAGCACAATCTGTAGTGTAAGTTCAATGTGCATTACAGAGACTGCAGGTATAAGGTCAATGTGTATCGCACAGATTGCAGGTGTAAGGTCAGTGTGTATCGCACAGGTTGCAGGTGTAAGGTAGTGGGAATCCCACAGCTTGCAGGTGTAAAGTCATTGTGTATCCCAGAGGCTCTAGATGTAAGGTCAGTGTGTATCCCACGGGCTGCAGTTGTAAGGTCAGTGTGTATTCCACAGGCCGCAGATCCATGGTCAATGTGTGCCCAAAGGCCGCAGGTGTAAGGTCAGTTTGTATTGCACAGTCTGCAGGTGTATCTTCTGTTTGTATCCCAACAGGCTGCAGCTGTAAGGTCAGCGTGTGTTGCACAGGCTGCATGTGTAAGGTCAGTGTGTATCTAAAAGGCTGCAGTGGTAAGTTCAGTGTGTATAGCACAATCTGTGTCTGTAAGTTCAGTGTGTATCACAGAGGCTGCAGGTGTAAGGTCAGTGTGTATTCCACAGTTTGCACGTGTAAGGTCAGTGTGTATCCCGCAGGCTGCAGGTGTAACGTCAGTGTGTATCCCACAGGCTGCAGATCCATGGTCAATGTGTGCCCAAAGGCCGCAGGTGTAAGGTCTGTGTGCATTGCACAGGCCGCAGGTGTAAGGTCAGTGTGTATTGCACAGGCTGCAGGTGTAAGGTCAGTGTGTATCCCAAAGGCTGCAGGTGTAAGGTTATTGTTTTTCCCACAGGCCGCAGGTGTAAGGTCAGTGTGTATCGCACAGGCTGCAGGCGTACCTTCTGTTTGTATCCCAACAGGCTGCAGGTCTAATTTCAGTGTGTATTCCAAAGGCTGCAGTTATCAGGTCAGTGTGTATCGCACAGGCCACAGGTCCAAAGTAAATGTGTGCCTAAAGGCCGCAGGCATAAGGTCAGTTTGTATTGCACAGGCTGCAGGTGTATGGTCTGTGTATCCCACAGGCTGCAGGTGTAAGGTCAGTGTGTATCCCACCAGCTGCAGGTGTAAGGTCAGTGTGTATCCCACCAGCTGCAGCTGTAAGGTCAGTGTGTATCCCACAGGCTGCAGCTGTAAGGTCAGTGTGTATCCCACAGGGTGCAGGTGTAAGGTAAGTGTGTATTGCACAGGCTGCATGTGTAAGGTCATTGTGTATCCCACAGGCTGCATGTGTAAGGTCAGTGTGTATCGCACAGGCTGCATGTGTAAGGTCAATGTGTATCGCACAGGCTGCAGGTGTACCTTCTGTTTGTATCCCAACAGGCTGCAGGTCTAATGTCAGTGTGTATTCCAAAGGCTGCAGACGTAAGTTCAGTGTGTATCGCACAGGCCACAGGTCCAAGGTAAATGTGTGCCTAAAGGCCGCAGGTACAAGGTCAGTTTGTATTGCACAGGCTGCTGGTGAAAGTACAGTGTGAAAGCAAACGGTTGCATTGGTAAAGTCAGTGTGTATAGCGCAATCTGTGGGTGTAAGTTCATCGTGCATCACAGAGACTGCAGGTATAAGGTCAGGGTGTATTGCTCAGGTTGCAGGTGTAATGTAGTGTGAATCCCACATCTTGCAGGTCTGAAGTCACTGTGTATCCCAAAGGCTGCAGGTGTAATGTCAGTATGTATCCAACAGGCTGCAGGTGTAAGTTCAGTGTGTATACCAGAGGCTGCAGGTGTAAGGTCAGTGTGTATCCCACAGGCTGCAGGTGTAAGGTCAGTGTGTATCGCACAGGTTGCAGGTGTAAGGTCAGTGTGTATCCCACAGGCTGCAGGTGTAAGTTCGGTGTGTATCGCACAGGCTGCAAGTGTAAGTTCATTGTGATCCCACAGGCTGCAGGTGTAAGTTCGGTGTGTATCGCACAGGCTGCAAGTGTAAGTTCATTGTGATCCCACAGGCTGCAGGTGTAAGGTCAGTGTGTATCACACAGGTTGCAGGTGTCAGGCCAGTGTGTATCACACAGGTTGCAGGTGTAAGGTCATTGTGTATCCCACAGGCTGCAGGTGTAAGGTCAGTGTGTATCCCACAGGCTGCAGGTGTAAGGTCAGTGTGTATCCCACATGCTGCACATCCATGGTCAATATGTGCCCAAAGGCCGCAGGTATAAGGTCAGTGTGTATTGCACAGGCCGCAGGTGTAAGGTCAGTGTGTATTGCACAGGCTGCAGGTGAAAGGTCAGTGTGTATCCCAAAGGCTGCAGGTGTAAGGTTATTGATTATCCCACAGGCTGCAGCTGTAAGGTCAGTGTGTATTGCACAGGTTGCAGATGTAAGGTTATTGTTTTTCCCACAGGCTGCAGCTGTAAGGTCAATGTGTGTCGCACAGGCTGCAAGTGTAAGGTCAGTGTATATCCCACAGGCTGCATGTGTAAGGTCACTGTGTATCCAAAAGGCTGCAGTGGTAAGTTCAGTGTATATAGCCCAATCTGTGGCTGTAAGGTCAGTGTGTATCGCACAGGCTGCCTGTGTAAGGTCAGTGTGTATCGCACAGGGTGCACGTATAAGGTCAGTGTGTATCTCACAGGTTGCACGTGTAAGGTCAGTGTGTATATCCCACAGGCTGCATGTGTAAGGTCAGTTTGTATCCAAAAGGCTGCAGTGGAAAGTTCAGTGTGTATAGCACAATCTGTGGCTGTAAGTTCAGTGTGTATCACAGAGGCTGCACGTGTAAGGTCAGTGTGTATCCCACAGGCTGCAGCTCTAATGTTATTGTTTATCCCACAGGCTGCAGGTGTAAGGTCAGTGTGTATCCCAGAGACTGCAGGTGTAAGGTCAGTGTGTATCCCACAGGCTGCAGGTGTAAGGTCAGTGTGTATCGCACAGGCTGCAAGTGTAAGGTAGTGTGTATCCCACAGGCTGCAGGTGTAAAATCAGTGTGTATTGCACAGGCTGCCTGTGTAAGGTCAGTGTGTATCGCACAGGGTGCACGTGTAAGGTCAGTGTGTATCGCACAGGGTGCACGTGTAAGGTCAGTGTGTATCCCACAGGCTGCAGGTCTAATGTTATTGTTTATCCCACAGGCTGCAGGTGTAAGGTCAGTGTGTATCCCACAGACTGCAGGTGTAAGGTCAGTGTGTATCCCACAGGCTGCAGGTGTAAGGTCAGTGTGTATCGCACAGGCTGCAAGTGTAAGGTAGTGTGTATCCCACAGGCTGCAGGTGTAAAATCAGTGTGTATTGCACAGGCTGCCTGTGTAAGGTCAGTGTGTATCGCACAGGGTGCACGTGTAAGGTCAGTGTGTATCGCACAGGGTGCACGTGTAAGGTCAGTGTGTATCCCACAGGCTGCAGGTCTAATGTTATTGTTTATCCCACAGGCTGCAGGTGTAAGGTCAGTGTGTATCCCACAGGCTGCAGGTGTAAGGTCAGTGTGTATCCCACAGGCTGCAGGTGTAAGGTCAGTGTGTATCGCACAGGCTGCAAGTGTAAGGTAGTGTGTATCCCACAGGCTGCAGGTGTAAAATCAGTGTGTATTGCACAGGCTGCAGGTGTTAGGTCAGTGTGTATCCCACCGGCTGCAGTTGTAAGGTCAGTGTGTTTCGCACAGGTTGCAGGTGTAAGGCCAGTGTGTATCACACAGGTTGCAGGTTTAAAGTCATTGTGTATCCCACAGGCTGCAGTATGTATCCAACAAGCTGCAGGTGTAAGGTCAGTGTGTATCCCACAGGCTGCAGGTGTAAGGTCAGTGTGTATCCCAGAGGCTGCAAGTGTAAGATCAGTGTGTATCGCACAGGCTGCAGGTGTAAAATCAATGTGTATCGCACAGGCTGCAGGTGTAAGGTCAGTGTGTTTCGCATAGGTTGCAGGTGTAAGGCCAGTGTGTATCACACAGCTTGCAGGTGTAAAGTCATTGAGTATCCCACAGACTGCAGGTGTAAGATCACTGTGTTTCGCAAAGGTTGCTGGTGTAAGGTCAGTGTGTATCCCACAGGTTGCAGTTGTAAGATCAGTGTGTATCGCACAGGCTGCAGGTGTAAGATCAGTGTGTATTGTGCAGGCTGCAAGTGTTAAGTCAGTGTGTTTCGCACAGGCTTTTTGTGTAAGGTCAGTGTGTATCGCATAGGCTGCAGGTGTACCTTCATTTTGTATCCCAACAGGCTGCAGGTCTAAGGTCAGTGTGTATCGCACAGGCTGCCTGTGTAAGGTCAGTGTGTATCGCACAGGGTGCAGGTGTACGTTCAGTGTGTATCGTGCAGGCTGCTGGTGTAAGGTCAGTGTGTATTCCAAAGGCTGCAGATGTAAGGTCAGTGTGTATCGCACAGGCCACAGGTCTAAGGTCAATGTGTGCCCAAAGGCCGCAGGTATAAGGACAGTGTGTATTGCACAGGCTGCACCTGTATGGTCAGTGTGTATCCAAAAGGTTGCATTGGTAAAGTCAGTGTGTATAGCACAATCTGTAGTGTAAGTTCAATGTGCATTACAGAGACTGCAGGTATAAGGTCAATGTGTATCGCACAGATTGCAGGTGTAAGGTCAGTGTGTATCGCACAGGTTGCAGGTGTAAGGTAGTGGGAATCCCACAGCTTGCAGGTGTAAAGTCATTGTGTATCCCAGAGGCTCTAGATGTAAGGTCAGTGTGTATCCCACGGGCTGCAGTTGTAAGGTCAGTGTGTATTCCACAGGCCGCAGATCCATGGTCAATGTGTGCCCAAAGGCCGCAGGTGTAAGGTCAGTTTGTATTGCACAGTCTGCAGGTGTATCTTCTGTTTGTATCCCAACAGGCTGCAGCTGTAAGGTCAGCGTGTGTTGCACAGGCTGCATGTGTAAGGTCAGTGTGTATCTAAAAGGCTGCAGTGGTAAGTTCAGTGTGTATAGCACAATCTGTGTCTGTAAGTTCAGTGTGTATCACAGAGGCTGCAGGTGTAAGGTCAGTGTGTATTCCACAGTTTGCACGTGTAAGGTCAGTGTGTATCCCGCAGGCTGCAGGTGTAACGTCAGTGTGTATCCCACAGGCTGCAGATCCATGGTCAATGTGTGCCCAAAGGCCGCAGGTGTAAGGTCTGTGTGCATTGCACAGGCCGCAGGTGTAAGGTCAGTGTGTATTGCACAGGCTGCAGGTGTAAGGTCAGTGTGTATCCCAAAGGCTGCAGGTGTAAGGTTATTGTTTTTCCCACAGGCCGCAGGTGTAAGGTCAGTGTGTATCGCACAGGCTGCAGGCGTACCTTCTGTTTGTATCCCAACAGGCTGCAGGTCTAATTTCAGTGTGTATTCCAAAGGCTGCAGTTATCAGGTCAGTGTGTATCGCACAGGCCACAGGTCCAAAGTAAATGTGTGCCTAAAGGCCGCAGGCATAAGGTCAGTTTGTATTGCACAGGCTGCAGGTGTATGGTCTGTGTATCCCACAGGCTGCAGGTGTAAGGTCAGTGTGTATCCCACCAGCTGCAGGTGTAAGGTCAGTGTGTATCCCACCAGCTGCAGCTGTAAGGTCAGTGTGTATCCCACAGGCTGCAGCTGTAAGGTCAGTGTGTATCCCACAGGGTGCAGGTGTAAGGTAAGTGTGTATTGCACAGGCTGCATGTGTAAGGTCATTGTGTATCCCACAGGCTGCATGTGTAAGGTCAGTGTGTATCGCACAGGCTGCATGTGTAAGGTCAATGTGTATCGCACAGGCTGCAGGTGTACCTTCTGTTTGTATCCCAACAGGCTGCAGGTCTAATGTCAGTGTGTATTCCAAAGGCTGCAGACGTAAGTTCAGTGTGTATCGCACAGGCCACAGGTCCAAGGTAAATGTGTGCCTAAAGGCCGCAGGTACAAGGTCAGTTTGTATTGCACAGGCTGCTGGTGAAAGTACAGTGTGAAAGCAAACGGTTGCATTGGTAAAGTCAGTGTGTATAGCGCAATCTGTGGGTGTAAGTTCATCGTGCATCACAGAGACTGCAGGTATAAGGTCAGGGTGTATTGCTCAGGTTGCAGGTGTAATGTAGTGTGAATCCCACATCTTGCAGGTCTGAAGTCACTGTGTATCCCAAAGGCTGCAGGTGTAATGTCAGTATGTATCCAACAGGCTGCAGGTGTAAGTTCAGTGTGTATACCAGAGGCTGCAGGTGTAAGGTCAGTGTGTATCCCACAGGCTGCAGGTGTAAGGTCAGTGTGTATCGCACAGGTTGCAGGTGTAAGGTCAGTGTGTATCCCACAGGCTGCAGGTGTAAGTTCGGTGTGTATCGCACAGGCTGCAAGTGTAAGTTCATTGTGATCCCACAGGCTGCAGGTGTAAGTTCGGTGTGTATCGCACAGGCTGCAAGTGTAAGTTCATTGTGATCCCACAGGCTGCAGGTGTAAGGTCAGTGTGTATCACACAGGTTGCAGGTGTCAGGCCAGTGTGTATCACACAGGTTGCAGGTGTAAGGTCATTGTGTATCCCACAGGCTGCAGGTGTAAGGTCAGTGTGTATCCCACAGGCTGCAGGTGTAAGGTCAGTGTGTATCCCACATGCTGCACATCCATGGTCAATATGTGCCCAAAGGCCGCAGGTATAAGGTCAGTGTGTATTGCACAGGCCGCAGGTGTAAGGTCAGTGTGTATTGCACAGGCTGCAGGTGAAAGGTCAGTGTGTATCCCAAAGGCTGCAGGTGTAAGGTTATTGATTATCCCACAGGCTGCAGCTGTAAGGTCAGTGTGTATTGCACAGGTTGCAGATGTAAGGTTATTGTTTTTCCCACAGGCTGCAGCTGTAAGGTCAATGTGTGTCGCACAGGCTGCAAGTGTAAGGTCAGTGTATATCCCACAGGCTGCATGTGTAAGGTCACTGTGTATCCAAAAGGCTGCAGTGGTAAGTTCAGTGTATATAGCCCAATCTGTGGCTGTAAGGTCAGTGTGTATCGCACAGGCTGCCTGTGTAAGGTCAGTGTGTATCGCACAGGGTGCACGTATAAGGTCAGTGTGTATCTCACAGGTTGCACGTGTAAGGTCAGTGTGTATATCCCACAGGCTGCATGTGTAAGGTCAGTTTGTATCCAAAAGGCTGCAGTGGAAAGTTCAGTGTGTATAGCACAATCTGTGGCTGTAAGTTCAGTGTGTATCACAGAGGCTGCACGTGTAAGGTCAGTGTGTATCCCACAGGCTGCAGCTCTAATGTTATTGTTTATCCCACAGGCTGCAGGTGTAAGGTCAGTGTGTATCCCAGAGACTGCAGGTGTAAGGTCAGTGTGTATCCCACAGGCTGCAGGTGTAAGGTCAGTGTGTATCGCACAGGCTGCAAGTGTAAGGTAGTGTGTATCCCACAGGCTGCAGGTGTAAAATCAGTGTGTATTGCACAGGCTGCCTGTGTAAGGTCAGTGTGTATCGCACAGGGTGCACGTGTAAGGTCAGTGTGTATCGCACAGGGTGCACGTGTAAGGTCAGTGTGTATCCCACAGGCTGCAGGTCTAATGTTATTGTTTATCCCACAGGCTGCAGGTGTAAGGTCAGTGTGTATCCCACAGACTGCAGGTGTAAGGTCAGTGTGTATCCCACAGGCTGCAGGTGTAAGGTCAGTGTGTATCGCACAGGCTGCAAGTGTAAGGTAGTGTGTATCCCACAGGCTGCAGGTGTAAAATCAGTGTGTATTGCACAGGCTGCCTGTGTAAGGTCAGTGTGTATCGCACAGGGTGCACGTGTAAGGTCAGTGTGTATCGCACAGGGTGCACGTGTAAGGTCAGTGTGTATCCCACAGGCTGCAGGTCTAATGTTATTGTTTATCCCACAGGCTGCAGGTGTAAGGTCAGTGTGTATCCCACAGGCTGCAGGTGTAAGGTCAGTGTGTATCCCACAGGCTGCAGGTGTAAGGTCAGTGTGTATCGCACAGGCTGCAAGTGTAAGGTAGTGTGTATCCCACAGGCTGCAGGTGTAAAATCAGTGTGTATTGCACAGGCTGCAGGTGTTAGGTCAGTGTGTATCCCACCGGCTGCAGTTGTAAGGTCAGTGTGTTTCGCACAGGTTGCAGGTGTAAGGCCAGTGTGTATCACACAGGTTGCAGGTTTAAAGTCATTGTGTATCCCACAGGCTGCAGTATGTATCCAACAAGCTGCAGGTGTAAGGTCAGTGCGTATCCCAGAGGCTGCAGGTGTAAGGACAGTGTGCATCTAAAAGGCTGCAGTGGTAAGTTCAGTGTGTATCACAGAGGCTGCAGCTGTAAGGTCAGTGTGTATTCCACAGTTTGCAGGTGTAAGGTCAGTGTGTATCCCACAGGCTGCAGGTGTAACGTCAGTGTGTATCGCACAGGCCGCAGATCCATGGTCAATGTGTGCCCAAAGGCCGCAGGTATAAGGTCTGTGTGCATTGCACAGGCCGCAGGTGTAAGGTCGGTGTGTATTGCACAGGCTGCAGGTGTAAGGTCAGTGTGTATCCCAAAGCCTGCAGGTGTAAGGTTATTGTTTATCCCACAGGCTGCAGCTGTAAGATCAGTGAGTATTTCACAGGTTGCAGATGTAAGGTTATTGTTTTTCCCACAGGTTGCAGGTGTAAGGTCAGTGTGTATCCCACACGGTGCAGCTGTAAGTTCTGTGTGTATCGGACAGGCTGCAAGTGTAAGGTCAGTGTGTATCCCACAGGCTGCATGTGTAAGGTCAGTGTGTATCCCACAGGCTGCATGTGTAAGGTCAGTGTGTATCGCACAGGCTGCAGGTGTACCTTCTGTTTGTATCCCAACAGGCTGCAGGTCTAATGTCAGTGTGTATTCCAAAGGCTGCAGTTGTAAGTTCAGTGTGTATCGCACAGGCCACAGGTCCAAGGTAAATGTGTGCCTAAAGGCCGCAGGTATAAGTTCAGTTTGTGTTGCACAGGCTGCAGGTGTATGGTCAGTGTGTATCCCACAGGCTGCAGGTGAAAGGTCAGTGTGTATCCAAACGGTTGCATTGGTAAAGTCAGTGTGTATAGCACAATCTGTGGGTGTAAGTTCAACGCGCATCACAGAGACTGCAGGTATAAGGTCAGGGTGTATCGCTCAGGTTGCAGGTGTAAGGTGGTGTGAATCCCACATCTTGCAGGTCTAAAGTCACTGTGTATCCTAATGGCTGCAGGTGTAAGATCAGTGTGTATCCCACAGGCTGCAGGTGTAAGGTCAGTGTGTATCCCAGATGCTGCAGGTGTAAGTTCAGTATGCATCCAACAGGCTGCAGGTGTAAGTTCAGTGTGTATCCCAGAGGCTGCAGGTGAAAGGTCAGTGTGTATCCCAGATGCTGCAAGTGTAAGGTCAGTGTGTATCCCACGGGCTGCAGGTGTAAGTTCAGTATGCATCCAACAGGCTGCAGGTGTAAGTTCAGTGTGTATCCGACAGGCTGCAGGTGTAAGTTCGGTGTATATCGCACAGGCTGCAAGTGTAGGTTCATTGTGTATCCCACAGTCAGCAGTTGTAAGTTCAGTGTGTATAGCACAGGCTGCAAGTGTTAAGGTCAGTCTTTTCGCACAGGGTGCAGCTGTAAGGCCAATGTGTATCACACAGTTTGCAGGTGTAAGGTCAGTGTGTATCCCAGATGCTGCAGGTGTAAAATCAGTGTGTATTGCACAGGTTGCAACTGTAAGGTCAGTGTGTATCGCACAGGTTGCAGGTGTAAGGTCAGTGTGTTTCGCACAGGTTGCAGGTGTAAGGCCAGTGTGTATCGCACAGGTTGCAGGTGTAAGGTAGTGGGAATCCCACAGCTTGCAGGTATAAAGTCATTGTGTATCCCAGAGGCTTTAGGTGTAAGGTCAGTGTGTATCCCACAGGTGCACGTGTAAGGTCAGTGTGTTTCGCACAGACTGTTTGTGTAAGGTCAGTGTGTATCGCACAGGCTGCAGGTGTTCCTTCATTTTGTATCCCAACAGGCTGCAGGTCAAATGTCAGTGTGTATCGCACAGGGTGCATGTGTAAGGTCAGTGTGTATCCCACAGTTTGCAGGTGTACGTTCAGTGTGTATCCCACAGGCTGCAGGTGTAAAGTCAGTGTGTATCCCAAAGGCTGCAGGTGTAAGGTTATTGTTTATCCCACAGGCTGCAGCTGTGAGATCAGTGTGTATTGCACAGGCTGCAGGTGTACCTTCTGTTTGTATCCCAACAGGCTGCAGGTCTAATGTCAGTGTGTATTCCAAAGGCTGCAGTTATCAGGTCAGTGTGTATCGCACAGGCCACAGGTCCAAGGTAAATGTGTGCCTAAAGGCCGCAGGTATAAGGTCAGTTTGTATTGCACAGGCTGCAGGTGTATGGTCAGTGTGTATCCCACAGGCTGCACATGTATGGTCAGTGTGTATCCAAACGGTTGCATTGGTAAAGTCAGTGTGTATAGCACAATCTGTGGTGTGAGTTCAACGTGCATTACAGAGACTGCAGGTGTAAGGTCAGTGTGTATCGCACAGGTTGCAGGTGTAAGGTTGTGTGAATCCCACAGCTTGCAGGTGTAAAGTCATTGTGTATCCCAGAGGCTGCAGGTGTAAGGTCAGTGTGTATTCCAGAGGCTTTAGGTGTAAGTTCAGTGTGTATCCCACAGGCTGCAGGTGTAAGTTCAGTGTGTATCCCACAGGCTGCAGGTGTAAGGTCAGTGTGTATCCCACAGGCTGCAAGTGTAAGGTCAATGTGAATCCCACAGGCTGCAGGTGTAAGGCCAGTGTGTATCACACAGGTTGCAGATGTAAGGCCAGTGTGTATCACACAGGTTGCAGGTGTAAGGCCAGTGTGTATCACACAGGTTGCAGGTGTAAGGTATGAGTTTATCCCACAGGCTGCAAGTGTAAGGTCAGTGTGTTTCGCACAGGCTGTTTGTGTAAGGTCAGTGTGTATCGCACAGGCTGCAGGTGTACCTTCATTTTGTATCCCAACAGGCTGCAGGTCAAATGTCAGTGTGTATCGCACAGGCTGCCTGTGTAAGGTCAGTGTGTATCCCACAGTTTACAGGTGTAAGGTCAGTGTGTATCGCACAGGCCTGTGTAAGGTCAGTGTGTATCCCACAGTTTGCAGGTGTAAGGTCAGTGTGTATCGCACAGGCTGCCTGTGTAATGTCAGTGTGTATCCCACAGTTTGCAGGTGTAAGGTCAGTGTGTATCGCACAGGCTGCAAGTGTAAGGTCAGTGTGTATCCCACAGGCTGCATGTGTAAGGTCAGTGTGTATCGCACAGGCTGCAAGTGTAAGGTCAGTGTGTATCCCACAGGCTGCATGTGTAAGGTCAGTGTGTATCGCACAGGCTGCAGGTGTACCTTCTGTTTGTATCCCAACAGGCTGCAGGTCTAATGTCAGTGTGTATTCCAAAGGCTGCAGTTATCAGGTCAGTGTGTATTGCACAGGCCACAGGTCCAAGGTAAATGTGTGCCTAAAGGCCGCAGGTATAAGGTCAGTTTGTATTGCACAGGCTGCAGGTGTATGGTCAGTGTGTATCCCACAGGCTGCAGGTGAAAGTTCATTGTGTATCCAAACGGTTGCATTGGTAAAGTCAGTGTGTATAGCACAATCTGTGTTGTAAGTTCAACGTGCATCACAGAGACTGCAGGTATAAGGTCAGGGTGTATTGCTCAGGTTGCAGGTGTAAGGTAGTGTGAATCCCACATCTTGCAGGTCTAAAGTCACTGTGTATCTCAAAGGCTGCAGGTGTAATATCAGTGTGTATCCCACAGGTTGCAAGTGTTAAGGTCAGCCTGTTTCGCACAGGCTGCAGGTGTAAGGCCAGTGTGTATCCCACAGGTTGCAGGTGTAAGGCCAGTGTTTATCCCACAGGCTGCAGATGTAAGATCAGTGTGTATCGCACAGGCTGCAAGTGTAAAGTCAGTGTGTATCCCACAGGCTGCATGTGTAAGTTCATTTTGTATCCCAACAGGCTGCAGGTCTAAGGACAGTGTGTATTGCACAGGCTGCATGTGTAAGTTCAGTGTGTATCCCACAGTTTGCAGGTGTACGTTCAGTGTGTATCCCACAGGCTGCTGGTGTAAGGCCAGTGTGTATCACACAGGTTGCAGGTGTACGATCACTGTGTTTCGCACAGGTTGCAGGTGTAAAGTCAGTGTGTATCCCACAGGCTGCATGTGTAAGTTCATTTTGTATCCCAACAGGCTGCAGGTCTAAGGACAGTGTGTATTGCACAGGCTGCATGTGTAAGTTCAGTGTGTATCCCACAGTTTGCAGGTGTACGTTCAGTGTGTATCCCACAGGCTGCTGGTGTAAGGCCAGTGTGTATCACACAGGTTGCAGGTGTACGATCACTGTGTTTCGCACAGGTTGCAGGTGTAAAGTCAGTGTGTATCCCACAGGCTGCATGTGTAAGGTCAGTGTCTTTCGCACAGGCTGTTTGTGTAAGTTCAGCGTGTAACGCACAGGCTGCGGGTGTAAGGTCAGTGTGTATCCCACAGGCTGCAGGTGTAAGGTTATTGTTTATCCCGCATGCTGCAGGTGTAAGGTCAGTGTGTATTCCAAAGGCTGCAGATGTAAGGTCAATGTGTATCGCACAGGCCACAGGTCCAAGGTCAATGTGTGCCCAAAGGCCACAGGTATAAGGACAGTGTGTATTGCACAGGCTGCAGGTGTATGGTCAGTGTGTATCGAAAAGGTTGCATTGGTAAAGTCAGTGTGTATAGCACAATGATTGGTGTAAGTTCAATGTGCATTACAGAGACTGCAGGTATAAGGTCAGTGTGTATCGCACAGGTTGCAGGTGTAAGGTAGTGGGAATCCCACAGCTTGCAGGTATAAAGTCATTGTGTATCCCAGAGGCTGCAGGTGTAAGGTTGTGTGAATCCCACAGCTTGCAGGTGTAAAGTCATTGTGTATCCCAGAGGCTGCAGGTGTAAGATCAGTGTGTATCCAACAGGATGCAGGTGTAAGTTCAGTGTGTATCCCAGAGGCTGCAGGTGTAAGGTCAGTGTGTATCGCACAGGCTGCAGGTGTACCTTCTGTTTGTATCCCAACAGGCTGCAGGTCTAATGTCAGTGTGTATTCCAAAGGCCGCAGGTATAAGGTCAGGGTGTATCGCACAGGTTGCAGGTGTAAGTTCAGTATGTATCCCAGAGACTGCAGGTGTAATGTCAGTGTGTATCCCACAGGCTGCAGGTGTAAGTTCGGTGTGTATCACACAGGCTGCAAGTGTAAGTTCATTGTGTATCCCAGAGGATCTAGGTGTAAGGTCATTGTGTATCCTACAGGCTGCAGGTGTAAGCTCACTGTGTTTCGCACAGGTTGCAGGTGTAAGATATGTGTGTATCCCACAGCTTGCAGGTGTAAGGCCAGTGTTTATCCCAGAGGCTGCAGGTGTAAGATCAGTGTGTATCGCACAGGCTGCAAGTGTAAAGTCAGTGTGTATCCCACAGGCTGCACGTGTAAGGTCAGTGTGTATCCCACAGGCTGCTGGTGTAAGGTCAGTGTGTATCACACAGGCTGCAGGCGTACCTTCATTTTGTATCCCAACAGGTTGCAGGTCTAAGGTCAGTGTGTATCGCACAGGCTGCCTGTGTAAGGTCAGTGTGTATCACACAGGGTGCACGTGTAAGGTCAGTGTGTATCCCACAGGCTGCAGGTGTAAGGTCAGTGTGCATTCCAAAGGCTGCAGATGTAAGGTCAATGTGTATCGCACAGGCCACAGGTCCAAGGACAATGTGTGCCCAAAGGCCGCAGGTATACGGACAGTGTGTATTGCACAGGCTGCACGTGTATGGTCAGTGTGTATCCAAAAGGTTGCATTGGTAAAGTCAGCGTGTATAGCACAATCTGTGGTGTAAGTTCAATGTGCATTACAGAGACTGCAGGTGTAAGGTCAGTGTGTATCGCACAGGTTGCAGGTGTAAGGTAGTGTGAATCCCACAGCTTCCAGGTGTAAAGTCATTGTGTATCCCAGAGGCTGCAGGTGTAAGGTCAGTGTGTATCCCAGAGGCTTTAGCTGTAAGGTCAGTGTGTATCGCACAGGTTGCAGGTGTAATTTCAGTGTGTATCCCACCGGCTGCAGGTGTAAGGTCAGTGTGTGTCGCATAGGCTGCAGGTGTAAGGTCAGTGTGTATCCCACCGGCTGCAGGTGTAAGGTCAGTGTGTATCCCACAGGCTGCAGGTGTAAGGTCAGTGTGTTTCGCACAGGTTACAGGTGTAAGGCCAGTGTGTATCACACAGGTTGCAGATGTAAGGTCAGTGTGTATCCCACCGGCTGCAGGTGTAAGGTCAGTGTGTGTCGCACAGGCTGCACGTGTAAGGTCAGTGTGAATCCCACAGGCTGCAAGTGTAAGGTCAGTGTGTATCCCATAGGCTGCAGGTGTACCTTCTGTTTGTATCCCAACAGGCTGCAGGTCTAATGTCAGTGTGTATTCCAAAGGCTGCAGTTATCAGGTCAGTGTGTATCACACAGGCCACAGGTCCAAGGTAAATGTGTGCCTAAAGGCCGCAGGTACAAGGTCAGTGTGTATTGCAAAGGCTGCAGGTGTATGGTCAGTGTGTATCCCACAGGCTGCAGGTGTAAGGTCAGTGTGCATTCCAAAGGCTGCAGATGTAAGGTCAATGTGTATCGCACAGGCCACAGGTCCAAGGACAATGTGTGCCCAAAGGCCGCAGGTATAAGGACAGTGTGTATTGCACAGGCTGCACGTGTATGGTCAGTGTGTATCCCACAGGCTGCAGGTGTATGGTCAGTGTGTATCCAAAAGGTTGCATTGGTAAAGTCAGTGTGTATAGCACAATCTGTGGTGTAAGTTCAACGTGCATCACAGAGACTGCAGGTATAAGGTCAGGGTGTATCGCTCAGGTTGCACGTGTAAGGTAGTGTGAATCCCACATCTTGCAGGTCTAAAGTCACTGTGTATCCCAAAGGCTGCAGGTGTAAGAACAGTGTGTATCCCACAGGCTGCAGGTGTAAGGTCAGTGTGTATCCCAGATGCTGCAGGTGTAAGTTCGGTGTGTATCACACAGGCTGCAGGTGTAAGTTCATTGTGTATCCCAGAGGCTGCAGGTGTAAGTTCGGTGTGTATCACACAGGCTGCAGGTGTAAGGTCAGTATGTATCCCACAGGCTGCAGGTGTAAGGTCAGTATGTATCCCAGAGGCTGCAGGTGTAAGTTCGGTGTGTATCACACAGGCTGCAAGTGTAAGTTCATTGTGTATCCCAGAGGCTGCAGGTGTAAGGTCAGTCTGTTTCGCACAGGCTGCAGCTGTAAGATCAGTGTGTATCGCACAGGCTGCAAGTGTAAAGTCAGTGTGTATCCCACAGGCTGCACGTGTAAGGTCAGTGTGTATTCCAAAGGCTGCAGATGTAAGGTCAATGTGTATCGCACAGGCCACAGGTCCAAGGTCAATGTGTGCCCAAAGGCCGCAGGTATAAGGACAGTGTGTATTGCACAGGCTGCACGTGTATGGTCAGTGTGTATGCAAAAGGTTGCATTGGTAAAATCAGTGTGTATAGCACAATCTGTGGTGTAAGTTCAATGTGCATTACAGAGACTGCAGGTGTAAGGTCAGTGTGTATCGCACAGGTTGCAGGTGTAGGGTAGTGGGAATCCCACATCTTGCAGGTGTAATGTCATTGCGTATCCCAGAGGCTGGAGGTGTAAGGTCAGTGTGTTTCCCACCGACTGCAGGTGTAAGGTCAGTGTGTATCGCACAGGGTGCACGTGTAAGGTCAGTGTGTTTCCCACCGACTGCAGGTGTAAGGTCAGTGTGTTTCGCACAGGTTGCAGGTGTAAGGTCAGTGTGTATCACACAGGTTGCAGGTGTAAGGTGATTGTGTATCCCACAGGCTGCAGGTGTAAGATCACTGTGTTTCGCACAGGCTGCAGGTGAAAAGTAAGTGTATATCCCTGAGGCTGCATGTGTAAGGTCACTGTGTATCCAAAAGACTGCAGTGGTAAGTTCAGTGTGTATAGCCCAATCTGTGGCTGTAAGTTCAGTGTGTATCACAGAGGCTGCATGTGTAAGGTCAGTGTGTATCGCACAGGCTGCCTGTGTAAGGTCAGTGTGTATCGCACAGGGTGCACGTGTAAGGTCAGTGTGTATCGCACAGGGTGCACGTGTAAGGTCAGTGTGTATCCCACAGGCTGCAGGTCTAATGTTATTGTTTATCCCACAGGCTGCAGGTGTAAGGTCTGTGTGTATCCCACAGGCTGCAGCTGTAAGGTCAGTGTGTATCCCACAGGCTGCAGGTGTAAGGTCAGTGTGTATCGCACAGGCTGCAAGTGTAAGGTAGTGTGTATCCCACAGGCTGCAGGTGTAAAATCAGTGTGTATTGCACAGGCTGCAGGTGTTAGGTCAGTGTGTATCCCACCGGCTGCAGTTGTAAGGTCAGTGTGTTTCGCACAGGTTGCATGTGTAAGGCCAGTGTGTATCACACAGGTTGCAGGTGTAAAGTCATTGTGTATCCCACAGGCTGCAGTTGTAAGGTCAGTATGTATCCAACAAGCTGCAGGTGTAAGGTCAGTGCGTATCGCAGAGGCTGCAGGTGTAAGGACAGTGTGCATCCCACAGGCTACACCTTTAAGGTCAGTGTGTGTTGCACAGGCTGCAGGTGTAAGGTCAGTGTGTATCCCACAGGCTGCAGGTGTAAGGTCAGTGTGTATTCCACAGTTTGCAGGTGTAAGGTCAGTGTGTATCCCACAGGCTGCAGGTGTAACGTCAGTGTGTATCGCACAGGCCGCAGATCCATGGACAATGTGTGCCCAAAGGCCGCAGGTATAAGGTCTGTGTGCATTGCACAGGCCGCAGGTGTAAGGTCGGTGTGTATTGCACAGGCTGCAGGTGTAAGGTCAGTGTGTATCCCAAAGCCTGCAGGTGTAAGGTTATTGTTTATCCCACAGGCTGCAGCTGTAAGATCAGTGAGTATTTCACAGGTTGCAGATGTAAGGTTATTGTTTTTCCCACAGGTTGCAGGTGTAAGGTCAGTGTGTATCCCACACGGTGCAGCTGTATGTTCTGTGTGTATCGGACAGGCTGCAAGTGTAAGGTCAGTGTGTATCCCACAGGCTGCATGTGTAAGGTCAGTGTGTATCGCACAGGCTGCAGGTGTACCTTCTGTTTGTATCCCAACAGGCTGCAGGTCTAATGTCAGTGTGTATTCCAAAGGCTGCAGTTGTAAGTTCAGTGTGTATCGCACAGGCCACAGGTCCAAGGTAAATGTGTGCCTAAAGGCCGCAGGTATAAGTTCAGTTTGTGTTGCACAGGCTGCAGGTGTATGGTTAGTGTGTATCCCACAGGCTGCAGGTGAAAGGTCAGTGTGTATCCAAACGGTTGCATTGGTAAAGTCAGTGTGTATAGCACAATCTGTGGGTGTAAGTTCAACGTGCATCACAGAGACTGCAGGTATAAGGTCAGGGTGTATCGCTCAGGTTGCAGGTGTAAGGTGGTGTGAATCCCACATCTTGCAGGTCTAAAGTCACTGTGTATCCTAATGGCTGCAGGTGTAAGATCAGTGTGTATCCCACAGGCTGCAGGTGTAAGGTCAGTGTGTATCCCAGATGCTGCAGGTGTAAGTTCAGTATGCATCCAACAGGCTGCAGGTGTAAATTCAGTGTGTATCCCAGAGGCTGCAGGTGAAAGGTCAGTGTGTATCCCAGATGCTGCAAGTGTAAGGTCAGTGTGTATCCCACGGGCTGCAGGTGTAAGTTCAGTATGCATCCAACAGGCTGCAGGTGTAAGTTCAGTGTGTATCCCACAGGCTGCAGGTGTAAGTTCGGTGTATATCGCACAGGCTGCAAGTGTAAGTTCATTGTGTATCCCACAGGCAGCAGTTGTAAGTTCAGTGTGTATAGCACAGGCTGCAAGTGTTAAGGTCAGTCTTTTCGCACAGGGTGCAGCTGTAAGGCCAATGTGTATCACACAGTTTGCAGGTGTAAGGTCAGTGTGTATCCCAGATGCTGCAGGTGTAAAATCAGTGTGTATTGCACAGGTTGCAGCTGTAAGGTCAGTGTGTATCGCACAGGTTGCAGGTGTAAGGTCAGTGTGTTTCGCACAGGTTGCAGGTGTAAGGCCAGTGTGTATCACACAGGTTGCAGGTGTAAAGTCATTGTGTATCCCACAGGCGGCAGTTGTAAGCTCACTGTGTTTCGCACAGGTTGCAGGTGTAAGGTATGTGTGTATCCCACAGGTTGCAGGTGTAAGGCCAGTGTTTATCCCACAGGCCGCAGGTGTAAGATCAGTGTGTATTCCAAAGGCTGCAGTTGTAAGGTCAGTGTGTATCACACAGGCTGCAGGTCCAAGGTCAATGTGTGCCCAAAGGCCGCAGGTATAAGGACAGTGTGTATTGCACAGGCTGCAGGTGTATGGTCAGTGTGTATCCAAATGGTTGCATTGGTAAAGTCAGTGTGTATACACAATCTGTGGTGTAAGTTCAATGTGCATTACAGAGACTGCAGGTATAAGGTCAGTGTGTATCGCACAGGTTGCAGGTGTAAGGTAGTGGGAATCCCACAGCTTGCAGGTGTAAAGTCATTGTGTATCCCAGAGGCTGCAGGTGTGAGGTCAGTGTGTATCCCAGATGCTGCAGGTGTAAGGTCAGTGTGTATCCCAGAGGCTTTAGGTGTAAGGTTAGTGTGTATCCCACAGGCTGCACGTGTAAGGTCAGTGTGTTTCGCACAGGCTGTTTGTGTAAGGTCAGTGTGTATCGCACAGGCTGCAGGTGTTCCTTCATTTTGTATCCCAACAGGCTGCAGGTCAAATGTCAGTGTGTATTGCACAGGGTGCATGTGTAAGGTCAGTGTGTATCCCACAGTTTGCAGGTGTACGTTCAGTGTGTATCCCACAGGCTGCAGGTGTAAAGTCAGTGTGTATCCCAAAGGCTGCAGGTGTAAGGTTATTGTTTATCCCACAGGCTGCAGCTGTGAGATCAGTGTGTATTGCACAGGTTGCAGATGTAAGGTTATTGTTTTTCCCACAGGCTGCAGCTGTGAGATCAGTGTGTATCGCACAGGCTGCAGGCGTACCTTCTGTTTGTATCCCAACAGGCTGCAGGTCTAATGTCAGTGTGTATTCCAAAGGCTGCAGTTATCAGGTCAGTGTGTATCGCACAGGCCACAGGTCCAAGGACAATGTGTGCCCAAAGGCCGCAGGTATAAGGTCAGTGTGTATCCCACAGGCTGCACGTGTATGGTCAGTGTGTATCCAAAAGGTTGCATTGGTAAAGTCAGTGTGTATAGCACAATCTGTGGTGTAAGTTCAATGTGCATTAAAGAGACTGCAGGTATAAGGTCAGTGTGTATCGCACAGGTTGCAGGTGTAAGGTTGTGTGAATCCCACAGCTTGCAGGTGTAAAGTCATTGTGTATCCCAGAGGCTGCAGGTGTAAGGTCAGTGCGTATCCCAGAGGCTTTAGGTATAAGTTCAGTGTGTATCCCACAGGCTGCAGGTGTAAGTTCAGTGTGTATCCCACAGGCTGCAGGTGTAAGGTCAGTGTGTATCCCACAGGCTGCAAGTGTAAGGTCAATGTGAATCCCACAGGCTGCAGGTGTAAGGCCAGTGTGTATCACACAGGTTGCAGATGTAAGGCCAGTGTGTATCACACAGGTTGCAGGTGTAAGGCCAGTGTGTATCACACAGGTTGCAGGTGTAAGGTATGAGTTTAACCCACAGGCTGCAAGTGTAAGGTCAGTGTGTTTCGCACAGGCTGTTTGTGTAAGGTCAGTGTGTATCGCACAGGCTGCAGGTGTACCTTCATTTTGTATCCCAACAGGCTGCAGGTCAAATGTCAGTGTGTATCGCACAGGCTGCCTGTGTAAGGTCAGTGTGTATCCCACAGTTTGCAGGTGTAAGGTCAGTGTGTATCGCACAGGCTGCCTGTGTAATGTCAGTGTGTATCCCACAGTTTGCAGGTGTAAGGTCAATGTGTATCGCACAGGCTGCCTGTGTAATGTCAGTGTGTATCCCACAGTTTGCAGGTGTAAGGTCAGTGTGTACCGCACAGGCTGCAAGTGTAAGGTCAGTGTGTATCCTACAGGCTGCAGGTGTAAGCTCACTTGTGTTTCGCACAGGTTGCAGGTGTAAGATATGTGTGTATCCCACAGCTTGCAGGTGTAAGGCCAGTGTTTATCCCAGAGGCTGCAGGTGTAAGATCAGTGTGTATCGCACAGGCTGCAAGTGTAAAGTCAGTGTGTATCCCACAGGCTGCACGTGTAAGGTCACTGTGTTTCGCACAGGCTGTTTGTGTAAGGTCAGTGTGTATCCCACAGGCTGCTGGTGTAAGGTCAGTGTGTATCACACAGGCTGCAGGCGTACCTTCATTTTGTATCCCAACAGGTTGCAGGTCTAAGGTCAGTGTGTATCGCACAGGCTGCCTGTGTAAGGTCAGTGTGTATCACACAGGGTGCACGTGTAAGGTCAGTGTGTATCCCACAGGCTGCAGGTGTAAGGTCAGTGTGCATTCCAAAGGCTGCAGATGTAAGGTCAATGTGTATCGCACAGGCCACAGGTCCAAGGACAATGTGTGCCCAAAGGCCGCAGGTATAAGGACAGTGTGTATTGCACAGGCTGCACGTGCATGGTCAGTGTGTATCCCACAGGCTGCAGGTGTATGGTCAGTGTGTATCCAAAAGGTTGCATTGGTAAAGTCAGTGTGTATAGCACAATCTGTGGTGTAAGTTCAACGTGCATCACAGAGACTGCAGGTATAAGGTCAGGGTGTATCGCTCAGGTTGCAGGTGTAAGGTAGTGTGAATCCCACATCTTGCAGGTCTAAAGTCACTGTGTATCCCAAAGGCTGCAGGTGTAAGATCAGTCTGTATCCCACAGGCTGCAGGTATAAGGTCAGTGTGTATCCCAGATGCTGCAGGTGTAAGTTCGGTGTGTATCACACAGGCTGCAGGTGTAAGGTCAGTGTGTATCACACAGGCTGCAGGTGTAAGTTCATTGTGTATCCCACAGGCTGCAGGTGTAAGGTCAGTATGTATCCCAGAGGCTGCAGGTCTAAGTTCGGTGTGTATCACACAGGCTGCAAGTGTAAGTTCATTGTGTATCCCAGAGGCTGCAGGTGTAAGGTCAGTCTGTTTCGCACAGGCTGCAGCTGTAAGATCAGTGTGTATCGCACAGGCTGCAAGTGTAAAGTCAGTGTGTATCCCACAGGCTGCACGTGTAAGGTCAGTGTGTATTCCAAAGGCTGCAGATGTAAGGTCAATGTGTATCGCACAGGCCACAGGTCCAAGGTCAATGTGTGCCCAAAGGCCGCAGGTATAAGGACAGTGTGTATTGCACAGGCTGCACGTGTATGGTCAGTGTGTATGCAAAAGGTGGCATTGGTAAAGTCAGTGTGTATAGCACAATCTGTGGTGTAAGTTCAATGTGCATTACAGAGACTGCAGGTGTAAGGTCAGTGTGCATCGCACAGGTTGCAGGTGTAAGGTAGTGGGAATCCCACAGCTTGCAGGTGTAAAGTCATTGCGTATCCCAGAGGCTGGAGGTGTAAGGTCAGTGTGTTTTCCACCGACTGCAGGTGTAAGGTCAGTGTGTTTCGCACAGGTTGCAGGTGTAAGGTCAGTGTGTATCACACAGGTTGCAGGTGTAAGGTGATTGTGTATCCCACAGGCTGCAGTTGTAAGATCACTGTGTTTCGCACAGGCTGCAGGTGTAAAGTCAGTTTGAATCCCACAGGCTGCACATGTAAGGTCAGTGTGTTTCGCACAGGCTGTTTGTGTAAGGTCAGTGTGTATCGCACAGTCTGCAGGTGTTCCTTCATTTTGTATCTCAACAGGCTGCAGGTCTAAGGTCAGTGTGTATCGCACAGGGTGCACGTGTAAGTTCAGTGTGTATCGCACAGGTTGCAGGTGTAAGGTAGTGGGAATCCCACAGCTTGCAGGTATAAAGTCATTGTGTATCTCAGAGGCTGCAGGTGTAAGGTTGTGTGAATCCCACAGCTTGCAGGTGTAAGGTCAGTGTGTATCCCACGGGCTGCAGGTGTAAGGTCAGTGTGTATCCAACAAGCTGCAGCTTTAAGGTCAGTGTGTATCCCAGAGGCTGCAGGTGTAAGGTCAGTGTGTATCCCACAGGCTGCATGTGTAAGTTCATTTTGTATCCCAACAGGCTGCAGGTCTAAGGACAGTGTGTATTGCACAGGCTGCATGTGTAAGTTCAGTGTGTATCCCACAGTTTGCAGGTGTACGTTCAGTGTGTATCCCACAGGCTGCTGGTGTAAGGCCAGTGTGTATCACACAGGTTGCAGGTGTACGATCACTGTGTTTCGCACAGGTTGCAGGTGTAAAGTCAGTGTGTATCCCACAGGCTGCATGTGTAAGGTCAGTGTCTTTCGCACAGGCTGTTTGTGTAAGTTCAGCGTGTAACGCACAGGCTGCGGGTGTAAGGTCAGTGTGTATCCCACAGGCTGCAGGTGTAAGGTTATTGTTTATCCCGCATGCTGCAGGTGTAAGGTCAGTGTGTATTCCAAAGGCTGCAGATGTAAGGTCAATGTGTATCGCACAGGCCACAGGTCCAAGGTCAATGTGTGCCCAAAGGCCACAGGTATAAGGACAGTGTGTATTGCACAGGCTGCAGGTGTATGGTCAGTGTGTATCGAAAAGGTTGCATTGGTAAAGTCAGTGTGTATAGCACAATGATTGGTGTAAGTTCAATGTGCATTACAGAGACTGCAGGTATAAGGTCAGTGTGTATCGCACAGGTTGCAGGTGTAAGGTAGTGGGAATCCCACAGCTTGCAGGTATAAAGTCATTGTGTATCCCAGAGGCTGCAGGTGTAAGGTTGTGTGAATCCCACAGCTTGCAGGTGTAAAGTCATTGTGTTTCCCAGAGGCTGCAGGTGTAAGATCAGTGTGTATCCAACAGGATGCAGGTGTAAGTTCAGTGTGTATCCCAGAGGCTGCAGGTGTAAGGTCAGTGTGTATCGCACAGGCTGCAGGTGTACCTTCTGTTTGTATCCCAACAGGCTGCAGGTCTAATGTCAGTGTGTATTCCAAAGGCCGCAGGTATAAGGTCAGGGTGTATCGCACAGGTTGCAGGTGTAAGTTCAGTATGTATCCCAGAGACTGCAGGTGTAATGTCAGTGTGTATCCCACAGGCTGCAGGTGTAAGTTCGGTGTGTATCACACAGGCTGCAAGTGTAAGTTCATTGTGTATCCCAGAGGATCTAGGTGTAAGGTCATTGTGTATCCTACAGGCTGCAGGTGTAAGCTCACTGTGTTTCGCACAGGTTGCAGGTGTAAGATATGTGTGTATCCCACAGCTTGCAGGTGTAAGGCCAGTGTTTATCCCAGAGGCTGCAGGTGTAAGATCAGTGTGTATCGCACAGGCTGCAAGTGTAAAGTCAGTGTGTATCCCACAGGCTGCACGTGTAAGGTCAGTGTGTATCCCACAGGCTGCTGGTGTAAGGTCAGTGTGTATCACACAGGCTGCAGGCGTACCTTCATTTTGTATCCCAACAGGTTGCAGGTCTAAGGTCAGTGTGTATCGCACAGGCTGCCTGTGTAAGGTCAGTGTGTATCACACAGGGTGCACGTGTAAGGTCAGTGTGTATCCCACAGGCTGCAGGTGTAAGGTCAGTGTGCATTCCAAAGGCTGCAGATGTAAGGTCAATGTGTATCGCACAGGCCACAGGTCCAAGGACAATGTGTGCCCAAAGGCCGCAGGTATACGGACAGTGTGTATTGCACAGGCTGCACGTGTATGGTCAGTGTGTATCCAAAAGGTTGCATTGGTAAAGTCAGCGTGTATAGCACAATCTGTGGTGTAAGTTCAATGTGCATTACAGAGACTGCAGGTGTAAGGTCAGTGTGTATCGCACAGGTTGCAGGTGTAAGGTAGTGTGAATCCCACAGCTTCCAGGTGTAAAGTCATTGTGTATCCCAGAGGCTGCAGGTGTAAGGTCAGTGTGTATCCCAGAGGCTTTAGCTGTAAGGTCAGTGTGTATCGCACAGGTTGCAGGTGTAATTTCAGTGTGTATCCCACCGGCTGCAGGTGTAAGGTCAGTGTGTGTCGCATAGGCTGCAGGTGTAAGGTCAGTGTGTATCCCACCGGCTGCAGGTGTAAGGTCAGTGTGTATCCCACAGGCTGCAGGTGTAAGGTCAGTGTGTTTCGCACAGGTTACAGGTGTAAGGCCAGTGTGTATCACACAGGTTGCAGATGTAAGGTCAGTGTGTATCCCACCGGCTGCAGGTGTAAGGTCAGTGTGTGTCGCACAGGCTGCACGTGTAAGGTCAGTGTGAATCCCACAGGCTGCAAGTGTAAGGTCAGTGTGTATCCCATAGGCTGCAGGTGTACCTTCTGTTTGTATCCCAACAGGCTGCAGGTCTAATGTCAGTGTGTATTCCAAAGGCTGCAGTTATCAGGTCAGTGTGTATCACACAGGCCACAGGTCCAAGGTAAATGTGTGCCTAAAGGCCGCAGGTACAAGGTCAGTGTGTATTGCAAAGGCTGCAGGTGTATGGTCAGTGTGTATCCCACAGGCTGCAGGTGTAAGGTCAGTGTGCATTCCAAAGGCTGCAGATGTAAGGTCAATGTGTATCGCACAGGCCACAGGTCCAAGGACAATGTGTGCCCAAAGGCCGCAGGTATAAGGACAGTGTGTATTGCACAGGCTGCACGTGTATGGTCAGTGTGTATCCCACAGGCTGCAGGTGTATGGTCAGTGTGTATCCAAAAGGTTGCATTGGTAAAGTCAGTGTGTATACACAATCTGTGGTGTAAGTTCAATGTGCATTACAGAGACTGCAGGTATAAGGTCAGTGTGTATCGCACAGGTTGCAGGTGTAAGGTAGTGGGAATCCCACAGCTTGCAGGTGTAAAGTCATTGTGTATCCCAGAGGCTGCAGGTGTGAGGTCAGTGTGTATCCCAGATGCTGCAGGTGTAAGGTCAGTGTGTATCCCAGAGGCTTTAGGTGTAAGGTTAGTGTGTATCCCACAGGCTGCACGTGTAAGGTCAGTGTGTTTCGCACAGGCTGTTTGTGTAAGGTCAGTGTGTATCGCACAGGCTGCAGGTGTTCCTTCATTTTGTATCCCAACAGGCTGCAGGTCAAATGTCAGTGTGTATTGCACAGGGTGCATGTGTAAGGTCAGTGTGTATCCCACAGTTTGCAGGTGTACGTTCAGTGTGTATCCCACAGGCTGCAGGTGTAAAGTCAGTGTGTATCCCAAAGGCTGCAGGTGTAAGGTTATTGTTTATCCCACAGGCTGCAGCTGTGAGATCAGTGTGTATTGCACAGGTTGCAGATGTAAGGTTATTGTTTTTCCCACAGGCTGCAGCTGTGAGATCAGTGTGTATCGCACAGGCTGCAGGTGTACCTTCTGTTTGTATCCCAACAGGCTGCAGGTCTAATGTCAGTGTGTATTCCAAAGGCTGCAGTTATCAGGTCAGTGTGTATCGCACAGGCCACAGGTCCAAGGACAATGTGTGCCCAAAGGCCGCAGGTATAAGGTCAGTGTGTATCCCACAGGCTGCACGTGTATGGTCAGTGTGTATCCAAAAGGTTGCATTGGTAAAGTCAGTGTGTATAGCACAATCTGTGGTGTAAGTTCAATGTGCATTAAAGAGACTGCAGGTATAAGGTCAGTGTGTATCGCACAGGTTGCAGGTGTAAGGTTGTGTGAATCCCACAGCTTGCAGGTGTAAAGTCATTGTGTATCCCAGAGGCTGCAGGTGTAAGGTCAGTGCGTATCCCAGAGGCTTTAGGTATAAGTTCAGTGTGTATCCCACAGGCTGCAGGTGTAAGTTCAGTGTGTATCCCACAGGCTGCAGGTGTAAGGTCAGTGTGTATCCCACAGGCTGCAAGTGTAAGGTCAATGTGAATCCCACAGGCTGCAGGTGTAAGGCCAGTGTGTATCACACAGGTTGCAGATGTAAGGCCAGTGTGTATCACACAGGTTGCAGGTGTAAGGCCAGTGTGTATCACACAGGTTGCAGGTGTAAGGTATGAGTTTAACCCACAGGCTGCAAGTGTAAGGTCAGTGTGTTTCGCACAGGCTGTTTGTGTAAGGTCAGTGTGTATCGCACAGGCTGCAGGTGTACCTTCATTTTGTATCCCAACAGGCTGCAGGTCAAATGTCAGTGTGTATCGCACAGGCTGCCTGTGTAAGGTCAGTGTGTATCCCACAGTTTGCAGGTGTAAGGTCAGTGTGTATCGCACAGGCTGCCTGTGTAATGTCAGTGTGTATCCCACAGTTTGCAGGTGTAAGGTCAATGTGTATCGCACAGGCTGCCTGTGTAATGTCAGTGTGTATCCCACAGTTTGCAGGTGTAAGGTCAGTGTGTACCGCACAGGCTGCAAGTGTAAGGTCAGTGTGTATCCTACAGGCTGCAGGTGTAAGCTCACTTGTGTTTCGCACAGGTTGCAGGTGTAAGATATGTGTGTATCCCACAGCTTGCAGGTGTAAGGCCAGTGTTTATCCCAGAGGCTGCAGGTGTAAGATCAGTGTGTATCGCACAGGCTGCAAGTGTAAAGTCAGTGTGTATCCCACAGGCTGCACGTGTAAGGTCACTGTGTTTCGCACAGGCTGTTTGTGTAAGGTCAGTGTGTATCCCACAGGCTGCTGGTGTAAGGTCAGTGTGTATCACACAGGCTGCAGGCGTACCTTCATTTTGTATCCCAACAGGTTGCAGGTCTAAGGTCAGTGTGTATCGCACAGGCTGCCTGTGTAAGGTCAGTGTGTATCGCACAGGGTGCACGTGTAAGGTCAGTGTGTATCCCACAGGCTGCAGGTGTAAGGTCAGTGTGCATTCCAAAGGCTGCAGATGTAAGGTCAATGTGTATCGCACAGGCCACAGGTCCAAGGACAATGTGTGCCCAAAGGCCGCAGGTATAAGGACAGTGTGTATTGCACAGGCTGCACGTGCATGGTCAGTGTGTATCCCACAGGCTGCAGGTGTATGGTCAGTGTGTATCCAAAAGGTTGCATTGGTAAAGTCAGTGTGTATAGCACAATCTGTGGTGTAAGTTCAACGTGCATCACAGAGACTGCAGGTATAAGGTCAGGGTGTATCGCTCAGGTTGCAGGTGTAAGGTAGTGTGAATCCCACATCTTGCAGGTCTAAAGTCACTGTGTATCCCAAAGGCTGCAGGTGTAAGATCAGTCTGTATCCCACAGGCTGCAGGTATAAGGTCAGTGTGTATCCCAGATGCTGCAGGTGTAAGTTCGGTGTGTATCACACAGGCTGCAGGTGTAAGGTCAGTGTGTATCACACAGGCTGCAGGTGTAAGTTCATTGTGTATCCCACAGGCTGCAGGTGTAAGGTCAGTATGTATCCCAGAGGCTGCAGGTCTAAGTTCGGTGTGTATCACACAGGCTGCAAGTGTAAGTTCATTGTGTATCCCAGAGGCTGCAGGTGTAAGGTCAGTCTGTTTCGCACAGGCTGCAGCTGTAAGATCAGTGTGTATCGCACAGGCTGCAAGTGTAAAGTCAGTGTGTATCCCACAGGCTGCACGTGTAAGGTCAGTGTGTATTCCAAAGGCTGCAGATGTAAGGTCAGTGTGTATCGCACAGGCCACAGGTCCAAGGTCAATGTGTGCCCAAAGGCCGCAGGTATAAGGACAGTGTGTATTGCACAGGCTGCACGTGTATGGTCAGTGTGTATGCAAAAGGTTGCATTGGTAAAGTCAGTGTGTATAGCACAATCTGTGGTGTAAGTTCAATGTGCATTACAGAGACTGCAGGTGTAAGGTCAGTGTGCATCGCACAGGTTGCAGGTGTAAGGTAGTGGGAATCCCACAGCTTGCAGGTGTAATGTCATTGCGTATCCCAGAGGCTGCAGGTGTAAGGTCAGTGTGTTTTCCACCGACTGCAGGTGTAAGGTCAGTGTGTTTCGCACAGGTTGCAGGTGTAAGGTCAGTGTGTATCCCACAGGCTGCAGGTGTAAGATCACTGTGTTTCGCACAGGCTGCAGGTCTAAGGTCAGTGTGTATCCCACAGGCTGCACGTGTAAGGTCAGTGTGTTTCGCACAGGCTGTTTGTGTAAGGTCAGTGTGTATCGCACAGTCTGCAGGTGTTCCTTCATTTTGTATCTCAACAGGCTGCAGGTCTAAGGTCAGTGTGTATCGCACAGGGTGCACGTGTAAGTTCAGTGTGTATCGCACAGGTTGCAGGTGTAAGGTAGTGGGAATCCCACAGCTTGCAGGTATAAAGTCATTGTGTATCTCAGAGGCTGCAGGTGTAAGGTTGTGTGAATCCCACAGCTTGCAGGTGTAAGGTCAGTGTGTATCCCACGGGCTGCAGGTGTAAGGTCAGTGTGTATCCAACAAGCTGCAGCTTTAAGGTCAGTGTGTATCCCAGAGGCTGCAGGTGTAAGGTCAGTGTGTATCCCAGAGGCTGCAGGTGTAAGGTCAGTGTGTATCCCACAGGCTGCATGTGTAAGTTCATTTTGTATCCCAACAGGCTGCAGGTCTAAGGACAGTGTGTATTGCACAGGCTGCATGTGTAAGTTCAGTGTGTATCCCACAGTTTGCAGGTGTACGTTCAGTGTGTATCCCACAGGCTGCTGGTGTAAGGCCAGTGTGTATCACACAGGTTGCAGGTGTACGATCACTGTGTTTCGCACAGGTTGCAGGTGTAAAGTCAGTGTGTATCCCACAGGCTGCATGTGTAAGGTCAGTGTCTTTCGCACAGGCTGTTTGTGTAAGTTCAGCGTGTAACGCACAGGCTGCGGGTGTAAGGTCAGTGTGTATCCCACAGGCTGCAGGTGTAAGGTTATTGTTTATCCCGCATGCTGCAGGTGTAAGGTCAGTGTGTATTCCAAAGGCTGCAGATGTAAGGTCAATGTGTATCGCACAGGCCACAGGTCCAAGGTCAATGTGTGCCCAAAGGCCACAGGTATAAGGACAGTGTGTATTGCACAGGCTGCAGGTGTATGGTCAGTGTGTATCGAAAAGGTTGCATTGGTAAAGTCAGTGTGTATAGCACAATGATTGGTGTAAGTTCAATGTGCATTACAGAGACTGCAGGTATAAGGTCAGTGTGTATCGCACAGGTTGCAGGTGTAAGGTAGTGGGAATCCCACAGCTTGCAGGTATAAAGTCATTGTGTATCCCAGAGGCTGCAGGTGTAAGGTTGTGTGAATCCCACAGCTTGCAGGTGTAAAGTCATTGTGTTTCCCAGAGGCTGCAGGTGTAAGATCAGTGTGTATCCAACAGGATGCAGGTGTAAGTTCAGTGTGTATCCCAGAGGCTGCAGGTGTAAGGTCAGTGTGTATCGCACAGGCTGCAGGTGTACCTTCTGTTTGTATCCCAACAGGCTGCAGTTCTAATGTCAGTGTGTATTCCAAAGGCCGCAGGTATAAGGTCAGGGTGTATCGCACAGGTTGCAGGTGTAAGTTCAGTATGTATCCCAGAGACTGCAGGTGTAATGTCAGTGTGTATCCCACAGGCTGCAGGTGTAAGTTCGGTGTGTATCACACAGGCTGCAAGTGTAAGTTCATTGTGTATCCCAGAGGATCTAGGTGTAAGGTCATTGTGTATCCTACAGGCTGCAGGTGTAAGCTCACTGTGTTTCGCACAGGTTGCAGGTGTAAGATATGTGTGTATCCCACAGCTTGCAGGTGTAAGGCCAGTGTTTATCCCAGAGGCTGCAGGTGTAAGATCAGTGTGTATCGCACAGGCTGCAAGTGTAAAGTCAGTGTGTATCCCACAGGCTGCACGTGTAAGGTCAGTGTGTATCCCACAGGCTGCTGGTGTAAGGTCAGTGTGTATCACACAGGCTGCAGGCGTACCTTCATTTTGTATCCCAACAGGTTGCAGGTCTAAGGTCAGTGTGTATCGCACAGGCTGCCTGTGTAAGGTCAGTGTGTATCACACAGGGTGCACGTGTAAGGTCAGTGTGTATCCCACAGGCTGCAGGTGTAAGGTCAGTGTGCATTCCAAAGGCTGCAGATGTAAGGTCAATGTGTATCGCACAGGCCACAGGTCCAAGGACAATGTGTGCCCAAAGGCCGCAGGTATACGGACAGTGTGTATTGCACAGGCTGCACGTGTATGGTCAGTGTGTATCCAAAAGGTTGCATTGGTAAAGTCAGCGTGTATAGCACAATCTGTGGTGTAAGTTCAATGTGCATTACAGAGACTGCAGGTGTAAGGTCAGTGTGTATCGCACAGGTTGCAGGTGTAAGGTAGTGTGAATCCCACAGCTTCCAGGTGTAAAGTCATTGTGTATCCCAGAGGCTGCAGGTGTAAGGTCAGTGTGTATCCCAGAGGCTTTAGCTGTAAGGTCAGTGTGTATCGCACAGGTTGCAGGTGTAATTTCAGTGTGTATCCCACCGGCTGCAGGTGTAAGGTCAGTGTGTGTCGCATAGGCTGCAGGTGTAAGGTCAGTGTGTATCCCACCGGCTGCAGGTGTAAGGTCAGTGTGTATCCCACAGGCTGCAGGTGTAAGGTCAGTGTGTTTCGCACAGGTTACAGGTGTAAGGCCAGTGTGTATCACACAGGTTGCAGATGTAAGGTCAGTGTGTATCCCACCGGCTGCAGGTGTAAGGTCAGTGTGTGTCGCACAGGCTGCACGTGTAAGGTCAGTGTGAATCCCACAGGCTGCAAGTGTAAGGTCAGTGTGTATCCCATAGGCTGCAGGTGTACCTTCTGTTTGTATCCCAACAGGCTGCAGGTCTAATGTCAGTGTGTATTCCAAAGGCTGCAGTTATCAGGTCAGTGTGTATCACACAGGCCACAGGTCCAAGGTAAATGTGTGCCTAAAGGCCGCAGGTACAAGGTCAGTGTGTATTGCAAAGGCTGCAGGTGTATGGTCAGTGTGTATCCCACAGGCTGCAGGTGTAAGGTCAGTGTGCATTCCAAAGGCTGCAGATGTAAGGTCAATGTGTATCGCACAGGCCACAGGTCCAAGGACAATGTGTGCCCAAAGGCCGCAGGTATAAGGACAGTGTGTATTGCACAGGCTGCACGTGTATGGTCAGTGTGTATCCCACAGGCTGCAGGTGTATGGTCAGTGTGTATCCAAAAGGTTGCATTGGTAAAGTCAGTGTGTATAGCACAATCTGTGGTGTAAGTTCAACGTGCATCACAGAGACTGCAGGTATAAGGTCAGGGTGTATCGCTCAGGTTGCACGTGTAAGGTAGTGTGAATCCCACATCTTGCAGGTCTAAAGTCACTGTGTATCCCAAAGGCTGCAGGTGTAAGAACAGTGTGTATCCCACAGGCTGCAGGTGTAAGGTCAGTGTGTATCCCAGATGCTGCAGGTGTAAGTTCGGTGTGTATCACACAGGCTGCAGGTGTAAGTTCATTGTGTATCCCAGAGGCTGCAGGTGTAAGTTCGGTGTGTATCACACAGGCTGCAGGTGTAAGGTCAGTATGTATCCCACAGGCTGCAGGTGTAAGGTCAGTATGTATCCCAGAGGCTGCAGGTGTAAGTTCGGTGTGTATCACACAGGCTGCAAGTGTAAGTTCATTGTGTATCCCAGAGGCTGCAGGTGTAAGGTCAGTCTGTTTCGCACAGGCTGCAGCTGTAAGATCAGTGTGTATCGCACAGGCTGCAAGTGTAAAGTCAGTGTGTATCCCACAGGCTGCACGTGTAAGGTCAGTGTGTATTCCAAAGGCTGCAGATGTAAGGTCAATGTGTATCGCACAGGCCACAGGTCCAAGGTCAATGTGTGCCCAAAGGCCGCAGGTATAAGGACAGTGTGTATTGCACAGGCTGCACGTGTATGGTCAGTGTGTATGCAAAAGGTTGCATTGGTAAAATCAGTGTGTATAGCACAATCTGTGGTGTAAGTTCAATGTGCATTACAGAGACTGCAGGTGTAAGGTCAGTGTGTATCGCACAGGTTGCAGGTGTAGGGTAGTGGGAATCCCACATCTTGCAGGTGTAATGTCATTGCGTATCCCAGAGGCTGGAGGTGTAAGGTCAGTGTGTTTCCCACCGACTGCAGGTGTAAGGTCAGTGTGTTTCGCACAGGTTGCAGGTGTAAGGTCAGTGTGTATCACACAGGTTGCAGGTGTAAGGTGATTGTGTATCCCACAGGCTGCAGGTGTAAGATCACTGTGTTTCGCACAGGCTGCAGGTGAAAAGTAAGTGTATATCCCTGAGGCTGCATGTGTAAGGTCACTGTGTATCCAAAAGACTGCAGTGGTAAGTTCAGTGTGTATAGCCCAATCTGTGGCTGTAAGTTCAGTGTGTATCACAGAGGCTGCATGTGTAAGGTCAGTGTGTATCGCACAGGCTGCCTGTGTAAGGTCAGTGTGTATCGCACAGGGTGCACGTGTAAGGTCAGTGTGTATCGCACAGGGTGCACGTGTAAGGTCAGTGTGTATCCCACAGGCTGCAGGTCTAATGTTATTGTTTATCCCACAGGCTGCAGGTGTAAGGTCTGTGTGTATCCCACAGGCTGCAGCTGTAAGGTCAGTGTGTATCCCACAGGCTGCAGGTGTAAGGTCAGTGTGTATCGCACAGGCTGCAAGTGTAAGGTAGTGTGTATCCCACAGGCTGCAGGTGTAAAATCAGTGTGTATTGCACAGGCTGCAGGTGTTAGGTCAGTGTGTATCCCACCGGCTGCAGTTGTAAGGTCAGTGTGTTTCGCACAGGTTGCATGTGTAAGGCCAGTGTGTATCACACAGGTTGCAGGTGTAAAGTCATTGTGTATCCCACAGGCTGCAGTTGTAAGGTCAGTATGTATCCAACAAGCTGCAGGTGTAAGGTCAGTGCGTATCGCAGAGGCTGCAGGTGTAAGGACAGTGTGCATCCCACAGGCTACACCTTTAAGGTCAGTGTGTGTTGCACAGGCTGCAGGTGTAAGGTCAGTGTGTATCCCACAGGCTGCAGGTGTAAGGTCAGTGTGTATTCCACAGTTTGCAGGTGTAAGGTCAGTGTGTATCCCACAGGCTGCAGGTGTAACGTCAGTGTGTATCGCACAGGCCGCAGATCCATGGACAATGTGTGCCCAAAGGCCGCAGGTATAAGGTCTGTGTGCATTGCACAGGCCGCAGGTGTAAGGTCGGTGTGTATTGCACAGGCTGCAGGTGTAAGGTCAGTGTGTATCCCAAAGCCTGCAGGTGTAAGGTTATTGTTTATCCCACAGGCTGCAGCTGTAAGATCAGTGAGTATTTCACAGGTTGCAGATGTAAGGTTATTGTTTTTCCCACAGGTTGCAGGTGTAAGGTCAGTGTGTATCCCACACGGTGCAGCTGTAAGTTCTGTGTGTATCGGACAGGCTGCAAGTGTAAGGTCAGTGTGTATCCCACAGGCTGCATGTGTAAGGTCAGTGTGTATCGCACAGGCTGCAGGTGTACCTTCTGTTTGTATCCCAACAGGCTGCAGGTCTAATGTCAGTGTGTATTCCAAAGGCTGCAGTTGTAAGTTCAGTGTGTATCGCACAGGCCACAGGTCCAAGGTAAATGTGTGCCTAAAGGCCGCAGGTATAAGTTCAGTTTGTGTTGCACAGGCTGCAGGTGTATGGTTAGTGTGTATCCCACAGGCTGCAGGTGAAAGGTCAGTGTGTATCCAAACGGTTGCATTGGTAAAGTCAGTGTGTATAGCACAATCTGTGGGTGTAAGTTCAACGTGCATCACAGAGACTGCAGGTATAAGGTCAGGGTGTATCGCTCAGGTTGCAGGTGTAAGGTGGTGTGAATCCCACATCTTGCAGGTCTAAAGTCACTGTGTATCCTAATGGCTGCAGGTGTAAGATCAGTGTGTATCCCACAGGCTGCAGGTGTAAGGTCAGTGTGTATCCCAGATGCTGCAGGTGTAAGTTCAGTATGCATCCAACAGGCTGCAGGTGTAAATTCAGTGTGTATCCCAGAGGCTGCAGGTGAAAGGTCAGTGTGTATCCCAGATGCTGCAAGTGTAAGGTCAGTGTGTATCCCACGGGCTGCAGGTGTAAGTTCAGTATGCATCCAACAGGCTGCAGGTGTAAGTTCAGTGTGTATCCCACAGGCTGCAGGTGTAAGTTCGGTGTATATCGCACAGGCTGCAAGTGTAAGTTCATTGTGTATCCCACAGGCAGCAGTTGTAAGTTCAGTGTGTATAGCACAGGCTGCAAGTGTTAAGGTCAGTCTTTTCGCACAGGGTGCAGCTGTAAGGCCAATGTGTATCACACAGTTTGCAGGTGTAAGGTCAGTGTGTATCCCAGATGCTGCAGGTGTAAAATCAGTGTGTATTGCACAGGTTGCAGCTGTAAGGTCAGTGTGTATCGCACAGGTTGCAGGTGTAAGGTCAGTGTGTTTCGCACAGGTTGCAGGTGTAAGGCCAGTGTGTATCACACAGGTTGCAGGTGTAAAGTCATTGTGTATCCCACAGGCGGCAGTTGTAAGCTCACTGTGTTTCGCACAGGTTGCAGGTGTAAGGTATGTGTGTATCCCACAGGTTGCAGGTGTAAGGCCAGTGTTTATCCCACAGGCCGCAGGTGTAAGATCAGTGTGTATTCCAAAGGCTGCAGTTGTAAGGTCAGTGTGTATCACACAGGCTGCAGGTCCAAGGTCAATGTGTGCCCAAAGGCCGCAGGTATAAGGACAGTGTGTATTGCACAGGCTGCAGGTGTATGGTCAGTGTGTATCCAAATGGTTGCATTGGTAAAGTCAGTGTGTATACACAATCTGTGGTGTAAGTTCAATGTGCATTACAGAGACTGCAGGTATAAGGTCAGTGTGTATCGCACAGGTTGCAGGTGTAAGGTAGTGGGAATCCCACAGCTTGCAGGTGTAAAGTCATTGTGTATCCCAGAGGCTGCAGGTGTGAGGTCAGTGTGTATCCCAGATGCTGCAGGTGTAAGGTCAGTGTGTATCCCAGAGGCTTTAGGTGTAAGGTTAGTGTGTATCCCACAGGCTGCACGTGTAAGGTCAGTGTGTTTCGCACAGGCTGTTTGTGTAAGGTCAGTGTGTATCGCACAGGCTGCAGGTGTTCCTTCATTTTGTATCCCAACAGGCTGCAGGTCAAATGTCAGTGTGTATTGCACAGGGTGCATGTGTAAGGTCAGTGTGTATCCCACAGTTTGCAGGTGTACGTTCAGTGTGTATCCCACAGGCTGCAGGTGTAAAGTCAGTGTGTATCCCAAAGGCTGCAGGTGTAAGGTTATTGTTTATCCCACAGGCTGCAGCTGTGAGATCAGTGTGTATTGCACAGGTTGCAGATGTAAGGTTATTGTTTTTCCCACAGGCTGCAGCTGTGAGATCAGTGTGTATCGCACAGGCTGCAGGTGTACCTTCTGTTTGTATCCCAACAGGCTGCAGGTCTAATGTCAGTGTGTATTCCAAAGGCTGCAGTTATCAGGTCAGTGTGTATCGCACAGGCCACAGGTCCAAGGACAATGTGTGCCCAAAGGCCGCAGGTATAAGGTCAGTGTGTATCCCACAGGCTGCACGTGTATGGTCAGTGTGTATCCAAAAGGTTGCATTGGTAAAGTCAGTGTGTATAGCACAATCTGTGGTGTAAGTTCAATGTGCATTAAAGAGACTGCAGGTATAAGGTCAGTGTGTATCGCACAGGTTGCAGGTGTAAGGTTGTGTGAATCCCACAGCTTGCAGGTGTAAAGTCATTGTGTATCCCAGAGGCTGCAGGTGTAAGGTCAGTGCGTATCCCAGAGGCTTTAGGTATAAGTTCAGTGTGTATCCCACAGGCTGCAGGTGTAAGTTCAGTGTGTATCCCACAGGCTGCAGGTGTAAGGTCAGTGTGTATCCCACAGGCTGCAAGTGTAAGGTCAATGTGAATCCCACAGGCTGCAGGTGTAAGGCCAGTGTGTATCACACAGGTTGCAGATGTAAGGCCAGTGTGTATCACACAGGTTGCAGGTGTAAGGCCAGTGTGTATCACACAGGTTGCAGGTGTAAGGTATGAGTTTAACCCACAGGCTGCAAGTGTAAGGTCAGTGTGTTTCGCACAGGCTGTTTGTGTAAGGTCAGTGTGTATCGCACAGGCTGCAGGTGTACCTTCATTTTGTATCCCAACAGGCTGCAGGTCAAATGTCAGTGTGTATCGCACAGGCTGCCTGTGTAAGGTCAGTGTGTATCCCACAGTTTGCAGGTGTAAGGTCAGTGTGTATCGCACAGGCTGCCTGTGTAATGTCAGTGTGTATCCCACAGTTTGCAGGTGTAAGGTCAATGTGTATCGCACAGGCTGCCTGTGTAATGTCAGTGTGTATCCCACAGTTTGCAGGTGTAAGGTCAGTGTGTACCGCACAGGCTGCAAGTGTAAGGTCAGTGTGTATCCTACAGGCTGCAGGTGTAAGCTCACTTGTGTTTCGCACAGGTTGCAGGTGTAAGATATGTGTGTATCCCACAGCTTGCAGGTGTAAGGCCAGTGTTTATCCCAGAGGCTGCAGGTGTAAGATCAGTGTGTATCGCACAGGCTGCAAGTGTAAAGTCAGTGTGTATCCCACAGGCTGCACGTGTAAGGTCACTGTGTTTCGCACAGGCTGTTTGTGTAAGGTCAGTGTGTATCCCACAGGCTGCTGGTGTAAGGTCAGTGTGTATCACACAGGCTGCAGGCGTACCTTCATTTTGTATCCCAACAGATTGCAGGTCTAAGGTCAGTGTGTATCGCACAGGCTGCCTGTGTAAGGTCAGTGTGTATCGCACAGGGTGCACGTGTAAGGTCAGTGTGTATCCCACAGGCTGCAGGTGTAAGGTCAGTGTGCATTCCAAAGGCTGCAGATGTAAGGTCAATGTGTATCGCACAGGCCACAGGTCCAAGGACAATGTGTGCCCAAAGGCCGCAGGTATAAGGACAGTGTGTATTGCACAGGCTGCACGTGCATGGTCAGTGTGTATCCCACAGGCTGCAGGTGTATGGTCAGTGTGTATCCAAAAGGTTGCATTGGTAAAGTCAGTGTGTATAGCACAATCTGTGGTGTAAGTTCAACGTGCATCACAGAGACTGCAGGTATAAGGTCAGGGTGTATCGCTCAGGTTGCAGGTGTAAGGTAGTGTGAATCCCACATCTTGCAGGTCTAAAGTCACTGTGTATCCCAAAGGCTGCAGGTGTAAGATCAGTCTGTATCCCACAGGCTGCAGGTATAAGGTCAGTGTGTATCCCAGATGCTGCAGGTGTAAGTTCGGTGTGTATCACACAGGCTGCAGGTGTAAGGTCAGTGTGTATCACACAGGCTGCAGGTGTAAGTTCATTGTGTATCCCACAGGCTGCAGGTGTAAGGTCAGTATGTATCCCAGAGGCTGCAGGTGTAAGTTCGGTGTGTATCACACAGGCTGCAAGTGTAAGTTCATTGTGTATCCCAGAGGCTGCAGGTGTAAGGTCAGTCTGTTTCGCACAGGCTGCAGCTGTAAGATCAGTGTGTATCGCACAGGCTGCAAGTGTAAAGTCAGTGTGTATCCCACAGGCTGCACGTGTAAGGTCAGTGTGTATTCCAAAGGCTGCAGATGTAAGGTCAATGTGTATCGCACAGGCCACAGGTCCAAGGTCAATGTGTGCCCAAAGGCCGCAGGTATAAGGACAGTGTGTATTGCACAGGCTGCACGTGTATGGTCAGTGTGTATGCAAAAGGTGGCATTGGTAAAGTCAGTGTGTATAGCACAATCTGTGGTGTAAGTTCAATGTGCATTACAGAGACTGCAGGTGTAAGGTCAGTGTGCATCGCACAGGTTGCAGGTGTAAGGTAGTGGGAATCCCACAGCTTGCAGGTGTAAAGTCATTGCGTATCCCAGAGGCTGGAGGTGTAAGGTCAGTGTGTTTTCCACCGACTGCAGGTGTAAGGTCAGTGTGTTTCGCACAGGTTGCAGGTGTAAGGTGATTGTGTATCCCACAGGCTGCAGGTGTAAGATCACTGTGTTTCGCACAGGCTGCAGGTGTAAAGTCAGTTTGAATCCCACAGGCTGCACATGTAAGGTCAGTGTGTTTCGCACAGGCTGTTTGTGTAAGGTCAGTGTGTATCGCACAGTCTGCAGGTGTTCCTTCATTTTGTATCTCAACAGGCTGCAGGTCTAAGGTCAGTGTGTATCGCACAGGGTGCACGTGTAAGTTCAGTGTGTATCGCACAGGTTGCAGGTGTAAGGTAGTGGGAATCCCACAGCTTGCAGGTATAAAGTCATTGTGTATCTCAGAGGCTGCAGGTGTAAGGTTGTGTGAATCCCACAGCTTGCAGGTGTAAGGTCAGTGTGTATCCCACGGGCTGCAGGTGTAAGTTCAGTGTGTATCCAACAAGCTGCAGCTTTAAGGTCAGTGTGTATCCCAGAGGCTGCAGGTGTAAGGTCAGTGTGTATCCCAGAGGCTGCAGGTGTAAGGTCAGTGTGTATCCCACAGGCTGCAGCTGTAAGGTCAGTGTGTATCCCACAGTTTGCAGGTGTAAGATCAGTGTGTATCCCACAGGCCGCAAATCCATGGTCAATGTGTGCCCAAAGGCCGCAGGTGTAAGGTCAGTGTGTATCTCACAGGCTGCAGGTGTACCTTCTGTTTGTATCCCAACAGGCTGCAGGTCTAATGTCAGTGTGTATTCCAAAGGCTGCAGTTATCAGGTCAGTGTGTATCGCACAGGCCACAGGTCCAAGGTAAATGTGTGCCTAAAGGCCGCAGGTATAAGGTCAGTTTGAATTGCACAGGCTGCAGGTGTATGGTCAGTGTGTATCCCACAGGCTGCAGGTGAAAGTTCAATGTGTATCCAAACGGTTGCATTGGTAAAGTCAGTGTGTATAGCACAATCTGTGGGTGTAAGTTCAACGTGCATCACAGAGACTGCAGGTCAGGGTGTATTGCTCAGGTTGCAGGTGTAAGGTAGTGTGAATCCCACATCTTGCAGGTCTAAAGTCACTGTGTATCCCACAGGCTGCAGGTGTAAGATCAGTGTGTATCGCACAGGCTGCAGGTGTAAGTTCGGTGTGTATCACACAGGCTGCAAGTGTAAGTTCATTGTGTATCCCAGAGACTGCAGGTGTAAGTTCGGTGTGTATCACACAGGCTGCAAGTGTAAGTTCATTGTGTATCCCAGAGGCTGCAGGTGTAAGGTCAGTGTGTATCGCACAGGCTGCAGGTGTAAGATCAGTGTGTATCCCACAGGCTGCAGGTGTAAGATCAGTGTGTATCCCAGAGGCTTTAGGTGTAAGGTCTGTGTGTATCCCACGGGCTGCAGGTGTAAGGTCAGTGTGTATCCCACCGGCTGCATGTGTAAGGTCAGTGTGTTTCGCACAGGTTGCAGGTGTAAGGTGATTGTGTATCCCACAGGCTGCAGGTGTAAGATCACTGTGTTTCGCACAGGTTGCAGGTGTAAGGTATGTGTGTATCCCACAGGTTGCAGGTGTAAGGTCAGTGTGTATCGCACAGGCTGCAAGTGTAAAGTCAGTGTGTATCCCACAGGCTGCACGTGTAAGGTCAGTGTGTATTCCAAAGGCTGCAGATGTAAGGTCAATGTGTATCGCACAGGCCACAGGTCCAAGGACAATGTGTGCCCAAAGGCCGCAGGTATAAGGACAGTGTGTATTGCACAGGCTGCACGTGTATGGTCAGTGTGTATCCAAATGGTTGCATTGGTTAAGTCAGTGTGTATACACAATCTGTGGTGTAAGTTCAATGTGCATTACAGAGACTGCAGGTATAAGGTCAGTGTGTATCGCACAGGTTGCAGGTGTAAGGTAGTGGGAATCCCACATCTTGCAGGTGTAAAGTCATTGTGTATCCCAGAGGCTGCAGGTGTGAGGTCAGTGTGTATCCCAGATGCTGCAGGTGTAAGGTCAGTGTGTATCCCAGAGGCTTTAGGTGTAAGGTCAGTGTGTATCCCACAGGCTGCACGTGTAAGGTCAGTGTGTTTCGCACAGGCTGTTTGTGTAAGGTCAGTGTGTATCGCACAGGCTGCAGGTGTTCCTTCATTTTGTATCCCAACAGGCTGCAGGTCAAATGTCAGTGTGTATCGCACAGGGTGCATGTGTAAGGTCAGTGTGTATCCCACAGTTTGCAGGTGTACGTTCAGTGTGTATCCCACAGGCTGCAGGTGTAAAGTCAGTGTGTATCCCAAAGGCTGCAGGTGTAAGGTTATTGTTTATCCCACAGGCTGCAGCTGTGAGATCAGTGTGTATTGCACAGGTTGCAGATGTAAGGTTATTGTTTTTCCCACAGGCTGCAGCTGTGAGATCAGTGTGTATCGCACAGGCTGCAGGTGTACCTTCTGTTTGTATCCCAACAGGCTGCAGGTCTAATGTCAGTGTGTATTCCAAAGGCTGCAGTTATCAGGTCAGTGTGTATCGCACAGGCCACAGGTCCAAGGACAATGTGTGCCCAAAGGCCGCAGGTATAAGGTCAGTGTGTATCCCACAGGCTGCACGTGTATGGTCAGTGTGTATCCAAAAGGTTGCATTGGTAAAGTCAGTGTGTATAGCACAATCTGTGGTGTAAGTTCAATGTGCATTAAAGAGACTGCAGGTATAAGGTCAGTGTGTATCGCACAGGTTGCAGGTGTAAGGTTGTGTGAATCCCACAGCTTGCAGGTGTAAAGTCATTGTGTATCCCAGAGGCTGCAGGTGTAAGGTCAGTGTGTATCCCAGAGGCTTTAGGTGTAAGTTCAGTGTGTATCCCACAGGCTGCAGGTGTAAGTTCAGTGTGTATCCCACAGGCTGCAGGTGTAAGGTCAGTGTGTATCCCACAGGCTGCAAGTGTAAGGTCAATGTGAATCCCACAGGCTGCAGGTGTAAGGCCAGTGTGTATCACACAAGTTGCAGATGTAAGGCCAGTGTGTATCACACAGGTTGCAGGTGTAAGGCCAGTGTGTATCACACAGGTTGCAGGTGTAAGGTATGAGTTTATCCCACAGGCTGCAAGTGTAAGGTCAGTGTGTTTCGCACAGGCTGTTTGTGTAAGGTCAGTGTGTATCGCACAGGCTGCAGGTGTACCTTCATTTTGTATCCCAACAGGCTGCAGGTCAAATGTCAGTGTGTATCGCACAGGCTGCCTGTGTAAGGTCAGTGTGTATCCCACAGTTTGCAGGTGTAAGGTCAGTGTGTATCGCACAGGCTGCCTGTGTAATGTCAGTGTGTATCCCACAGTTTGCAGGTGTAAGGTCAATGTGTATCGCACAGGCTGCCTGTGTAATGTCAGTGTGTATCCCACAGTTTGCAGGTGTAAGGTCAGTGTGTATCGCACAGGCTGCAAGTGTAAGGTCAGTGTGTATCCCACAGGCTGCATGTGTAAGGTCAGTGTGTATCGCACAGGCTGCAGGTGTACCTTCTGTTTGTATCCCAACAGGCTGCAGGTCTAATGTCAGTGTGTATTCCAAAGGCTGCAGTTATCAGGTCAGTGTGTATCGCACAGGCCACAGGTCCAAGGTAAATGTGTGCCTAAAGGCCGCAGGTATAAGGTCAGTTTGTATTGCACAGGCTGCAGGTGTATGGTCAGTGTGTATCCCACAGGCTGCAGGTGAAAGTTCAGTGTGTATCCAAACGGTTACATTGGTAAAGTCAGTGTGTATAGCACAATCTGTGAGTGTAAGTTCAAAGTGCATTACAGAGACTGCAGGTATCAGGTCAGTGTGTATCCCACAGGCTGCAGGTGAAAGTTCAGTGTGTATCCAAACGGCTGCATTGGTAAAGTCACTGTGTATAGCACAATCTGTGTTGTAAGTTCAACGTGCATCACAGAGACTGCAGGTATAAGGTCAGGGTGTATCGCTCAGGTTGCAGGTGTAAGGTAGTGTGAATCCCACATCTTGCAGGTCTAAAGTCACTGTGTATCTCAAAGGCTGCAGGTGTAATATCAGTGTGTATCCCACAGGTTGCAAGTGTTAAGGTCAGCCTGTTTCGCACAGGCTGCAGGTGTAAGGCCAGTGTGTATCACACAGGTTGCAGGTGTAAGGCCAGTGTGTATCGCACAGGCTGCCTGTGTAAGGTCAGTGTGTATCCCACAGGTTGCAGGTGTAAGGTTGTGTGAATCCCGCAGCTTGCAGGTGTAAAGTCATTGTGTATCCCAGAGGCTGCAGGTGTAAGGTCAGTGTGTATCCCAGAGGCTTTAGGTGTAAGGTCTGTGTGTATCCCACGGGCTGCAGGTGTAAGGTCAGTGTGTATCCCACCGGCTGCATGTGTAAGGTCAGTGTGTTTCGCACAGGTTGCAGGTGTAAGGTAGTGTGAATCCCACATCTTGCAGGTCTAAAGTCACTGTGTATCTCAAAGGCTGCAGGTGTAATATCAGTGTGTATCCCACAGGTTGCAAGTGTTAAGGTCAGCCTGTTTCGCACAGGCTGCAGGTCTAAGGCCAGTGTGTATCACACAGGTTGCAGGTGTAAGGCCAGTGTGTATCACACAGGTTGCAGGTGTAAGGTCAGTGTGTATCCCACCGGCTGCAGGTGTAAGGTCAGTGTGTTTCGCACAGGTTGCAGGTGTAAGGCCAGTGTGTATCACACAGGTTGCAGGTGTAAGGTCATTGTGTATCCCACAGGCTGCAGGTGTACGATCACTGTGTTTCGCACAGGGTGCAGGTATAAGGTCAGTGTGTATCCCACAGGTTGCAGGTGGAAGGTCAGTGTGTATTCCAAAGGCTGCAGTTGTAAGGTCAATGTGTATCGCACAGGCCACAGGTCCAAGGTCAATGTGTGCCCAAAGGCCGCAGGTATAAGGACAGTGTGTATTGCACAGGCTGCACGTGTATGGTCAGTGTGTATCCAAAAGGTTGCATTGGTAAAGTCAGTGTGTATAGCACAATCTGTGGTGTAAGTTCAATGTGCATTACAGAGACTGCAGGTATGAGGTCAGTGTGTATCGCACAGGTTGCAGGTGTAAGGTCAGTGTGTTTCCCACCGGCTGCAGGTGTAAGGTTTTGTGAATCCCACAGCTTGCAGGTGTAAAGTCATTGTGTATCCTACAGGCTGCAGGTGTAAGCTCACTGTGTTTCGCACAGGTTGCAGGTGTAAGATATGTGTGTATCCCACAGCTTGCAGGTGTAAGGCCAGTGTTTATCCCATAGGCTGCAGGTGTAAGATCAGTGTGTATCGCACAGGCTGCAAGTGTAAAGTCAGTGTGTATCCCACAGGCTGCACGTGTAAGGTCAGTGTGTATCACACAGGCTGCAGGTTTACCTTCATTTTGTATCTCAACAGGCTGCAGGTCTAAGGTCAGTGTGTATCGCACAGGCTGCCTGTGTAAGGTCAGTGTGTATCCCACAGGTTGCAGGTGTAAGGTTGTGTGAATCCCGCAGCTTGCAGGTGTAAAGTCATTGTGTATCCCACGGGCTGCAGGTGTAAGGTCAGTGTGTATCCCACCGGCTGCATGTGTAAGGTCAGTGTGTTTCGCACAGGTTGCAGGTGTAAGGTCAGTGTGTATCCCACAGGCTGCAGGTGTAAGGTCAGTGTGTTTCGCACAGGTTGCAGGTGTAAGGCCAGTGTGTATCACACAGGTTGCAGGTGTAAGATCAGTGTGTATCACACAGGCTGCAGGTGTACGATCACTGTGTTTCGCACAGGTTGCAGGTGTAAGGTATGTGTGTATCCCACAGGTTGCAGGTGTATGGCCAGTGTTTATCCCACAGGCTGCAGGTGTAAGATCAGTGTGTATCGCACAGGCTGCAAGTGTAAAGTCAGTGTGTATCCCACAGGCTGCATGTGTAAGTTCATTTTGTATCCCAACAGGCTGCAGGTCTAAGGACAGTGTGTATTGCACAGGCTGCATGTGTAAGTTCAGTGTGTATCCCACAGTTTGCAGGTGTACGTTCAGTGTGTATCCCACAGGCTGCTGGTGTAAGGCCAGTGTGTATCACACAGGTTGCAGGTGTAAGGTTATTGTTTATCCCGCATGCTGCAGGTGTAAGGTCAGTGTGTATTCCAAAGGCTGCAGATGTAAGGTCAATGTGTATCGCACAGGCCACAGGTCCAAGGTCAATGTGTGCCCAAAGGCCACAGGTATAAGGACAGTGTGTATTGCACAGGCTGCAGGTGTATGGTCAGTGTGTATCGAAAAGGTTGCATTGGTAAAGTCAGTGTGTATAGCACAATGATTGGTGTAAGTTCAATGTGCATTACAGAGACTGCAGGTATAAGGTCAGTGTGTATCGCACAGGTTGCAGGTGTAAGGTAGTGGGAATCCCACAGCTTGCAGGTATAAAGTCATTGTGTATCCCAGAGGCTGCAGGTGTAAGGTTGTGTGAATCCCACAGCTTGCAGGTGTAAAGTCATTGTGTATCCCAGAGGCTGCAGGTGTAAGATCAGTGTGTATCCAACAGGATGCAGGTGTAAGTTCAGTGTGTATCCCAGAGGCTGCAGGTGTAAGGTCAGTGTGTATCGCACAGGCTGCAGGTGTACCTTCTGTTTGTATCCCAACAGGCTGCAGGTCTAATGTCAGTGTGTATTCCAAAGGCCGCAGGTATAAGGTCAGGGTGTATCGCATAGGTTGCAGGTGTAAGTTCAGTGTGTATCCCAGAGACTGCAGGTGTAATGTCAGTGTGTATCCCACAGGCTGCAGGTGTAAGTTCGGTGTGTATCACACAGGCTGCAAGTGTAAGTTCATTGTGTATCCCAGAGGATCTAGGTGTAAGGTCATTGTGTATCCTACAGGCTGCAGGTGTAAGCTCACTGTGTTTCGCACAGGTTGCAGGTGTAAGATATGTGTGTATCCCACAGCTTGCAGGTGTAAGGCCAGTGTTTATCCCAGAGGCTGCAGGTGTAAGATCAGTGTGTATCGCACAGGCTGCAAGTGTAAAGTCAGTGTGTATCCCACAGGCTGCACGTGTAAGGTCACTGTGTTTCGCACAGGCTGTTTGTGTAAGGTCAGTGTGTATCCCACAGGCTGCTGGTGTAAGGTCAGTGTGTATCACACAGGCTGCAGGCGTACCTTCATTTTGTATCCCAACAGGTTGCAGGTCTAAGGTCAGTGTGTATCGCACAGGCTGCCTGTGTAAGGTCAGTGTGTATCGCACAGGGTGCACGTGTAAGGTCAGTGTGTATCCCACAGGCTGCAGGTGTAAGGTCAGTGTGCATTCCAAAGGCTGCAGATGTAAGGTCAATGTGTATCGCACAGGCCACAGGTCCAAGGACAATGTGTGCCCAAAGGCCGCAGGTATAAGGACAGTGTGTATTGCACAGGCTGCACGTGCATGGTCAGTGTGTATCCCACAGGCTGCAGGTGTATGGTCAGTGTGTATCCAAAAGGTTGCATTGGTAAAGTCAGTGTGTATAGCACAATCTGTGGTGTAAGTTCAACGTGCATCACAGAGACTGCAGGTATAAGGTCAGGGTGTATCGCTCAGGTTGCAGGTGTAAGGTAGTGTGAATCCCACATCTTGCAGGTCTAAAGTCACTGTGTATCCCAAAGGCTGCAGGTGTAAGATCAGTGTGTATCCCACAGGCTGCAGGTATAAGGTCAGTGTGTATCCCAGATGCTGCAGGTGTAAGTTCGGTGTGTATCACACAGGCTGCAGGTGTAAGGTCAGTATGTATCCCAGAGGCTGCAGGTCTAAGTTCGGTGTGTATCACACAGGCTGCAGGTGTAAGGTCAGTCTGTTTCGCACAGGCTGCAGCTGTAAGATCAGTGTGTATCGCACAGGCTGCAAGTGTAAAGTCAGTGTGTATCCCACAGGCTGCACGTGTAAGGTCAGTGTGTATTCCAAAGGCTGCAGATGTAAGGTCAATGTGTATCGCACAGGCCACAGGTCCAAGGTCAATGTGTGCCCAAAGGCCGCAGGTATAAGGACAGTGTGTATTGCACAGGCTGCACGTGTATGGTCAGTGTGTATGCAAAAGGTGGCATTGGTAAAGTCAGTGTGTATAGCACAATCTGTGGTGTAAGTTCAATGTGCATTACAGCGACTGCAGGTGTAAGGTCAGTGTGTATCGCACAGGTTGCAGGTGTAAGGTAGTGGGAATCCCACATCTTGCAGGTGTAAAGTCATTGCGTATCCCAGAGGCTGGAGGTGTAAGGTCAGTGTGTTTCCCACCGACTGCAGGTGTAAGGTCAGTGTGTTTCGCACAGGTTGCAGGTGTAAGGTCAGTGTGTATCACACAGGTTGCAGGTGTAAGGTGATTGTGTATCCCACAGGCTGCAGTTGTAAGATCACTGTGTTTCGCACAGGGTGCAGGTGTAAAGTCAGTTTGAATTCCACAGGCTGCACATGTAAGGTCAGTGTGTTTCGCACAGGCTGTTTGTGTAAGGTCAGTGTGTATCGCACAGTCTGCAGGTGTTCCTTCATTTTGTATCCCAACAGGCTGCAGGTCTAAGGTCAGTGTGTATCGCACAGGGTGCACGTGTAAGTTCAGTGTGTATCGCACAGGTTGCAGGTGTAAGGTAGTGGGAATCCCACAGCTTGCAGGTATAAAGTCATTGTGTATCTCAGAGGCTGCAGGTGTAAGGTTGTGTGAATCCCACAGCTTGCAGGTGTAAGGTCAGTGTGTATCCCACGGGCTGCAGGTGTAAGGTCAGTGTGTATCCAACAAGCTGCAGCTTTAAGGTCAGTGTGTATCCCAGAGGCTGCAGGTGTAAGGTCAGTGTGTATCCCACAGGCTGCAGCTGTAAGGTCAGTGTGTATCCCACAGTTTGCAGGTGTAAGATCAGTGTGTATCCCACAGGCCGCAAATCCATGGTCAATGTGTGCCCAAAGGCCGCAGGTGTAAGGTCAGTGTGTATCTCACAGGCTGCAGGTGTACCTTCTGTTTGTATCCCAACAGGCTGCAGGTCTAATGTCAGTGTGTATTCCAAAGGCTGCAGTTATCAGGTCAGTGTGTATCGCACAGGCCACAGGTCCAAGGTAAATGTGTGCCTAAAGGCCGCAGGTATAAGGTCAGTTTGAATTGCACAGGCTGCAGGTGTATGGTCAGTGTGTATCCCACAGGCTGCAGGTGAAAGTTCAATGTGTATCCAAACGGTTGCATTGGTAAAGTCAGTGTGTATAGCACAATCTGTGGGTGTAAGTTCAACGTGCATCACAGAGACTGCAGGTCAGGGTGTATTGCTCAGGTTGCAGGTGTAAGGTAGTGTGAATCCCACATCTTGCAGGTCTAAAGTCACTGTGTATCCCACAGGCTGCAGGTGTAAGATCAGTGTGTATCGCACAGGCTGCAAGTGTAAGTTCGGTGTGTATCACACAGGCTGCAAGTGTAAGTTCATTGTGTATCCCAGAGGCTGCAGGTGTAAGTTCAGTGTGTATCACACAGGCTGCAAGTGTAAGTTCATTGTGTATCCCACAGGCTGCAGGTGTAAGGTCAGTGTGTATCCCAGAGGCTGCAGGTGTAAGGTCAGTGTGTATCGCACAGGCTGCAGGTGTAAGATCAGTGTGTATCCCACAGGCTGCAGGTGTAAGGTCAGTGTGTATCCCAGAGGCTGCAGGTGTAAGGTCAGTGTGTATCGCACAGGCTGCAAGTGTTAAGGTCAGTCTGTTTCGCACAGGTTGCAGGTGTAAGGCCAGTGTGTATCACACAGGCTGCAGCTGTAAGGTCAGTGTGTATCGCACAGGCTGGAGTTGTAAGGTCAGTGTGTATCCCACCGGCTGCAGGTGTAAGGTCAGTGTGTTTCGCACAGGTTGCAGGTGTAAGGTGATTGTGTATCCCACAGGCTGCAGGTGTAAGATCACTGTGTTTCGCACAGGTTGCAGGTGTAAGGTATGTGTGTATCCCACAGGTTGCAGGTGTAAGGTCAGTGTGTATCGCACAGGCTGCAAGTGTAAAGTCAGTGTGTATCCCACAGGCTGCACGTGTAAGGTCAGTGTGTATTCCAAAGGCTGCAGATGTAAGGTCAATGTGTATCGCACAGGCCACAGGTCCAAGGACAATGTGTGCCCTAAGGCCGCAGGTATAAGGACAATGTGTATTGCACAGGCTGCACGTGTGTGGTCAGTGTGTATCCAAAAGGTTGCATTGGTAAAGTCAGTGTGTATAGCACAATCTGTGGTGTAAGTTCAATGTGCATTACAGAGACTGCAGGTATAAGGTCAGTGTGTATCGCACAGGTTGCAGGTGTAAGGTTGTGTGAATCCCACAGCTTACAGGTGTAAAGTCAGTGTGTTTCCCACCGGCTGCAGGTGTAAGGCCAGTGTTTATCCCACAGGCTGCAGGTGTAAGATCAGTGTGTATCGCACAGGCTGCAGGTGTAAGGTCAGTGTGTTTCGCACAGGTTGCAGGTGTAAGGCCAGTGTTTATCCCACAGGCCGCAGGTGTAAGATCGGTGTGTATCGCACAGGCTGCAAGTGTAAGATCAAAGTGTATCCAACAGGCTGCAGGTGTAAGGTCAGTGTGTATCCCACAGGCTGCAGGTATAAGGTAAGTGTGTATCCCACAGGCTGCAGACGAAAGGTCAGTGTGTATTCCAAAGGCTGCAGGTGTAAGGCCAGTGTGTATCCCACAGGCCACAGGTGTAAGATCAATGTGTATCTCACAGGCTGCTGGTGTACCTTCATTTTGTATCCCAACAGGCTGCAGTTCTAAGGTCAGTGTGTATTGCACAGGCTGCCTGTGTAAGGTCAGTGTGTATCGCACAGGCTGCAGGTGTAAGATCAGTGTGTATTCCAAAGGCTGCAGATGTAAGGTCAATGTGTATCGCACAGGCCACAGGTCCAAGGACAATGTGTGCCCAAAAGCCGCAGGTATAAGGACAGTGTGTATTGCACAGTCTGCACGTGTATGGTCAGTGTGTATCCAAAAGGTTGCATTGGTAAAGTCAGTGTGTATAGCACAATCTGTGGGTGTAAGTTCAATGTGCATTACAGAGACTGCAGGTATAAGGTCAGTGTGTATCGCACAAGTTGCAGGTGTAAGGTTGTGTGAATCCCACAGCTTACAGGTGTAAAGTCATTGTGTATCCCAGAGACTGCAGGTATAAGGTCAGTGTGTATCCTAGAGGCTCCAGGTGTAAGGTAGTGGGAATCCCACAGCTTGCAGGTGTAAAGTCATTGTGTATACCAGAGGCTGCAGGCTTAAGGTCAGTGTGTATCCCAGAGGCTGCAGGCGTAAGGTCAGTGTGTATCCCAGAGGCTGCAGGTGTAAGGTCAGTGTGTATTCTCAAGGCTGCAGATGTAAATTCAGTGTGTATCGCACAGGCTACAGGTGTAAGGTCAGTGTGTATCACACAGGGTGCACGTGTAAGGTCAGTGTGTATCACACAGGGTGCACGTGTAAGGTCAGTGTGTATCCCACAGGCTGCAGGTGTAAGGTCAGTGTGCATTCCAAAGGCTGCAGATGTAAGGTCAATGTGTATCGCACAGGCCACAGGTCCAAGGACAATGTGTGCCCAAAAGCCGCAGGCATATGGACAGTGTGTATTGCACAGTCTGCACGTGTATGGTCAGTGTGTATCCAAAAGGTTGCATTGGTAAAGTCAGTGTGTATAGCACAATCTGTGGGTGTAAGTTCAATGTGCATTACAGAGACTGCAGGTATAAGGTCAGTGTGTATCGCACAAGTTGCAGGTGTAAGGTTGTGTGAATCCCACAGCTTACAGGTGTAAAGTCATTGTGTATCCCAGAGACTGCAGGTATAAGGTCAGTGTGTATCCTAGAGGCTCCAGGTGTAAGGTAGTGGGAATCCCACAGCTTGCAGGTGTAAAGTCATTGTGTATACCAGAGGCTGCAGGCTTAAGGTCAGTGTGTATCCCAGAGGCTGCAGGCGTAAGGTCAGTGTGTATCCCAGAGGCTGCAGGTGTAAGGTCAGTGTGTATTCTCAAGGCTGCAGATGTAAATTCAGTGTGTATCGCACAGGCTACAGGTGTAAGGTCAGTGTGAATCCCACAGGCTGCAGGTGTAAGGGCAGTGTGTATCCCAGAGGCTGCATGTGTAAGGTCAGTGTGCATCCCACCGGCTGCAGGTGTAAGCTCAGTGTGTATCCAAAAGGCTGCAGTGGTAAGTTCAGTGTGTATAGCACAATCTGTGTCTGTATGCTCAGTGTGTATCACAGAGTCTGCAGGTGTAAGGTGAGTTTGTACTCCACAGTTTGCAGATGTAAGATCAAAGTGTATCCCACACGCCGCAGATCCTTGGTCAATGTGTGCCCAAAGGCCGCAGGTGTAAGGTCAGTGTGTATTGCACAGGCCGCAGGTGTAAGGTCAGTGTGTATCCCACAGGCTGCATGTGTAAGGTCAGTGTGTATCGCACAGGCTGCCTGTGTAAGGTCAGTGAGTATCAGACAGGTCACAGGTCCAAGGTCAATGTGTTCCCAAAGGCCGCAGGTGTAAAGTCAGTGTGTATTGCACAGACAGCAGGTCTCAGATCAGTGTGTATCGCACAGTCTGCAGGTGTACCTTATGTTTGTATCCCAACAGGCTGCAGGTCTAAGGTCAGGGTGTATCGCACAGGCTGCCTGTGTAAGGTCAGTGTGTATCGCACAGGCTGCATGTTTAAGGCCAGTTTGTATTCCACAGGCTGTAGGTTTAAGGTCAGTGTGCAATTCCACAGGCTGCCTGTGTAAGTTCAGTTTGTATCCCACAGGCTGCAGGTGTAAGGCCAGTGTGTATCCCACAGGCTGCAGGTATAAGGTCAGTGTGTATTCCAAAGGCTGCAGGTGTAAGGTCAGTGTGTATCGCACAGGCCGCAGCTCCAAGATCAATGTGTGCCCTAAGTCTGCAGGTGTAAGGTCAGTGTGTGTTGCACAGGCTGCAGGTGTAAGGCCAGTGTGTATCCCACAGGCTGCAGGTGTAAGGTCAGTGTGTTTCGCTCATGCTGTTTGTGTAAGGTCAGTGTGTATCGCACAGGCTGCAGGTGTAAGGTCAGTGTGTATCGCACAGGCAACAGGTCCAAGATCAATGTGTGCCCAAAGGCCGCAGGTATAAGGACAGTGTGTATTGCACAGGCTGCAGGTGAAAGGTCAGTGTGTATTGAAAAGTTTGCATTGGTAAAGTCAGTGTGTATAGCACAATCTGTGGTGTAAGTTCAATGTGCATTACAGAGACAGCAGGTATCAGGTCAGTGTGTATCGCACAGGTTGCAGGTGTAAGGTGGTGTGAATCCCACAGCTTACAGGTGTAAAGTCATTGTGTATCCCAGAGGCTGCAGGTATAAGGTCAGTGTGTATCCCAGAGGCTTTAGGTGTATGGTCAGTGTATATCGCACAGGCTGCAAGTGTAATGTCAGTGTGTATCCCATGGGCTGCATGTGTAAGTTCAGTGTGTATTGCACAGGCTGCAAGTGTAATGTCAGTGTGTATCCCATGGGCTGCATGTGTAAGTTCAGTGTGTATTGCACAGGCTGCATGTGCAAGGTCAGTGTGTATGGCACAGGCTGCAGGTGTACTTTCTGTTTGTATCCCAACAGGCTGCAAGTCTAAGGTCAGTGTGTATTGCACAGGCTGTCTGTGTATGGTCAGTGTGTACCGCACAGGGTGCACGTGTAAGGTCAGTGTGTTTCCCACAGGCTGCAAGTGTAATGTCAGTGTGTATCCCACAGGCTGCAAGTGTAATGTCAGTGTGTCTCCCACAGGCTGCAGGTGTAAGGTCAGTGTGTATCCCACAGGCTGCAGGTGTAAGATCAGTGTGTATCCCACAGGCCGCAGATCCATGGTCAATGTGTGCCCAAAGACCGCAGGTGTAATGTCAGTGCGTACTGCACAGGCCGCTATTGTAAGGTCAGTGTGTATCCCAAAGGCTGCAGGTGTAAGGTTATTGTTTATCCCACAGGCTGCAGCTGTAAGGTCAGTGTGTATCGCACAGGCTTCAAGTGTAATGTCAATGTGTATCGCACAGGCTGCATGTGTAAATTCAGTGTGTATTGCACTGGCTGCATGTGTAAGGTCAGTGTGTATCGCACAGGCTGCAGGTATACCTTCTGTTTGTATCCCAACAGGCTGCAGGTCTAATGTCAGTGTGTATCGCACAGCGTGCACTTGTAAGGTCAGTGTGTATCCCACAGGCTGCAGGTGTAAGGTCAGTGGGTATCCCACAGGCTGCAGGTGTAAGGTCAGTGTGTATCCCGCATGCTGCAGGTGTAAGGTCAGTGTGTATCCCACAGGCTGCAGGTGTAAGGTTATTGTTTATCCCACAGGCTGCAGCTCTAAGGTCAGTTTGTATCGCACAGGCTGTAAGTGGAAGGTCAGTGTATTTCCTACAGGCAGCATGTGTAAGGTTAGTGTGTATCCAAAAGGCTGCAGTGATAAGTTCAGTGTGTATTGCACAATCTGTGGCTGTAATTTCAGTGTGTATCACAGAGGCTGCAGGTGTATGTTCAGTGTGTATCCCACAGTTTGCAGGTGTAAGGTCAGTGCGTATCGCACAGGCCGCAGATCCATGGTCAATGTGTGCCCAAAGGCCGCAGGTATAAGGTCTGTGTGCATTGCACAGGCTGCAGGTGTAAGGTCAGTGTGTATCCCACAGGCTGCATGTGTAAGGTCAGTGTGTATCCCAGAGGCTGCATGTGTAAGGTCAGTGTGTATCCCAGAGGCTGCAGGTGTAAGGTCAGTGTGTATCCCACAGGCTGCAGCTGTAAGGTCAGTGTGTATCACACAGGCTGCAAGTGTAAGGTCAGTGTGTATCCCACAGTTTGCAGGTGTAAGGTCAGTGTGTATCCCAAGTCTGCAGGTGTAAGGTCAGTGTGTATCCCACAGGCTGCATGTCTAAGGTCAGTGTGTATCCCACAGGTTGCAGATCCATGGTCAATGTGTGCCCAAACGCCGCAGGTATAAGGTCAGTGTGTATTGCACAGGCTGCAGCTGTAAGGTCAGTGTGTATCTCACAGGCTGCATGTGTAATGTCAGTGTGTATCGCACAGGCTGCAGGTGTAAGGTCAGTGTGAATCGCACAGGCTGCATGTGTAATGTCAGTGTGTATCGCACAGGCTGCAGTTGTACCTTCTGTTTGTATCCCAACAGGCTGCAGGTCTAAGGTCAGTGTGTATCGCACAGGCTGCCTGTGTAAGATCAGTGTGTATCGCACAGGCTGCAGGTGTTAGGTCAGTGTGTATCGCACAGGCTGCAGCTGTAAGATTATTGTTTATCCCACAGGCTGCAGCTGTAAGTTCAGTGTCCGTTGCACAGGCTGCAAGTGTAAGGTCAGTGTGTATCCCACAGGCTGCATGTGTTAGGTCAGTGCGTATCCCATAGGCTGCATGTGTTAGCTCAGTGTGTATCCAAAAGGCTGCAGTGGTAAGTTCAGTGTGTATAGCACAATCTGTGGCTGTAAGTTCAGTGTGTATCACAGAGGCTGCAGGTGTAAGGTCAGTGTGTATTCCACAGTTTGCAGGTGTAAGGTCAGTGTTTATCCCACAGGTTGCAGGTGTAAGTTCAGTGTTTATACCACAGGCTGCAGGTGTAAGTTCAGTGTGTATTCCAAAGGCTGCAGATGTAAGATCAGTGTGTCTCGCACAGGCCACAGGTCCAAGGTAAACGTGTTCCCCAAGGCCGCAGGTATAAGGTCAGTTTGTATTGCACAGGCTGCAGGTGTAAGGTAGTGGAAATCCCACATTTTGCAGGTGTAAAGTCACTGTGTATCCCGGAGGCTGCAGGTTTAATGTCAGTGTGTATCCCACGGGCTGCAGGTGTAATGTCAGTGTGTATCGCACAGGTTGCAGGTGTAAGGTAGTGTGTATCCCACAGGCTGCAGGTGTAAGGGTGTGTGTATCCCACAGGCTGCAGGTGTAAGGTAGTGTGTATCCCACAGGCTGCAGGTGTAAGGTCAGTGTGTATCCCAGAGGCTGCAGGTGTAAGGTCAGTGTGTATCCCACAGGCTGCAGGTGTAAGCTCACTGTGTTTCGCACAGGCTGCAGGTGTATTGTCAGTGTGTATCCCACAGGCTGCAGGTGTAAGGGTAGTGTGTATCCCACAGGCTGCAGGTGTAAGGTAGTGTGTATCCCACAGGCTGCAAGTGTTAGGTCAGTGTGTATCCAAAAGGCTGCATTGGTAAGGTCAGTGTGTATAGCACAATCTGTGTCTGTAAGTTCAGTGTGAATCGCACAGGCAGCAGGTGTACCTTCTGTTTGTATCCCAACAGGCTGCATGTGTAAGGTCAGTGTGTATCGCACAGGCTGCATGTGTACCTTCTGTTTGTATCCCAACAGGCTGCAGGTCTAATGTCAGTGTGTATCGCACAGGGTGCCCGTGTCAGTTCACTGTGTATCGCACAGGCTGCAAGTGTAAGGTCAGTGTGTATCGCACAGGCCACAGCTCCAAGGTCAATGTGTTCCCAAAGGCCGCAGGTGTAAAGTCAGTCTGTATCGCACAGTTTGCAGGTGTAAGGTCAGTGTGTATCGCACAGGCTGCTTGTGTAAGGTCAGTGTGTATTGCACAGGCTGCAGGTCTAAGGTCAGTGTGTATCGCACAGGCTGCTTGTGTAATGTCAGTGTGTATTGCACAGACTGCAGGTCTAAGGTCAGTGTGTATCGCACAGGCTGCTTGTGTAAGGTCAGTGTGTATTGCACAGGCTGCAGGTCTAAGGTCAGTGTGTATCGCACAGGCTGCTGGTGTAAGGTCAGTGTGTATCGCACAGGCTGCTTGTGTAAGTTCAGTGTGTATTGCACAGGCTGCTGGTGTAAGGTCAGTGTGTATCCAAAAAGCTGCAGTGTTTAGGTCTTTGTGTATAGCACAATCTGTGGCTGTAAGTTCAGTTTGCTTCACAGAGGCTGCAGGTGTAAGGTCAGTGTGTATCCCATGAGCTGCAGGTCTAAGGTCAGTATGTATCCAACAGGCTGCAGGTGTAAGGTAGTGGGAATCCCGCATTTTGCAGGTGTAAGGTCATTGTGTATCCCACAGGCTGCAGGTGTTAGGTCAGTGTGTATCCCACAGGCTACAACTGTAAGGTCAGTGTTTATCCCTCAGGCTGCAGGTGTACCTTCTGTTTGTATCCCACAGGCTGCAGGTCTAAGGTCAGTGTGTATCGCACAGGCTGCATGTGTAAGATCAGTGTGTATCGCACAGGCTGCAGATGTAACGTCAGTGTGGTCAGTGTTTACCCCACAGGCTGCAGGCGCGTGGTTAGTCTGTATCGCACAGGTTGCTGGTGTAAGGTCAGTGTTGATCCCACAGCTTGCATGTGTAACGTCAGTGTGTATCCAACAGGCTGCAGGTGTAAGGTCAGTGTTGATCCCACAGCTTGCATGTGTAAGGTCAGTGTGTATCCCACAGGCTGCAGGTGTAAGGTCAGTGTGTACCCCACAGGCTGCAGGTGTAAGGTCAGTGTGTATCCAACAGGCTGCAGGTGTAAGGTCAGTGTGCATCGCACAGGCCGCAGATTCTTTGTCAATGTGTGCTCAAAGGCCGCAGGTCTAAGGTCAGTGTGTATCGCACAGGCTGCACCTGTAAGATCTGTTTGTATCGCATAGGCTGCAGGTGTAAGTTCAGTGTGTATCCCACAGGCTGAATGTGTAAGTTCAGTGTGTATCTCCAGGCGGCAGCTGTAAGGCTGGTGTATATCCCATTGTCTGCAGGTGTAAGGTCAGTGTGTATCGCACAGGCTGCAGGTGTACCTTCTGTTTGTATCCCAACAGGCTGCAGGTGTAAGGTCAGTGTGTATCCCACAGGCTGTAGGTGTAAGGTCAGTGTGTATCGCACAGGGTGCCCGTGTCAGTTCACTGTGTATCGCACAGGCTGCAAGTGTAAGGTCAGTGTGTATCGCACAGGCCACAGCTCCAAGGTCAATGTGTTCCCAAAGGCCGCAGGTGTAAAGTCAGTCTGTATCGCACAGTTTGCAGGTGTAAGGTCAGTGTGTATCGCACAGGCTGCTTGTGTAAGGTCAGTGTGTATTGCACAGGCTGCAGGTCTAAGGTCAGTGTGTATCGCACAGGCTGCTTGTGTAATGTCAGTGTGTATTGCACAGACTGCAGGTCTAAGGTCAGTGTGTATCGCACAGGCTGCTTGTGTAAGGTCAGTGTGTATTGCACAGGCTGCAGGTCTAAGGTCAGTGTGTATCGCACAGGCTGCTGGTGTAAGGTCAGTGTGTATCGCACAGGCTGCTTGTGTAAGTTCAGTGTGTATTGCACAGGCTGCTGGTGTAAGGTCAGTGTGTATCCAAAAAGCTGCAGTGTTTAGGTCTTTGTGTATAGCACAATCTGTGGCTGTAAGTTCAGTTTGCTTCACAGAGGCTGCAGGTGTAAGGTCAGTGTGTATCCCATGAGCTGCAGGTCTAAGGTCAGTATGTATCCAACAGGCTGCAGGTGTAAGGTAGTGGGAATCCCGCATTTTGCAGGTGTAAGGTCATTGTGTATCCCACAGGCTGCAGGTGTTAGGTCAGTGTGTATCCCACAGGCTACAACTGTAAGGTCAGTGTTTATCCCTCAGGCTGCAGGTGTACCTTCTGTTTGTATCCCACAGGCTGCAGGTCTAAGGTCAGTGTGTATCGCACAGGCTGCATGTGTAAGATCAGTGTGTATCGCACAGGCTGCAGATGTAACGTCAGTGTGGTCAGTGTTTACCCCACAGGCTGCAGGCGCGTGGTTAGTCTGTATCGCACAGGTTGCTGGTGTAAGGTCAGTGTTGATCCCACAGCTTGCATGTGTAACGTCAGTGTGTATCCAACAGGCTGCAGGTGTAAGGTCAGTGTTGATCCCACAGCTTGCATGTGTAAGGTCAGTGTGTATCCCACAGGCTGCAGGTGTAAGGTCAGTGTGTACCCCACAGGCTGCAGGTGTAAGGTCAGTGTGTATCCAACAGGCTGCAGGTGTAAGGTCAGTGTGCATCGCACAGGCCGCAGATTCTTTGTCAATGTGTGCTCAAAGGCCGCAGGTCTAAGGTCAGTGTGTATCGCACAGGCTGCACCTGTAAGATCTGTTTGTATCGCATAGGCTGCAGGTGTAAGTTCAGTGTGTATCCCACAGGCTGAATGTGTAAGTTCAGTGTGTATCTCCAGGCGGCAGCTGTAAGGCTGGTGTATATCCCATTGTCTGCAGGTGTAAGGTCAGTGTGTATCGCACAGGCTGCAGGTGTACCTTCTGTTTGTATCCCAACAGGCTGCAGGTGTAAGGTCAGTGTGTATCCCACAGGCTGTAGGTGTAAGGTCAGTTTGTATCGCACAGGTTGCAGGTGTAAGGTCAATGTGTATCCCACAGGCTGCAATCGTAAGTTCAGTGTATATCCCACAGGCTGCCGGTGTAAGGTCAGTGTTTTTCCCACAGCTTGCAGGTGTAAGGTCAGTGTGTCTCCCACAGGCTGCAGGTGTAAGGTCAGTGTGTATCTCACTGGTTGCAGGTGTAAGGTCAGTGTGTATCTCACAGGTTGCAGGTGTAAGATCAGTGTGTATCTCACAGGCTGCGTGTGTATGTTCAGTGTGTATACCAAAGGCTGCAGATGTAATGTCAGTGTGTATCCCACAGGCTGCAAGTGTAAGTTTATTGTGTATCCGACAGTTTGGAGGTGTAAGGTCAGTGTGGATCGCACAAGCTGCAGGCGTACGGTTAGTGTGTACCCCTCAGGCTGCAGATGTAAGTTCAATGTATATCCCACAGGTTGAAGGTCTAAGTTAAGCGTGTATCCCACAGGATGCACGTGTATGGTAAGTGTGTATCCCACAGGGTGCAGGTGTAAGACAAGTGTGTATCCCACAGTTTGCAGGTGTAAAGTCAGTGTGTATCCCATAGACTGCAGGTGTAAGATCAGTGTGTATCCCACAGGCTGCAGGTGTAAGGTCAGTGTGTATTCCACAGGCTGCAGGTGTAAGTTCAGTGTGTATTCCACAGGCTGCAGGTGTAAGGTCAGTGTGTATCGCACAGGCTGCAGGTGTAATGTCAATGTGTATCCCACAGGCTGCAGACGTAAAGTCAGTGTTTACCCCACAGGCTGCAGGTGTAAGGTCAGTTTTTATCCCACAGGCTGCAGGTGTAAGGTCTGTGTGCATCGCACAGGCCGCAGATCCATTGTCAATGGGTGCTCAAAGACTGCAGGTGTAAGGTCAATGTATATCCCACAGGCTGCATTTGTAAGTTCAGTGTGTATCCCACAGGCTGCAGGTGTAAGATCAGTGTGTATCCCACAGGTTGCAGGTGTAAGATCAGTGTGTATCCCACAGACTGCAGGTGTAAGATCAGTGTGTATCCCACAGGCTGCAGGTGTAAGATCAGTGTGTATCCCACACGCTGCAGGTGTAAGATCAGTGTGTATCCCACAGGCTGCAGGTGTAAGATCAGTGTGTAACCCACAGACTGCAGGTGTAAGATCAGTGTGTATCCCACAGGCTGCAGGTGTAAGATCAGTGTGTATCCCACAGACTGCAGGTGTAAGGTCAGTGTGTATCCCACAACTGCAGGTGTAAGATCCGTATGTATCCCACAGGCTGCAGGTGTACGTTCAGTGTGTATCTCACAGGTTGCAGGTGTAAGTTTATTGTGTATCTGACTGTTTGCAGGTGTGGTCAGTGTGTATCCTACAAGCTGCAGGTGTAAGTTCCGTGTGTATCCCACAGGTTGCAATGCTAAGGTCAGTGTTTATCCCACAGTTTGCATGTATAAGGTCAGTTTATATCCCACAGGCTGCAGCTGAAAGTTCAGTGTGTATCCCACAGGCTGCAGGAGTAATGTTCATGTGTATCTCCAGGTTGAAGGTGTAAGCTAAGCGTGTATCCTGCAGGCTGCAGAAGTAAAGTCAGTGTTTATTCCACAGGCTGCAGGTGCAAGATCATTTTTATCCCACATGTTGCAAGTGTAAGGTCATTGTGCATCGCACAGGCTGCAAGTGTCAGGTCAGTGTGTATCCCACAGGCTGCAGGTGTAATGTCAGTGTGCAACGCACAGCTTGTAGGCGAAATGTCAATGTATATCGCACAGGCTGCAGCTATAAGGTCAGTGTGTCTCCCATAGGGTGCAGGTGTAAGGTCAGTGTGCATCCCACTGGCTGCAGGTGTAAGGTCAGTGTGTATCCCACAGGCTGCAGGTGTAATGTCAGTGTGCAACGCACAGCTTGTAGGCGAAATGTCAATGTATATCGCACAGGCTGCAGCTATAAGGTCAGTGTGTCTCCCATAGGGTGCAGGTGTAAGGTCAGTGTGCATCCCACTGGCTGCAGGTGTAAGGTCAGTGTGTCTCCCACAGGTTGCAGGTGTAAGGTCAGTGTGTATCCCACAGGCTGCATGTGTAAGATCAGTGTGTTTCGCACAGGTTGCAGGTGTAAGATCAGTGTGTTTCGCACAGGTTGCAGGTGTAAGGTCAGTGTGTATCACACAAGTTGCAGGTGTAAATTCATTGTGTATCCCACAGGCTGCAGATGTAAGGTCAGTGTGTATCCCACAGCTTGCAGTTGTAAGGTCAGTGTGCATCCCACAGCCCGCAGATCCATGGTCAATGGGTGCCCAAAGGCCACAGGTGTAAGGTCAGTGTGTATTGCACAGGCTGCAGGTGCAAGGTCAGTGTGCATCGCACTGGTTGCAGGTGTAATGTCAGTGTGCATCACAGAGGCTGCAGGTGTAAGGTCAGTGTTTCTCCCAAAGGTTGCATGTATAACTTCATTAAGTATCCCAAAGGCTTTAGTGGTAAGGTCAGTGTGTATAGCACAATCTGTGGCTGTAAGTTCAGCGTGCATCACAGAGACTGCAGGTGTATGGTCAGTGTGTATTGCACAGGCTGCATGTGTAAGGTCAATGTATATCCTACAGGCTGCAGCTGGAAATTCAGTGTGTATCCCGCATGCTGCAGGTGTAAGGTCAGTGTGTATCCCAGAGGCTCCAGGTGTAAGGTCAGTGTGTATCCCACGGGCTGCAGCTGTAAGGTCAGTGTGTATCCCGCAGGCCGCAGGTGTAAGGTCAGTGTGTATCCCACAGGCCGCAGGTGTAAGGTCAGTGTGTATCCCGCATGCTGCAGGTGTAAGGTCAGTGTGTATCCCACAGGCTGCAGGTGTAAGGTCAGTGTGTATCTCACAGGCTGTAGGTGTATGGTCAGTGTGTATCTCGCATGCTGCAGGTGTAAGGTCAGTGTGTATCCCACGGGCTGCAGGTGTAAGGTCAGTGTGTATCCCACAGTCCGCAGGTGTAAGGTCAGTGTGTATCCCACGGGCTGCAGGTGTAAGGTCAGTGTGTATCCCACCGGCTGCAGGTGTAAGGTCAGTGTGTATCCCACAGGCCGCAGGTGTAAGTTCAGTGTGTATCCCGCATGCTGCAGGTGTAAGGTCAGTGTGTATCCCACAGGCTGTAGGTGTATGGTCAGTGTGTATCCCACGGGCTGCAGGTGTAAGGTCAGTGTGTATCCCACAGGCCGCAGGTGTAAGGTCAGTGTGTATCCCACAGGCTGTAGGTTTATGGTCAGTGTGTATCTCACGGGCTGCAGGTGTAAGGTCAGTGTGTATCCCACAGGCTGCAGGTGTATGGTCAGTGTGTATCCCACAGTCTGTAGGTGTAAGATCAGTGTGTATCCCACAGGCTGCACTTGTAAAGTCACTGTGTAGGTTTAAGGTCCATGTGTTCCAGCCTGTGTCACTGTCCCCGCACTGTGCCCACTGTTCTGCCCTGTCTGCTGATGCTGACGATACTGAGATCCTCTCTGTTTCTGTTCTCTTCCAGGATATCCGACTGGACCATCCCCGTACCCCCCTCCCCAGCCTGCCGGTTACCCCGTACCTCACTACCCCTACGCTCCTGTTGCCGGCCAGCCCCAGCCCAGCTTTCCCCCACACGATGCCCCCCAGCCCCTACCTCCCCCTGGGTTCCTACCTTTCCCATCCGCGCCCCCTGGCAACCCCCTCACCCCCCCGGGCGGCCACTACTGCGGCCCGGGCATCCCCACCCCACAATCGGGCACTCACCACGGGCGCCACGAAGAGGACCCTGGCATCGTCCAAGCCCCTTTGATGGGGGTCACTAGCGGGCCCTCTTGTCTGGAGTACCTGGCACAGGTAAGCTTCGACCATTGGCCGACGGGGCAGTGGGCATTTCAACGCTGCGCAACGGTTCATTTTGGGAGGAGCAGTGCGGAGGGTTTGGGGCGGTTGGGGTGGGGTGGGGGGGGTGTGCGGGGTGGGTGGCGGGGTGTGGGTTTGGCTGTGGGGATGGGGTTACCGTGAACAAGCCAACATTCCCTGAATTTTAAATTGGAGGGAGGGAGAGCTGAGACGAAGGACAAGTTTGTGAGACGGCTTAAAGTCAAACGTTTGGGGTCCCTTAACCAAGAGAGACATCACCAAGTCCTGCCAAACCTTCATACACTGGTCAGCACTTGGCGCAGTGGGCCCCAGACACTTTAACATGGCCCCTTGGCAGGGTGGTGGGGGCAGAGACGATTTAGGGTTTTTTTTGTGAATATTCATTCATGGCACATGGACATCACTGGCTGCCCATCCCTAAGTAACCTGCTCAGAGGTGGGGGGCAGTAAAGAGTCAACCACATTGCTGTGTGGGTTTGGAGTCACTTGTAGGCCAGAATGGGTAAGGACAGCAGATTCCCTTCCCCAAGGGTCATTGTTGCACCAGAAGGTCAGCTGTACTCTTCTCTGCTGATGCTGCCAGGTTTTTCCCCAGATACTTCTTGTTTTTTTTTTACAATAAGAGTTTCATTCGACTTTGAACTCAGGAGTTTTATCGGATTCAAATTCCACCATCTGCTGCGGTAGGATTTGAACCCTGGTCCCCAGAGCATTACTTTGGGTTCACCGAGCTACTGGCAATACCACTACGCCGCTGCCTCCCCCTCTACTGGACCAGTACCAGAAGCTGTAATTTTACAACGATGGGGCCTCGTTCTAAAGATGATCGGGGTGTCCCGTTGAGGAGAGATTGGGTAGAATGGGCCGACGTTCTCTGGGGTTAGGAAGAACGAGATGGAGGTGATCCCATCATTGCCAGTGACCCCCACATCCACGAAAAATTTCAATAACACATAAATTCTCCTTAAACGGGGTCGATGTTGAGGGGCTCGAATGTTTGCAACTGGAGGTTGTAGCTTCAGGATTGTGGGGGTGTGTAGTGGAGGGGGGGGGGAGGATCTGCCCCTTTTGGACTGAGAGGAGGAGAAATGTCTTCCCTCGGGGAGTTGTGAATCTTTGCTTATTCTCTACCCCAGGGGGCTGTGGATACTCAGCTGTTGCGTATATTCGAGACTGAGGTCGATAGGTTCTTGGATACTGAAGGGGATTGAGGGGTGGGGTGGGTGGGGTGGGGAGGGTGGTGGGGTAGCGCTGTAAAGCGGAGTTGGGGTAGAAGATCAGCTTTGATCTTACGGATTGGGCAGAACGAGCTCGGAGTGGGGGAGGGGGCCGGAATCTGCTTGGTTGTGAGGCGGGTGGGCACACCCTCTCAAGTATTCTCCTTTGCGAGGCGCTGTGTCCCACTGTGGTCCGTTTTTGCCTGCAGATCGACCAAGTGCTCATCCATCAGAAGATGGAGGTCGTGGAAGGTAAGGTGACCTGCTCAGGCGATCCAGGCCACTGGGTCCTTTACTTTTTCTGGTCTTCTCTGAGATGTGGGTGTCGCTCGATGGGCCAGCACTTATCACCCATCCCTCATTGCCCGTGACGTGGTGGGTGGTCCCCTGCTCTCTCGACCTTGGCCTCGCCCGGTGTCTCTCTGAACGCCCTCTCGATTGGAGGGGAGTGAACCAGGAGGTTGAGGGGGTGGTGGGGGGAGGGGGGAGGGGGGGAACATTGCCGTCTGACAGGCTAGCCAAAATTGGGGAGAACGGCGGAGGTGGGTGCAGCACCCTGTTGCTGGTCTTGTGACACGTTTGGCACCGCGAGTTCTCAGGAAGGGTTCCTCCTCGGTGCGTTTTGGGGTCAACCTCTGTGCCCACTAAAGGAGCGGGGGAGGCGGGGGAGGGGGGGGGGGTGGGGGGGACCACTCACACCATTCGCGCTTTGCAGTGGGTGTTAGGGTTAGCTTCATTTCCCCCCCCCCCCAACCTCCGTCAGACCCCTCACGGCGTCACTGAAGACTCAGCGCTTTGTTACGTTGACCGGTGGGCCTGTCACTATGGGCCGAGCCTTCCTTGGCACGGCCCTTTAATAATCGTGCGAGGCCGTGGGGAGAAGGGGGTCGGGCCCAGCCAAGGGGTTGGGCCCTTTTCACGGTGCAGTGAGACCATTGAGGTGGGGGGGGGAAAGACCCTTTAATGACGGGATGAGACCCTGGGGGAAGGGTGCAGGGTCCCTTTAAGGATGGTGTCAGGTCGTTCGGGGGAGGGGAGGGTTCTTTAATGACAGGGTGGAATCATGGGCCCTTATTTTTAATAAAGGATATACTTTCACTGGAAGAGGTTCGGTGAGCGTTCGCTCCGCTGATTCCTGGGGTGAAGGGGTTTATCCTGTGAGGAAAGGTTTGAGCAGGTGCGGCCTGTACCCATCGGAGTTTATGAAAATGAGAGGCGACCTTATTGAAACTTATCAGATTCTGAGGGGACGTGAGAGGTTTCCCCTCGCGGGGTCAATCAAGAACTAGGGGCCAAATTTAAAAATTAGGCTTCTCCTGTGTAAGGTGGAGGTGGGGAGAATTTTTTTCTCTCAGAAGGTTGTTAGAACCATAGAACCAGGGAACACTACAGCCCAGAAAACAGGCCATTCGGCCCTTCTAGACTGTGCCGAAATATTATCCTGCTAGTCCCATTGACCTGCACCCAGTCCATAACCCTCCAGACCTCTCCCATCCATGTATCTATCCAGTTTATTCTTAAAGCTTAAGAGTGAGCCCGCATTTACCACGTCAGATGGAAGCTCGTTCCACACTCTCACCACTCTCTGAGTGAAGAAGTGCCCCCTTAACCTTTCCCCTTTCACCCTAAAGCCATGTCCTCTCCTGTTTATCTCTCCTAATCTAAGTGGAAAGAGCCTACTCGCATTTACTCTGTCTATACCCCTCATAATTTTGTAAACTTCTATCATATCTCCCCTCATCCTTCTACGCTCCAAGGAATAAAGTCCTAACCTGTTTAATCTTTCCCTGTAACTCAACTCCTGAAGACCCGGCAACATCCTAGTAAATGTTCTCTGCACTCTCTCCATCTTACTGATATCCTTCCTGTAGTTAGGTGACCAGAACTGCTCACAATACTCCAAAGTTGGCCTCACCAATGTCTTATACAACCTCACCATAACATCCCAACTCCTATACTCAATACTGAGTCTGTGGGATTCTCTTCCCCGGAGAGCAGTGGAGGCTGGGTCACTGAATATGTTCAAGGTCGAGTTAGACAGACTGTTTGATGGACGAGGGAGACAAAGGTCATGGGGGGAACAGGCAGGAAAGTGGAGTTGAGGCCACAATCAGATCAGGCTTGATCGTATCGAATGGTGGAGCAGGTCCGAGGGGCCGAATGGCCTTCTCCTGCTCCTATTTTTTGAGTTTAATGATAGGGGTGAGGTTCTGGGATCAAGGCCCATTGCTAAAGATCCTTGAGACAGGTTAATGATGACGTTGGACATCTTGGGGGGGCGGGGGGGGTGGGGGAATGAGATCCGGGGTTCAGGGCACCTTTATTTACGGTGAGGAGACAGGGTCCCTTTAATGGCTCTGACCTGTACCCTTCCAGCTCTCTTCAGTTTCGAGACCAAGAACAAATACGTGATCAAGAACAGCCTGGGCCAGAAGATCTACACTGCCAAGGAGAAGAGTGATTGCTGCACAAGGAATTGCTGTGGATCCCTACGCTATTTCGACATGAAGCTGATGGACAACATGGACAGAGAGGTCATCCACCTGGTGCGGCCCTTCAAGTGTGTCAGCTGCTGGTTCCCTTGCTGCCTCCAGGAGGTGTGTTGTTTTCATTTGTTCGTGGGATGGGGGCGTCGCTGGCTAGGCCGGCATTTGTTCCCCATTCCCTAATTTCCCCGTGAACTCCCGTCATTTCAAAGGGCGTTTAAGGGTCGACCCACATTTGCTGTGGGCCTGGAGTCACTTGTAGGCCAGACCGGGTAAGGACGGGCAGATTTCCCTCCCTAAAGGGGGCATCAGTGAGCCAGGCAGTGGCTTCATGGTCACCGTTAGACTTTTAATTCCATTTTTTTTTTATCGAATTCAAATTTCACCATCTGCCTGGGTGGGATTTGAACCCAGGTCCCCTGAGAATTACCCCGGGGTCTCTGGGTTATTCGTCCAGTGACAACGCCACCACCTCCGGGTGCCAGGTCTTGGACTCAGGTCAGTGGCAAAGGATCCAGCCATTCGCCTGAACTCCCAAGCACTTGCGGCGCCACCACTGCTGGGAGGCTGTAATTACAGCGTGACATGTTTACATAGGCAGTTACGGGCACCAACAACCAACTTGCATTCATGTAGCGCCTTTGGCGTGGGGAACATGACTTCGCAGGGTCCAGACGAAATTTGACACCGAACCACGTAAGGAGATCCTAGGGCAGGGGAAGGAAAGCTCGGTCACGTGAGAGATCGGTTTTAAGGAGTGCCTGGGGAACAGGCAGACCCGCTTGAGCAGAGGGCCTCACCCTGATGTCTCCTGGGAAAGACTCCCGACTGCGCAGCACTCCCTCAACGCTGGAGCCGGCAGAGTAGACTTTTGCGGCCCGGAGTGGGGCTTGAACCCACAGCCTTGGGTGGCGCGAGCGCTCCCCACTGATCTGCGGTGAACACCCTCCAACGTGGATCCATTTTTTTGTCCTCTCCGATCCCATCGCCGCATAGCCACAGGCGAGCGGGATTGAGATTCCGGGTGGGCAAACCCCACCCCCCCCTACCCTTCAGCCCATCGTTTCCAAACCGGCGACCAGGCGAGGCCTACACGGAGTGATTCATCCCCTCAATCCCGGCTCCTCCCCAGTGTGTCAGTAGACCGCCCCCACTAACCCCCTCCTCTCTCTCCTCAGCCTTAGAACTGAGCGTTGGGGAGGGTGGGGGCAGGGGTGGGTCTCACAAGCTGAGACCCCTCCCCCCCCGCCCTTGGTGTAGGCCCGAGGTTACTGAGACGCACTCCTCAGGCCTTCCGAGGGGAGCCCTGGTTTCGTTGGAGGCGGGCAGGCTGGTTGCAGCTTGTCTGGAGCTGGAGAGAGCTCCTTACTAAGCAATTAAAGGCAAAAAGAACATTCTGTCTAGTCCTGACTCACTGGGGTGCGGCTCCCCAGGTGTCTGCCCAGTAAATCTGTCGCACAGATGTTGCTTGGAGAGGTTAAGCCCAGGCCCCGGGACTGTTCCCCTTTAGAGTGCAGAAGGTTTAATCCAGGCCTTCGAAAACCATGAGGGGCTTTTTGATGGAGTAGGTGAGGGGGAAACTGATTCGATCGTGGTTTCTAAAAAGGGGTTGATGAGCGGGACACAGATTTAAGATTATTTGGTAAACAGAGGCAGAGGGGAAGATGAGATTTATTTTTTTTTATATATATACACACAGCGAGTTGTTGTGATCTGGAAGGCGTTGCCTGAAAGGGCGGTGGAAGCAGATTCAACAGGAACTTTCCAAAGGGGAATTGGATGAATATTTGAAGAGGGAGGGAGGGTAATCTTCCAGAGGCCAGGAAGGGGGGGAGAGAGCAGGATAAAGAAAACAGGCTTGCATTTATATAACGCCACCTCAAGATATGCCAATTAAGCACTTAACAGCCAAGGAAGTGCTTTTTTTTGAGGTGTAGTAAGGTGGGAAATGATGCAGCCAATTTATGCACAGCACGATCCCACCATGCGATCATGAGGCAATCGTCTGCCCTGGTGACGCTGATTGTGGGGGATAAATATTGCCCATGACACCGGGCCCCTCCTGCTCTTCATCAAAAGAGAGACTGTGGAACTTTCACATCAACCTGAGGGAGCAGACTGCGTTTTAACATCCCACGATCCAAACAACAGTGCCGCCGATGGTCCGGCACTCCCTCAGCGCCGGCACCGTGAGGGATAGCCTTGATTTTTGCGCCCAAACCCCCGGAGTGGGACTTGAACTTGGAGCCTTCTGACGCAGAGGCAAGAGAGCTATGCACTGAGCGGTGGCTGACTCCCTGTTCCCCACGTTGAGGTGGTGGTGGGGTAGCGCGGGTAGCGGGGAAGAACTTGATTGGATAGCTCTGAGCTAGGATGGGTTAGATGGGCCACCTGGCCTCCTTCTGTGATTCTATCATCCAATGACCACACCAGCCCCTGCAATCCTTCAAATTAATGCCCAGGGAGCTTTTTCGGGTTGAGTCGAGGGCCTAACGTACCCAGTGGGACTCTTTGAAGAAAAATGGCCTCCCTCAGCGGCCACCATCGCCGGTGTCAGTGGGGCCATTCGACTGGGTGGAGCGTCACAACAGGGTTTGACCCTCCCCCCCCCCCCCCCACCAAACAGGTGCGAGCCATCCAGACGGGATGGCTAGATGGCGCCTGCTCCTCCCTGACCTGTGGTCCTGAGGCCAATGAGGGAGGGGGAATGTGTCGCACTGGCAAAGCCGCCCTCGGCCATGGCACATTTGTAACTGCCCCGTTCTCGTCCCCACAGCTGGAGGTGCAGTCACCGCCCGGGACCACCATTGGATATGTGAAGCAGACTTGGCACCCCTGTCTGCCCAAGTTCTCCATCCAAAACGTGGAGAGAGAGACGGTCCTGAGGATCGTGGGGCCCTGCTTTGCCTGCAACTGCTGTGGTGACATCAATTTCGAAGTAAGTCCGGGCAGGGGGTTTGGGGGGGGGGGGTGGTGCAGGGGGGAGAGGGAGGTGGAGGGGACTGGTGTGATAGTGGAGGTGGGGGTTGTTGGAGGAGAGGGGGTGGTGGAACAAAAGGGTGGGAGGGCAGAGGGTAGAGGTGAGGGTTGGCAGTGGGGGTAGAGGTGAGGGTTGGCATTGGGGTGAGAGGGTAGAGGGTAAAGGTGAGGGTTGGCAGTGAGGGGATGGGAGGGCAGAGGGTAGAGGTGAGGGTTGGGTGTGGGGGGATGGGAGGGCAGAGGGTAGAGGTGAGGGTTGGGTGTGGGGGGATGGGAGGGCAGAGGGTAGAGGTGAGGGTTGGCAGTGGGGGTAGAGGTGAACGTTGGCAGTGGGGGTGAGAGGGAAGAGGGTAAAGGTGAGGGTTGCCATTGAGAGGGTGGGAGGGCAGAGGGTAGAGGTGAGGGTTGGCAGTGGGGGGGTGGTGGGAGGGCAGAGGGTAGAGGTGAGGGTTGGCAGTGGGGGGGCGTGGGAGGGCAGAGGGTAGAGGTGAAGGTTGGCAGTGGGGGTAGAAGTGAAGGTTGGCAGTGGGGGTGAGAGAGTAGAGGGTAGAGGTGAGGGTTGGCAGTGAGGGGATGGGAGGGCAGAGGGTAGAGGTGAGGGGTGGGTGTGGGAGGATGGGAGGGCAGAGGGTAGAGGTGAGGGTTGGGTGTGGGGGGATGGGAGGGCAGAGGGTAGAGGTGAGGGTTGGCAGTGGGGGGGCGTGGGAGGGCAGAGGGTAGAGGTGAAGGTTGGCAGTGGGGGTAGAGGTGAAGGTTGGCAGTGGGGGTGAGAGGGAAGAGGGTAAAGGTGAGGGTTGGCAGTGAGAGGGTGGGAGGGCAGAGGGTAGAGGTGAGGGTTGGCAGTGAGCGAGATGGGAGAGCAGAGGGTAGAGGTGAAGGTTGGCAGTGGGGGTGAGAGGGTAGAGGGTAAAGGTGAGGGTTGGCAGTGAGGGGGTGGGAGGGCAGAGGGTAGAGGTGAGGGTTGGTAGTGGGGCGATGGTGAGAGGGCAGAGGGTAGAGGTGAGGGTTGGCAGCAGAGGGGTTGGTGGGAGGAGGGGCAATGGGGGGCAGGGGAAGGTGGTGGGAGGTGTGGACAGACAGAATGAGCATCGTCTTTTAACACTGCATGTTCATGAGATGAGAATGCTGCAGGGCCTGTTTTGAAGCCTCTGTTTTGAAGCCTCGTCGATGCAGTAAAGCAGAAAACACCAGTATAAGCACAGCAAGATCCCACAGACATCTCATGATCCAAACAACAGCGCCGATTGACGCTGTAGATCTCCCTCGGCACTTGCACAGGAGCATCAAGCCTTGATTTTATTTGTCCAAGCGCTGGAGGGGGAACTTGAGCCCAGAACCCACTTGACGCAGAGGCAAGAGCGTGAGGCACTCAGCGATGGCTGACTTCCCATTCCCACACTGGGGAGGTTGGCGGGGGGCTGGCTGGTGGTGGAATTTAATTGGATAGCTCGAAGGCAGGAGAGGTCCGAGGAGGTCACATGGACCTGTTTTGTGCTGTATGATTCTGTCAGCCAATGACCACACCAGCCCCTGGGATCCTTCAAACTGGTGCCATTGGGATCTGGTTATGATTGTGTCAAGGGCCTGTTCGAATGGATGCTACATCGTCCATGGGACTCTCTGAAGGAAAGTGGCCTTCCTCAGCAGTGACCATCGTGGGTGTCAGTGGGTCGTTCATCATAACAAAGTGACCATGTCCCAGGTGACCAGTTTGTGTGAGCTGTGGGATGAGTGATAAATATTTCGTCAAGGACTCTAGGAAAACGACACCTGCCATTCTTCCAAAGGGATCTTCTACCTACATCAACTCCGAGAGGCCAGACAAGGTCTGGATGAAACATTAACTTACTGCCTCATGGTGAGCCCAGGAGACATCTGTTCTTTGCCTCCATTCTTGATACAAAGAGCTGTACAGCCATTGGACAACTCCAGACCAATAGGGTTTCCCCTTACTGATTTCGCCTACCCTAGCGAAGGACAGGCACTCAAAACTGTCCCAGTCTTTCCAGTCCACAGGACACAGGATAAGGAATGTCTTCCAGCATCTGTGACTGCCAATGTTGGTAGTGAAGAATTGATGCTTGGTCAAAATCTCAGCCATCCCAGACCAAGCAGCAGAGTGATACTGAGGGAGTGTGTTACAGTGAGGGGTGAGGGGTATATCAGAGTGTTACAGTGAGGGGTGTGGGTATATCAGAGTGTTACAGTGAGGGGTGTGGGTATATCAGAGTGTTACAGTGAGGGGTGAGGGGTATATCAGAGTGTTACAGTGAGGGGTGTGGGGCATATCACAGTGTTACAGTGAGGGGTGAGGGGTATATCAGAGAGTGTTACAGTGAGGGGTGTGGGGTATATCAGAGAGTGTTACAGTGAGGGGTGTGGTGTATATCAGAGAGTGTTACAGTGAGGGGTGTGGGGTATATCAGAGTGTTACAGTGAGGGGTGTGGGGTATATCAGAGTGTTACAGTGAGGGGTGAGGGGTATATCAGAGAGTGTTACAGTGAGGGGTGTGGGGTATATCAGAGTGTTACAGTGAGGGGTGTGGGGTATATCAGAGAGTGTTACAGTGAGGGGTGTGGGGTATATCAGAGAGTGTTACAGTGAGGGGTGTGGTGTATATCAGAGAGTGTTACAGTGAGGGGTGTGGGGTATATCAGAGTGTTACAGTGAGGGGTGTGGGGTATATCAGAGTGTTACAGTGAGGGGTGAGGGGTATATCAGAGAGTGTTACAGTGAGGGGTGTGGGGTATATCAGAGAGTGTTACAGTGAGGGGTGTGGTGTATATCAGAGAGTGTTACAGTGAGGGGTGTGGGGTATATCAGAGTGTTACAGTGAGGGGTGTGGGGTATATCAGAGTATTACAGTGAGGGGTGTGGGGTGTATCAGAGTGTTACAGTGAGGGGTGTGGGGTATATCAGAGTGTTACAGTGAGGGGTGTGGGGTATATCAGAGTGTTACAGTGAGGGGTGTGGGGTATATCAGAGTGTTACAGTGAGGGGTGTGGGGTATATCAGTGTGTTACAGTGAGGGGTGTGGGGTATATCAGAGTGTTACAGTGAGGTGTGTGGGGTATATCATAGTGTTACAGTGAGGGGTGTGGGGTATATCAGTATGTTACAGTGAGGGGTGTGGGGTATATCAGAGAGTGTTACAGTGAGGGGTGTGGGGTATATCAGAGTGTTACAGTGAGGGGTGTGGGGTATATCAGAGAGTGTTACAGTGAGGGGTGTGGGTTATATCAGAGTGTTACAGTGAGGGGTGTGGGGTATATCAGAGTGTTACAGTGAGGGGTGTGGGCTATATCAGTATGTTACAGTGAGGGGTGTGGGGTATATCAGTGTTACAGTGAGGGGTGTGGGGTATATCAGAGTGTTACAGTGAGGGGTGTGGGGTATATCAGAGTGTTACAGTGAGGGGTGTGGGGTATATCAGAGTGTTACAGTGAGGGGTGTGGGGTATATCAGAGTGTTACAGTGAGGGGTGTGGGGTATATCAGAGTGTTACAGTGAGGGGTGTGGGGTATATCAGAGTGTTACAGTGAGGGGTGTGGGGTATATCAGAGTGTTACAGTGAGGGGTGTGGGGTATATCAGAGAGTGTTACAGTGAGGGGTGTGGGGTATATCAGAGTGTTACAGTGAGGGGTGTGGGGTATATCAGAGTGTTACAGTGAGGGGTGTGGGGTATATCAGAGTGTTACAGTGAGGGGTGTGGGGTATATCAGAGTGTTACAGAGAGGGGTGTGGGGTATATCAGAGAGTGTTACAGTGAGGGGTGTGGGGTATATCAGAGTGTTACAGTGAGGGGTGTGGGGTATATCAGAGAGTGTTACAGTGAGGGGTGTGGGGTATATCAGTGTGTTACAGTGAGGGGTGTGGGGTATATCAGAGTGTTACAGGGAGGGGTGTGGGGTATATCTGAGTGTTACAGTGAGGGGTGTGGGGTATATCAGAGTGTTACAGTGAGGGGTGTGGGGTATATCAGAGTGTTACAGAGAGGGGTGTGGGGTATATCAGAGAGTGTTACAGTGAGGGGTGTGGGGTATATCAGAGTGTTACAGTGAGGGGTGTGGGGTATATCAGAGTGTTACAGTGAGGGGTGTGGGGTATATCAGAGTGTTACAGTGAGGGGTGTGGGGTATATCAGAGTGTTACAGTGAGGGGTGTGGGGTATATCAGTGTGTTACAGTGAGGGGTGTGGGGTATATCAGAGTGTTACAGTGAGGGGTGTGGGGTATATCAGAGTGTTACAGTGAGGGGTGTGGGGTATATCAGAGTGTTACAGTGAGGGGTGTGGGGTATATCAGAGAGTGTTACAGTGAGGGGTGTGGGGTATATCAGAGTGTTACAGTGAGGGGTGTGGGGTATATCAGAGAGTGTTACAGTGAGGGGTGTGGGATATATCAGAGAGTGTTACAGTGAGGGGTGTGGGGTATATCAGAGTGTTACAGTGAGGGGTGTGGGGTATATCAGAGAGTGTTACAGTGAGAGGTGTGGGGTATATCAGAGTGTTGCAGTGAGGGGTGTGGGGTATATCAGAGTGTTACAGTGAGGGGTGTGGGGTATATCAGAGAGTGTTACAGTGAGGGGTGTGGGGTATATCAGAGTGTTATAATGAGGGGTGTGGGGTATATCAGAGTGTTACAGTGAGGGGTGTGGGGTATATCAGAGAGTGTTACAGTGAGGGGTGTGGGGTATATCAGAGAATGTTACAGTGAGGGGTGTGGGGTATATCAGAGAGTGTTACAGTGAGGGGTGTGGGGTATATCAGAGAGTGTTACAGTGAGGGGTGTGGGGTATATCAGAGAGTGTTACAGTGAGGGGTGTGGGGTATATCAGAGTGTTACAGTAAGGGGTGTGGGGTATATCAGAGAGTGTTACAGTGAGGGGCGTGGGGTATATCAGAGTGTTACAGTGAGGGGTGTGGGGTATATCAGAGTGTTACAGTGAGGGGTGTGGGGTATATCAGAGAGTGTTACAGTGAGGGGTGTGGGGTATATCAGAGAGTGTTACAGTGAGGGGTGTGGGGTATATCAGAGTGTTACAGTGAGGGGTGTGGGGTATATCAGAGTGTTACAGTGAGGGGTGTGGGGTATATCAGAGTGTTACAGTGAGGGGTGTGGGGTATAGCAGAGAGTGCTACAGTGAGGGGTGTGGAGTATATCAGAGAGTGTTACAGTGAGGGGTGTGGGGTATATCAGAGTGTTACAGTGAGGGGTGTGGGGTATATCAGAGTGTTACAGTGAGGGGTGTGGGGTATATCAGAGTGTTACAGTGAGGGGTGTGGGGTATATCAGAGTGTTACAGTGAGGGGTGTGGGGTATATCAGAGTGTTACAGTGAGGGGTGTGGGGTATATCAGAGTGTTACAGTGAGGGGTGTGGGGTATATCAGAGTGTTACAATGAGGGGTGTGGGGTATATCAGAGTGTTACAGTGAGGGGTGTGGGGTATATCAGAGAGTGTTACAGTGAGGGGTGTGGGGTATATCAGAGAATGTTACAGTGAGGGGTGTGGGGTATATCAGAGAATGTTACAGTGAGGGGTGTGGGGTATATCAGAGAGTGTTACAGTGAGGGATGTGGGGTATATCAGAGAGTGTTACAGTGGGGGATGTGGGGTATATCAGAGTGTTACAGTGAGGGGTGTGGGGTATATCAGAGAGTGTTACAGTGAGGAGTGTGGGGTATATCAGAGTGTTACAGTGAGGGGTGTGGGGTATATCAGAGAGTGTTACAGTGAGGGGTGTGGGGTATATCAGTGTTACAGTGAGGGGTGTGGGGTATATCACAGTGTTACAGTGAGGGGTGTGGGATATATCAGAGAGTGTTACAGTGAGGGGTGTGGGGTATATCAGAGAGTGTTACAGTGAGGGGTGTGGGGTATATCAGAGAGTGTTACAGTGAGGGGTGTGGGGTATATCAGTGTTACAGTGAGGGGTGTGGGGTATATCAGAGAGTGTTACAGTGAGGGGTGTGGGGTATATCAGAGAGTGTTACAGTGAGGGGTGTGGGGTATAGCAGAGAGTGTTACAGTGAGGGGTGTGGGGTATATCAGAGTGTTACAGTGAGGGGTGTGGTGTATATCAGAGTGTTACAGTGAGGGGTGTGGGGTATATCAGAGTGTTACAGTGAGGGGTGTGGGGTATATCAGAGTGTTACAGTGAGGGGTGTGGGGTATATCAGAGTGTTACAGTAAGGGGTGTGGGGTATATCAGAGAGTGTTACAGTGAGGGGTGTGGGGTATATCAGAGTGTTACAGTGAGGGGTGTGGGGTATATCAGAGTGTTACAGTAAGGGGTGTGGGGTATATCAGAGAGTGTTACAGTGAGGGGCGTGGGGTATATCAGAGTGTTACAGTGAGGGGTGTGGGGTATATCAGAGTGTTACAGTGAGGGGTGTGGGGTATATCAGAGAGTGTTACAGTGAGGGGTGTGGGGTATATCAGAGAGTGTTACAGTGAGGGGTGTGGGGTATATCAGAGTGTTACAGTGAGGGGTGTGGGGTATATCAGAGTGTTACAGTGAGGGGTGTGGGGTATATCAGAGTGTTACAGTGAGGGGTGTGGGGTATAGCAGAGAGTGCTACAGTGAGGGGTGTGGAGTATATCAGAGAGTGTTACAGTGAGGGGTGTGGGGTATATCAGAGTGTTACAGTGAGGGGTGTGGGGTATATCAGAGTGTTACAGTGAGGGGTGTCGGGTATATCAGAGTGTTACAGTGAGGGGTGTGGGGTATATCAGAGTGTTACAGTGAGGGGTGTGGGGTATATCAGAGTGTTACAGTGAGGGGTGTGGGGTATATCAGAGTGTTACAATGAGGGGTGTGGGGTATATCAGAGTGTTACAGTGAGGGGTGTGGGGTATATCAGAGAGTGTTACAGTGAGGGGTGTGGGGTATATCAGAGAATGTTACAGTGAGGGGTGTGGGGTATATCAGAGAATGTTACAGTGAGGGGTGTGGGGTATATCAGAGAGTGTTACAGTGAGGGATGTGGGGTATATCAGAGAGTGTTACAGTGAGGGATGTGGGGTATATCAGAGTGTTACAGTGAGGGGTGTGGGGTATATCAGAGAGTGTTACAGTGAGGAGTGTGGGGTATATCAGAGTGTTACAGTGAGGGGTGTGGGGTATATCAGAGAGTGTTACAGTGAGGGGTGTGGGGTATATCAGTGTTACAGTGAGGGGTGTGGGGTATATCACAGTGTTACAGTGAGGGGTGTGGGATATATCAGAGAGTGTTACAGTGAGGGGTGTGGGGTATATCAGAGAGTGTTACAGTGAGGGGTGTGGGGTATATCAGAGAGTGTTACAGTGAGGGGTGTGGGGTATATCAGTGTTACAGTGAGGGGTTTGGGGTATATCAGAGAGTGTTACAGTGAGGGGTGTGGGGTATATCAGAGAGTGTTACAGTGAGGGGTGTGGGGTATAGCAGAGAGTGTTACAGTGAGGGGTGTGGGGTATATCAGAGTGTTACAGTGAGGGGTGTGGTGTATATCAGAGTGTTACAGTGAGGGGTGTGGGGTATATCAGAGTGTTACAGTGAGGGGTGTGGGGTATATCAGAGTGTTACAGTGAGGGGTGTGGGGTATATCAGAGTGTTACAGTGAGGAGTGTGGGGTATATCAGAGTGTTACAGTGAGGGGTGTGGGGTATATCAGAGAGTGTTACAGTGAGGGGTGTGGGGTATATCAGAGAGTGTTACAGTGAGGGGTGTGGGGTATATCAGAGAGTGTTACAGTGAGGGGTGTGGGGTATATCAGAGTGTTACAGTGAGGGGTGTGGGGTATAGCAGAGAGTGTTACAGTGAGGGGTGTGGAGTATATCAGAGAGTGTTACAGTGAGGGGTGTGGGGTATATCAGAGTGTTACAGTGAGGGGTGTGGGGTATATCAGAGTGTTACAGTGAGGGGTGTGGGGTATATCAGAGTGTTACAGTGAGGGGTGTGGGGTATATCAGAGTGTTACAGTGAGGAGTGTGGGGTATATCAGAGTGTTACAGTGAGGGGTGTGGGGTATATCAGAGAGTGTTACAGTGAGGGGTGTGGGGTATATCAGAGAGTGTTACAGTGAGGGGTGTGGGGTATATCAGAGAGTGTTACAGTGAGGGGTGTGGGGTATATCAGAGTGTTACAGTGAGGGATGTGGGGTATATCAGAGAGTGTTACAGTGAGGGGTGTGGGGTATATCAGAGTGTTACAGTGAGGGGTGTGGGGTATATCAGAGAGTATTACAGTGAGGGTTGTGGGGTATATCAGAGAGTGTTACAGTGAGGGTTGTGGGGTATATTAGAGAGTGTTACAATGAGGGGTGTGGGGTATATCAGAGAGTGTTACAGTGAGGGGTGTGGGGTATATCAGAGAGTGTTACAGTGAGGGCTGTGGGATATATGAGAGAGTTTTACAGTGAGGGGTGTGGGGTATATCAGAGTGTTACAGTGAGAGGTGTGGGGTATATCAGAGTGTTACAGTGAGGGGTGTGGGGTATATCAGAAAGTGTTACAGTGAGGGGTGTGGGATATATCAGAGTGTTACAGTGAGGGGTGTGGGGTATATCAGATTGTTACAGTGAGGGGTGTGGGGTATATCACAGTGTTACAGTGAGGGGTGTGGGATATATCAGGGAGTGTTACAGTGAGGGGTGTGGGGTATATCAGAGAGTTTTACAGTGAGGGGTGTGGGGTATATCAGAGTGTTACAGTGAGAGGTGTGGGGTATATCAGAGTGTTACAGTGAGGGGTGTGGGGTACATCAGAAAGTGTTACAGTGAGGGGTGTGGGGTATATCAGAGAGTGTTACAGTGAGGGGTGTGGGGTATAGCAGAGAGTGTTACAGTGAGGGGTGTGGGGTATATCAGAGTGTTACAGTGAGGGGTGTGGTGTATATCAGAGTGTTACAGTGAGGGGTGTGGGGTATATCAGAGTGTTACAGTGAGGGGTGTGGGGTATATCAGAGTGTTACAGTGAGGGGTGTGGGGTATATCAGAGTGTTACAGTGAGGAGTGTGGGGTATATCAGAGTGTTACAGTGAGGGGTGTGGGGTATATCAGAGAGTGTTACAGTGAGGGGTGTGGGGTATATCAGAGAGTGTTACAGTGAGGGGTGTGGGGTATATCAGAGAGTGTTACAGTGAGGGGTGTGGGGTATATCAGTGTTACAGTGAGGGGTGTGGGGTATAGCAGAGAGTGTTACTGTGAGGGGTGTGGAGTATATCAGAGAGTGTTACAGTGAGGGGTGTGGGGTATATCAGAGTGTTACAGTGAGGGGTGTGGGGTATATCAGAGTGTTACAGTGAGGGGTGTGGGGTATATCAGAGTGTTACAGTGAGGGTTGTGGGGTATATCAGAGTGTTACAGTGAGGAGTGTGGGGTATATCAGAGTGTTACAGTGAGGGGTGTGGGGTATATCAGAGAGTGTTACAGTGAGGGGTGTGGGGTATATCAGAGAGTGTTACAGTGAGGGGTGTGGGGTATATCAGAGAGTGTTACAGTGAGGGGTGTGGGGTATATCAGAGTGTTACAGTGAGGGGTGTGGGGTATATCAGAGAGTGTTACAGTGAGGGGTGTGGGGTATATCAGAGTGTTACAGTGAGGGGTGTGGGGTATATCAGAGAGTATTACAGTGAGGGTTGTGGGGTATATCAGAGAGTGTTACAGTGAGGGTTGTGGGGTATATTAGAGAGTGTTACAGTGAGGGGTGTGGGGTATATCAGAGAGTGTTACAGTGAGGGGTGTGGGGTATATCAGAGAGTGTTACAGTGAGGGGTGTGGGATATATGAGAGAGTTTTACAGTGAGGGGTGTGGGGTATATCAGAGTGTTACAGTGAGAGGTGTGGGGTATATCAGAGTGTTACAGTGAGGGGTGTGGGGTATATCAGAAAGTGTTACAGTGAGGGGTGTGGGATATATCAGAGTGTTACAGTGAAGGGTGTGGGGTATATCAGATTGTTACAGTGAGGGGTGTGGGGTATATCACAGTGTTACAGTGAGGGGTGTGGGATATATCAGGGAGTGTTACAGTGAGGGGTGTGGGGTATATCAGGGAGTTTTACAGTGAGGGGTGTGGGGTATATCAGAGTGTTACAGTGAGAGGTGTGGGGTATATCAGAGTGTTACAGTGAGGGGTGTGGGGTACATCAGAAAGTGTTACAGTGAGGGGTGTGGGATATATCAGAGTGTTACAGTGAAGGGTGTGGGGTATATCAGATTGTTACAGTGAGGGGTGTGGGGTATATCACAGTGTTACAGTGAGGGGTGTGGGATATATCAGGGAGTGTTACAGTGAGGGGTGTGGGGTATATCAGAGAGTTTTACAGTGAGGGGTGTGGGTATATCAGAGAGTGTTACAGTGAGGGGTGTGGGGTATATCAGAGTGTTACAGTGAGGGGTGTGGGGTATATCAGAGAGTGTTACAGTGAGGGGTGTGGAGTATATCAGAGGGTTTTACAGTGAGGGGTGTGGGGTATATCAGAGGGTGTTACAGTGAGGGGTGTGGGGTATATCAGAGAGTGTTACAGTGAGGGGTGTGGAGTATATCAGAGCGTGTTACATTGAGGGGTGTGGGGTATATCAGAGTGTTACAGTGAGGGGTGTGGGGTATTTCAGAGAGTGTTTCAGTGAGGGGTGTGGGGTATATCAGAGAGTATTACATTGAGGGGTGAGGGGTATATCAGAGATTGTTACAGTGAGGGGTGTGGGGTATATCAGAGAGTGTTACAGTGAGGAGTGTGGGGTATATCGGGGGTTTTACAGTGAGGGGTGTGGATTATATCGGGGGTTTTACAGTGAGGGGTGTGGATTATATCAGGGTTTACAGTGAGGGGTGTGGATTATATCAGGGTTTCACAGTGAGGGGTGTGGGTTATATCAGGGTTTCACAGTGAGGTGTGTGGGTTATATCAGGGTTTCACAGTGAGGGGTGTGCATTATATCGGTGGTTTACAGTGAGGGGTGTGGATTATATCAGGGTTTCACAGTGAGGGGTGTGGGTTATATTGGGGGTTTACAGTGAGGGGTGTGGATTATATCGGGGGTTTACAGTGAGGGGTGTGGATTATATCGGGGGTTTACAGTGAGAGGTGTGGGTTATATCAGGGTTTCAAAGTGAAGGGTGTGGATTATATCGGGGGTTTGCAGCGAGGGGTGTGGGTTATATCAGGGTTTCACAGTGAGAGGTGTGGGTTATATCGGGGGTTTGCAGTGAGGGGTGTGGATTATATCGGGGTTTTACAGTGAGGCGTGTGGATTATATCGGGGGTTTACAGTGAGGGGTGTGGGTTATATTGGGGGTTTACAGTGAGGGGTGTGGATTATATCGGGGGTTTACAGTGAGAGGTGAGGGTTATATCAGGGTTTCACAGTGAGGGGTGTGGATTATACGAGTGTGTGTGTGTCTGTTGCAGGTGAAGCCTCCAGATGAGTCGAGGAGTATTGGCCGGATCAGTAAGCAGTGGAGTGGATTACTGAAGGAGGTGCTGACGGATGCTGATAATTTCGGAGTACAATTCCCCATGGACCTCGATGTGAAGGTTAAGGCTTCTCTGATCGGTGCCTGTTTCCTCATCGTAAGTACCAGATGCCCAATGACCGCTCAGCCTGTCCAAACCACACTGACAACATCATGGGCAATTTAACGTTCCACCTCAACCACATTTCACCTGAAGCCTCGCCACATAACCTGACTCTGCTGATGGTTGCACAATGTTCAGCACCATTCGCGACTCCTCAGATACTGAAGCAGTCCATGTCCGAATGCAGCAAGACCTGGACAATATCCAGGCTTGGGCTGACAAGTGGCAAGTAACATTCACACCACACAAGTGCCAGGCAATGACCATCTCCAACAAGACAGAATCTAACCATCGCCCCTTGACATTCAGTGGCACTAACATCACCAAAGATTAATACACAAGATAAGATCACACAGAATTAGGGATAATGTATTAGCTTGGATAGAGGATAGGCTAACCAACAGAAAGCAGAGTCGGGATAAATGGGTCCTTTTTCTGGATCGCAACCTGTAACTAGTGGGGTGCCACAGGGTTCAGTCCTTGGGCCCCAACTGTTTACAATCGATATTAATGACTTGGATTCAGGGGTAGAAGGGACTATAGCTAAATTTGCAGATGACACCAAAACAGGCGGGAAAGTAAGTTCCAATGAAGAAATAAGAAATGTACAAATGGATATGGACAGGTTAGGTGAATGGGCCAACATTTGGCAGATGGAGTTTGACGTGGATAAGTGAGAGGTTATCCATTTTGGATAATGGAGAATAAAAAGGCGACTTATTATTTAAATGGAGAGAAACTGCAGAATGCTTCAGTGCAGAGGGATCTGGGTGTCCTGGTGCATGAATCACTAAAGCTGGTATGCAGGTACAGCAGGTAATAAGGAAGGCAAATGGAATTTTGGCATTTATTGCTAAAGGAATAGAGTATAAAAATAGGGAAGTGTTGTTGAAACTGTACAAGGCATTGGTGAGACCACACCTGGAGTACTGTGCAGAGTTTTGGTGTCCTTACTTGAGGAAGGACGTAGTTGCACTGGAGGCAGTTCAGAGGAGGGTCACTAGATTGATTCCAGGGATGTGGGGCTTGTTCTATGAGGAGAGATTGAGCAGTTCAGGCCTATACTTGCTAGAGTTTAGGAGGATGAGAGGAGATCTAATTGAGGTATATAAGATGTTAAAGGGGACAGACAAAGTAGACGTGGAGCGGATGTTTCCCCTTGCGGGACATTCTAGAACGAGAGGCCATAGTTTTAGGCTAAGGGGGGGTAGATTTAAATCAGAGTTGAGGAGGAATTACTTTTCTCAAAGGGTCGTGAGTCTGTGGAATTCACTACCTCAGAGCAGTGGATGCCGGGACGCTGAATAAATTTAAGGAGGAGATAGACAGATTTTTAATTAGTAACGGGTTGAAAGGTTATGGGGAGAGGGCGGGAAATTGGAGTTGAGGCCGAAATGAGATCAGCCATGATCGTAATGAATGGTGGGGCTGAATTGCCTCCTCCTGCTCCTAGTTCTTATGTTCCTATCACTGAACTTCCCACCATCAACTGAACTGGACCAGCCATATAAATACTGTAGCTACAAGAGCAGGTCAGAGGCTGGGAATCCTGCGGTGAGTAACTCACTTCCTGACTCCCCAAAGCCTGTCCACCATCTACAAGGCACAAGTCAGGAGTGTGATGGAATACTCCCCACTTGCCTGGATGAGTGCAGCTCCCACAACACTCAAGAAGCTTGACACCATCCAGGACAAAGCAGCCCCGCTTGATTGGCACCCCATCCACAAACATTCACTCCCTCCACCACCGACGCACAGTAGCAGCAGTGTGTGTACCATCTACAAGATGCACTGCAGGAATTCACCAAGGCTCCTTAGACAGCACCTTCCAAACCCATGGCCACTACCATCTAGAAGGACAAGGGCAGCAGACACATGGGGAACACCACCATCTGGAAGTTCCCCTCCGAGCCACTCACCATCCTGACTTGGAAATATATCGGCCGTTCCTTCACTGTCGCTGGGTCAAAATCCTGGAACTCCCTCCCTAACAGCACTGTGGGCATACCTACATGACATGGGACTGCAGCGGCTCAAGAAGGCAGCTCACCACCACCTTCTCGAGGGGCAATTAGGGATGGGCAATAAGCGCTGGCCCAGCCAGCAACACCATATCCCATGGATGTATTAAAGAAAATACAGGACATGTACACCATCCCTCCCCATCGGGAATACAAGGAGCAGCTGTTTCATCTTCCTTAGCCAATATCCATTCTGAGATGCACTGAGGCCTGTCCATCCCTGGCACATTCCGTCCTCACTTACCCCATTAAGACCACCTTGAATGCTTCTATTGAACCTCCTCTTAGCCTTCTCTGCTCTAAGCAAAACCTGAGCTACTTCAGTCTGACCACGTAGCAAATTCAAAATACCGACTGCCCCCAACCAGCCCATGCTTGCAAAACTAGTGTCCAATGTTAGATGTGATTCTGCGATTGGACAGCACTTGCTAAACAATCCTGACTGTGCTAAGAATGACACTAATAACCTATTTAAGATTATCAGTCGAACTTACAGTGTGGCTCACTTATACATGCTAGAAGCTACATGTATTCACACACAGGGCTCTGTCCTTTGCTGACAGAAAGAACATGTCCACGCATTGCACCTTTTTCAACTGAACAAAAGCCTCGGAGCACAGCCATTCTCTGGTTCATTCCCCATGGCAATGCCTTGACCAATCAGAGGGGTTTGAATTTAAACAAAGCCCTGGCAGTTAAATATTCCCTGGTGCATTCTCCGTGACAATGCTTCTACCAACCAATAGCCCCCTTGCCTACGAACCAGCACTGTCTTCCCATGCAGTACGAATTGTTGTTCCCTGCAGAATTGGTATTCTTCGACTAATTCTGTTCGATCTTTCCTCAGGATTTCATGTTCTTTGAAAGAGGAAAAAGCCACCAACAGCGAGATGGAGTGTGGCAATAGGCTGGCACTGCCAACCATTGGCCAACGAGGTGAAGAGCGGGTGACAAATTTTGCAGCCTTCAAAAGAGATTCTGATGCCCTATATCGCTAAAGACTTGGAGACATGAGAGAAATTATCATCAGACTATGGCTGAGGCCAGTTTACATGAGACCTGAGGTGCCTCCCATCTTGGACTGATGTCATCCTCACTGGGAGGGGTGAAGCAGTTTGGGTGGGAGGGGCTGTTGCTGGGGGATCCAGAAACAGAAGTAGCTCCTTTCGGGCATATCCAATGTGCTCATGAGCGGCACAGATCCCTTCCGTTTTTAAAACAAGCCTCCGACACATCCAGTATCCTGACCTCTGCCTACAGTCGTCACCTGAAGGTACAATAATTCCTCGTGTCCATTGGAACTGAAGCCTAAAGATCATCAGTAACTCCTCCAGCCTCTCTTGTGTGTCCGCCGCTGAACTGGACGTGGAAAGGTGGAAAGGGGGGACAAAATGTACCCTTGCGGCAAACTGTAAACCAAAGATATATTCTCTTCACCCTACTCTTTCACCCACCGTTGACCCCCATCCACCCCACCCACCTACCTACCCCCCTCCCCCACCCACTCAATGCTTTGGCTCTTTATTAAAACTGAAACTCCCCTGGGAACAAACTGTAAGGATTCCGCCACAGCTTTTCTGCTAGGGAATGAGCACCCAGTGTCCGACAGACATGATCCATGGACCTGCTCTCTTAATCTGCATGATCCAATCAGTGATTTTGGGGGAAAAGGCAACTTCCGGTTGGAGAGTTAAAAAATCCTGGATCATCAGTTGCTTTGACCAGAATCTGTGAGGGATAATTGCTCTGGACATGTACAGAGTCGCTGTTTATTCAGCAGGGTAAGGATTACTCTGTGGAACTGTACAGAGTCGCTGTTTATTCAGCAGGGTAAGGATTACTCTGTGGAACTGTACAGAGTCGCTGTTTATTCAGCAGGGTAAGGATTACTCTGTGGAACTGTACAGAGTCACTGTTTATTCAGCAGGGTAAGGATTACTCTGTGGAACTGTACAGGGTTGCTGTTTATTCAGCAGGGTAAGGATTACTCTGTGGAACTGTACAGGGTCACTGTTTATTCAGCAGGGTAAGGATTACTCTGTGGAACTGTACAGAGTCGCTGTTTATTCAGCAGAGTAAGGATTACTCTGTGGAACTGTACAGGGTCACTGTTTATTCAGCAGGGTAAGGATTACTCTGTGGAACTGTACAGAGTCGCTGTTTATTCAGCAGAGTAAGATTACTCTGTGGAACTGTACAGAGTCGCTGTTTATTCAGCAGGGTAAGGATCACTCACTGTGTAACTGTACAGAGTCGCTGTTTATTCAGCAGGGTAAGGATCACTCACTGTGTAACTGTACAGAGTCGCTGTTTATTCAGCAGGGTAAGGATTACTCTGTGGAACTGTACAGAGTCGCTGTATATTCAGCAGGGTAAGGATTACTCTGTGGAACTGTACAGAGTCACTGTTTATTCAGCAGGTTGAGGATAAAGTATTGCCTATTACAGTGTCCCCAAAAAGGTTCAACAAAAGCAAGCTATAGGATGAAAGTGATGATGCAAGACAGGGTAGGAGGGAATAGTGAGATGCAGGAGAAATGGATTACTGCTGGGGAGAGAGAGAGGTGGAAGGGGAAGGAGTTAAAATAGAGGAAGTACGAGAGAGAGTGGGGGCAAGGTGGGGACAGGGGGAGACAGAACAAAGGGACGGGGGAGGTTTTTCTTTCTTGGGATGTAGTTAAGCCAGCATTTATTGCCCATCCCTAATTGCCCTTGTTTCTAGAGCATTTAAGAGCCAACCACATTGCTGTGTGGGTCTGGAGTCACATGTAGGCCAGACCGGGTAAGGACAGCAGATTTCCTTCCCTAAAGGGCATTAGTGAACCAGATGGGGTTTGTATGAAAGTCGGCAATAGTTTCAAGGACATCATCAGATTTCCAATTCCTGGTTCTTACTGAATTCAAATTTCACCATCTGCTCTGGTGGGATTTGAACAACCCAGATCCCCAGGGCACTGGGGATTATTGGTTAACTGACAATACACTATGCCACCACCTCCCCTAATGTGGGAGTGGGGGACAGGGAGAGAGTGTGGAGTGGAGGGAGGGAGAGAGAGAGAGTGAGCGAAGGGAGGGGGGAGAGCGGGGAGAGGGAGAGAGTGTGGGGTGGAGGGAGAGAGAGAGAGAGTGAGCGAAGGGTGGGGGGAGAGCGGGGAGAGGGAGAGAGTGTGGGGTGGAGGGAGAGAGAGAGAGAGTGAGCGAAGGGAGGGGGGAGAGCGGGGAGAGGGAGAGAGTGTGGGGTGGAGGGAGAGAGAGAGAGAGTGAGCGAAGGGAGGGGGGGAGAGCGGGGAGAGGGAGAGAGTGTGGGGTGGAGGGAGAGAGAGAGAGTGAGCGAAGGGAGGGGGGAGAGCAGGGAGAGGGAGAGAGTGTGGGGTGGAGGGAGGGAGAGAGAGCGAGCGAGCAAAGGGAGGGGGGAGAGCGGGGAGAGGGAGAGAGTGTGGGGTGGAGGGAGAGAGAGAGAGTGAGCGAAGGGAGGGGGGGAGAGCGGGGAGAGGGAGAGAGTGTGGGGTGGAGGGAGAGAGAGAGAGAGTGAGCGAAGGGAGGGGGGAGAGCGGGGAGAGGGAGAGAGTGTGGGGTGGAGGGAGAGAGAGAGAGAGTGAGCGAAGGGAGGGGGGGAGAGCGGGGGAGAGGGAGAGAGTGTGGGGTGGAGGGAGAGAGAGAGAGAGTGAGCGAAGGGAGGGGGGAGAGCAGGGAGAGGGAGAGAGTGTGGGGTGGAGGGAGGGAGAGAGAGCGAGCGAGCAAAGGGAGGGGGGGAGAGCAGGGAGAGGGAGAGAATGTGGGGTGGAGGGAGAGAGAGAGAGCGAGTGAAGGGAGGAGAGCGGAGAAAGGGAGAGAGTGTGGGGTGGAGGGAGGGAGAGAGCAAGAGAGTGAGCGAGCAAAGGGAGGGGGGAGAGCGGGGAGAGGGAGAGAATGTGGGGTGGAGGGAGAGAGAGCGAGCGAGCAAAGGGAGGGGGGGAGAGCAGGGAGAGGGAGAGAGTGTGGGGTGGAGGGAGGGAGAGAGAGCGAGTGAAGGGAGGAGAGCGGAGAGAGGGAGAGAGTGTGGGCTGGAGGGAGGGAGAGAGCAAGAGAGTGAGCGAGCAAAGGGAGGGGGGGAGCGCGGGGAGAGGGAGAGAATGTGGGGTGGAGGGAGGGAGAGAGCGAGAGAGTGAGCGACGTGAGGGGGGAGAGGGAGACTGTGTGTGGGACAGGGAGAAAATGAAAGGGAGGCAGAAGAGTGGGGGAGAGGGAGAGAAGCTTGGTGGAGAGAGAGAGAGAGAAGGAAAAAGCATGAGAAGAGAGCGAGGGGGAAGGGGCAAGTTTAGGGAACAGGGACAAAGAGAATCAAGAGAAAAGGAGATTTTATCAACCATCGGAAGACCCTGGGACGATATTGTGTGACTCTGGAGTGTGCTCGAGAGGCGATGGGTACTACAGTTCCCAAGGGAGCGGATCGATCTCCCAGCCAATCATCTCCTGAGAAAGGCCCGGTTCTGATTCACAAGAGCCAGGGGTTGGGAATTCCAATGTTCCAACACCCTCGCTGGCTTGGCCTGCGGAGGGAGTGAGTCCTGAAGATGATAAAATTGGGTTCTGTCAAACTCCAGGGAAGGGGGATGGGTGAGGGAACGTCATTGTGGAATCGCTTGTGTGACTGCGCTCGGTCAGCCAAGGATATCGGAGACCAAATTTACCAGGCCTTTTTTTAATCATTTTTTGCTTGCATATATTGTTCTTTTCCTGGAATATCTTGGGCGCTATACCTTTGGGAATATGGCCCCAAAGTCTACATGGGACAATAAGCGGGGGTTGCAATGAATTTAAGCTCCAGCGAGACATCTGTCCAAACCCAGTGAGGAGGAGGCTTCGGAAAGGCTTCGTGAAGCGGTCAGCGGGACTTTGGAGGGTGGGGTTTGGGGGGGGGGTGGGTGGTGGAGATTGTTTGCCAACTCTGGCTCAGCGCGTTCCTGGAGGTTTCACCCACCATGACTGCCCACCTCAAACCCCCGCCCACTCCCGCCATTGGTGACCACCACCCCCCCCCCCTCCAGCTGCCCAGCCTCACGGGGAGGCCCAGCCTCCCCTCACGGGTGACTGGAAAACCAGCCGACTCTGCACTGCCTGTCCAGGGTGACTCACCGTGTGTTTAAACAGCCTTTCTAACCCCGTTTTCGATACCTTTGCAACTAATAAAACCAAAGAGTTCAAAGAACAACATTTACGCACGACATCTTTATGGGTTTTTTGTGCTCGACGCCGGTGGGGCCTGGAGATTGGGTCGTGGCCTTGGCGACCCTTCCCAAACCAGGGTGCAGGGAGTGGGGGAAAGGTCTGTCAGTGAAACGTCTCCCAGTCGGAGCCCCGACACGTGCCGAGGGAACGGCAAGCCGGACTATAAAACTATCTATCTCCGTCTTAAATACACTCAGTGACCTGGCCTCCACAGCCTTCTGTGGCAATGAATTCCATAGATTCACCACTCTCTGGCTAAAGAAGTTTCTCCTCATCTCTGTTCTAAAAGGTCTTCCCTTTACTCTGAGGCTGTGCCCTCGGGTCCTAGTCTCTCCTACTAATGGAAACATCTTCCCCACGTCCACTCTATCCAGGCCTTTCAGTATTCTGTAAGTTTCAATCAGATCCCCCCTCATCCTTCTAAACTCCATCGAGTATACACCCAGAGGCCTGTGAATGAATTCAGAAAAATAGCAGAGGAGCAGAGGAACTAGGAGCAGGAGGAGGCCATTCAGCCCTTCGAGCCTGCTCCGCCATTCAATGTGATCATGGCTGATCCTCTATCTCAACGCCATACTCCCGCTCTCTCCCCATACCCCTCCATGCCCCTAACGTCCAAAAATTTATCAATTCTTTTCTTGACTATACCCAGTAACCCGGCCTACAAGGTTTCTGTGGGAGAGAATTCCACAGGTTGACCACTCTCCGAGTGAAGAGATTATTCCTCATCTCACTCCTAAATGGCCTACCCCATATCCTGAGACTGTGGCCCCTGGTTCTAGACCCCCACCCCCCCCCACCCCAGCCAGGGGAAACATTCTCCCTGCAGCCAGTCTGTCCGGCCCTGTCAGAATTTTATACGTTTCAATCAGATCCCCTCTCGTTCTTCTAAACTCCAGTGAATCCAGGCCCAGTCCGAACCAATCCCTCCACATACGACAGTTCTGCCACCCCCAGTATCAGCCTGGTGTACCTTCGCCGCACTCCCTCTATGGCCAGTATATCCTTTCTGAGGTAGAGAACAACACCAGCACCATTTTGTGGAGCCCACCATAATCCTTTGTCTCAGAGGCAACAGCAACACCATCTTGAAAACCTGTAAGCTCCCTTTCTTTTAATGGTTTCTGGCCAATTCACACCTCTTTGGTGGATTACTGCCACCTACTATATCGGAGGAGGAGGTGCGAGGCAATGTCTGGCACCTCCCCAGTCATCGCAGCCTCATTGGATGCCAATGTCACTGGCAGAGGGGTGGGGGAGCTGTGCCATCATCCATAATGCCCCGGGAGGAGCCCACTGAGACGACAAGCAGCTCGTGCGCCAATGTGAGGTCACTCTGGATCTCCCTGCTCACCATTGATGGACGGGCACCCAGCTGGGATACTGGGTGCCTCATCCATCTCCCACACTGGCACTGACCACCTGAGGTCAGTGTCTGTGTGAGGGCTGCAGGTCCGAGCGCAACCCCAGGAACCCCTGATTCTGTCACTGGAGCTGCCTCTCAATGAGAGACGCCACTCTCTCAATGGAGGAGGCAGTGTGCTCGGCCATGAGGGTCAACACAGTGTTCACGCTCCACATGGACTCCTCCATCATGGAGACCATCACACACAGAGCCTCATGGATCTCCGCCAGATCCTCCCGCACATCCTGCTGGACATCCAGCACCTGCCGCCTGATGGACGACTCCAGAGGCCCATCATCTGCCTTCGACTGAGCATCGTCCTAGTCTCCAGCAGCCCTCCGACTGCCGGCGCCCTCTTAAAGACGCACACACAATTAAAAATGTCTTAAAAGCATTGCTAAAACATCCTTTACATGGAGCACATTCATGCCAGCAGGATTCCATGCGGTATGGTAGCGTAGTGGTTAGGCGACTGGACAAGTAACTCCATAGGCCTCAATCCATGACCCAACAGCATGAATGCAAATCCCACCATGGCCGCTGAGGGAATTGAAACCTAATTAAGGTAAATCTAAATCAATGGTGAGTGTGTCAAGTGCGTTGTTATAAAACACCCATCTGGTTCAGTGTTGCCCTTCGGAGAAGGGAATCTGCCAACCTTACCTGGTCTGGCCTACATGTGACTCCAGACCCTATGGGTATGTGGTTGTCTCTGAGATGGCTACACAAGGCACTCAACTGTATTCAGGGCAACTAGGGGTGAGGTAAAAATACTGGTCTTACCAGCCATGTTCAGATCCCATAAATAAAATTATGACTTGCATTTGTATAGCACCTTTCACGTCCATGGGCTTCAAAGTTTTACTTCTCTCTGTCCTGCAATTTGATCTGATTGGAGGAGGGTGAAGGTTGGGGGGAGGGGGGAGGGGGGAGGGGGGGGGTACTCACGAGCTTCCTGTCTGTGGTCAATGAAGCCATTTTCTTTCTGGTTGGTGCTTTTCTGTGTAAGTTAATGAAGGCCCGACTGGGGGAAACGTTTCCGTCGGCGGAGTCACAGGAGCCCAGCTCCCCTACCGCTCGCTTCCCCCGTTCCCCCAGCCACCACCCCCCCCCACCCCCCCCAACCCCACCCCATCAAGTCAGGAATCTCGTGGCCGCCCGTTCCTCAGGGGGCGTGTGAGGCATCCAAAATGGCAGCCGGCGCAGAACGCCGGCGACACTGCTCTTGGTTCCCTGGTTGGTGGGGGGGGTGCTACGCGGGCCTGCTCCATGTGCAAGGCCTGGGTGGGTGGTGAGGAGCAGGGGGTAGGCCCGAAGCCTGGGCAAGCGGCCCACCCACCCCTCCCACTCCCCCCAACCCCGACCTCTCGCTGCCGGTCAGTTCCTTCGGGCGCTAGGCAGGCCCAACCCAAAGAGTCCTCAGAGGGGCAGCCGCCTGATGGACATTGTGGAGCCGGCGGGGGGCGGGGGTAGGTCAGGAGAGGTCAAACCGTGAGGAAGATGTGGCTTAGGCCCTCCAGTATAGAAGATTAAGAGTCAACGACACGTGGTTTTGGCATCACACGCGAGCCATCTGAACTAACTGGCCCCCACCGATAAGGGTATCACGGGTTAGAGAACCAAGGCGGGTCAATGGAACTAGAGATACAGGTCAGCCATGATCTCGTTCAGTGACGGAGCAGGCTCGAGGGGCTGAATGGTCACCTCTTACTCCCTCTGGCCCCCTTCTGACTGTGGCCTACGCCACCCCTTTTATTGCCGGCAGCCCCTCCGAGCCTGGTGAAAAACCAGCACCAAATCCTGGCGCAAGCTTTGGACCCACCAAGCGAAGAGGTGGCGCAAGAAGATGGCCGCCAAACATGGCGGACAGCGAGGCGCCGAGGACAGAAATTCCAGCCAAACGATTACTGAGTTCTGTTTATTATAAAAGTAAGGATATAACGGACAGTGGGGGGTGAGGGGGTGCTTTTGAGGCACTGGGCAGTCTCCCTGTCTCTGAGCTAGGGTTCGAGTCCCGCTCCAGGGCTCGTTGGCCTGGGGAGGGGGCGCGTTCTTAAAGCGGCCCCGACAGGTTGAGTGTCAACTTGCAAATCCTTCCGGCACTCGCCAGGGGTAGGAAGTCGGAGACTCTGCCGTCACGGCCCAGGGTGCAACATGCACGTAAAAGCCCACGTTGCCACGGCAACCCGGACCCCCCCCCCCCTCCCCCACCGATCGATCAGCTTGGTGCCAGCGGCACGGGGTTCGACCCTTGTTCCGGCAGGGGCACATTCGGCGCCCGCCTCCTCGTGGCGGAGGTGGTGTGGCGCTGCGGGTGGGACCTGCCCGCGATCAGGGGACACTGAAGAAGAGCAAAATAAAACAATGGCTGGATAAAGCCAATGGTGGCAGGTCGGAGAGAGAGGTCGGAGAGAGAGGTTATACTGTCAGAGGGATGGAACGCAAATCTCAGGAGGGTGACCCAAGCCCCCAGCCTCTACCAGCTGGAATGACAAGGGCGGTGGGCGTATGGGAGCACCACCGCTTGTCTGGATGAGTGCAGCTCCCACAACACTCAAGTAGCTTGACACCATCCAGGACAAAGCAGCCCCGCTTGATTGTCACCCCATCCACAAACATTCACTCCCTCCACCACCGACGCACAGTAGCAGCAGTGTGTGTACCATCTACAAGATGCACTGCAGGAACTCACCAAGGCTCCTTAGACAGCACCTTCCAAACCCATGACCTCTACCATCTAGAAGACAAGGGCAGCAGACACATGGGGAACACCACCACCTGGAAGTTCCCCTCCAAGTCACTCACCATCCTGACTTGGAAATATATCGGCCGTTCCTTCACTGTCACTGGGTCAAAATCCTGGAACTCCCTCCCTAACAGCACGGTGGGTGTACCTACACTACAGGGACTGCAGCGGCTCAAGAAGGCAGCTCACCACCACCTTCTCAAGGGGCAATTAGGAAGAATGCCAATAATGCCCACCCCCTATTATGACGACGGGCAGGATACTGAGAAAGGGAAGGCTTGAGTTGAGATTGTGTAAGAACCCCGGATCGGAAATGGTGTTAACAGGGTAACAGGTCCTTTTCTAGTTGTGGCTGTGGTTTACCATGATCATCTAGCATCGGTTGTGAGTTAAAGACCCAATGCTAAACCTTGATTGGGTAATCCTAATGCAGGCTGACTCTCCCAGTGCAATACTGAGGGAATGCTGAGCTGCCAGAGATGCTGTCTTTCTAAACTGAGGCCTCTTGCTTGAAAAAGACCCACAGGCACTATTGGACGGACAGCAGAGGAGCTCTCCCCTCGTGCTCTGAGCCAATACTTAATCCAATTCTTAAAAACCACAGATTATGTGGGGAGATGGTGGCAGAGTAATGCCACTGGACTGGCAATCTGCCATCCTTAACCTGGTCTGGGCTACCTTATTTTTATTCATTTGTGTGGGCCCCACTGGCTGGGCCAACATTTATTGCCCATCCCTAATTGCCCTTGCTCAGAGGGGCATTTAAGAAACCACCCCTGCTGTGGGTCTGGAGTCACATGTAGACCAGGCTTCCTTCCCGAAAGGGGCATTAGTGAACCAGGTGGGTTTTGAACCACAATTGGCAATGGTTTCATCAGACTTTTAACTCCAATTTCACCACCGAACATGATGGGATTCAAACCTGGGTCCCCATGGCAACTCCCTGGCCCTCTGGATTAGTAATCCAGTAACAATAGCACTACGCCACCACCTCCCCTGTGTGACTGCAATGCGGCTGGGTCTTAACTGCCCCTCTGAAATGGTCGAGCGAGCCCACTCAGTGCGAGGGCAATTAGGGAGGGGCAACAAAGGCTGGCCCTGCCAGCGACACCCACATCCCACAAAAGGTAAAAAAAAAAAAATTGTGGGAGCTTGCTGTGCGCAAATTGACAGCTGTGTTTCCTACCTTCCACCGGTGACAACGCTTCGAATACTTCATTGGCTGTGGAGCACTCTGGGATGTGCTGGTAGACATGAAAGGTGCTATAGGAATGCAAGTTTTTCACAGACGTGGGGGATGGGGGGGGGGTGCGGGGTGATGCTTCAAGCTTCAGACGCTCAGTTTGAATTTAACTGGTTTACACAAAGTGTGAGAATGTCAGGAATGAACTTGCGAAAACCCCGGGGGGGCCCGGTCAGCAAATCGAAGAGGCTCTGGAGACACTTGGAGAAGCTCTGACATAGGTTGACAAGGAGGAGGCCAGAACTGAGAGGTTCCACCAGGTAAGGCTGAACAGGCTGGGACTCTTTTCTCTAGAGATGAGAAGACTGAGGGGTGACCTGATGGGGGGGGGGGGTCTTTAAGATTATGAAAGGGGGTTGGATAGGGTAGATGCAGAGAGGTTCCTTTTTCCATTTGTGGAGAGAGGTTAAACCTAGGGGCCATAAATTCGAACACACGAACTAAGAGCAGGACTAGGCCACTCACCCTGGTACCAAAATATGAATTAGAGGAGTTAGGCCACTCGGCCCCTCAAGCCTGCTCCACCATTCAATAAGAACAAGGCCGATCTGATTGTAACATCAACCCCACATTCCTGCCGACCCTTGATAACCTTTCACCCTCCCCTCGTTAATCAAGAATCTATCTAGCTCTGCCTTAAAAATATTCGAAGACTCTGCTTCCACCACCTTTTGAGGAAGAGAGTTCCGAAGATTGACCACCCTCAGAAAGAAAACATTTCTCCTCATCTCTGTCCTAAATGGGTGACCCCTTATTTTTAAGCAGCGACCCCCCTAGTTCTAGATTCTCCCACAAACGTCTTCTCCACACCCACCCTGTCAAGACCCTTCAGGATCTTATGTGTTCAATCAAGTCGCCTCTTACTCTTCTAAACTCTAGTGGAAACAAGTCTAGTCTGTCCAGCCTTTCCTCATAAGACGACCTGCCCACTCCAGGTATTGGTCGAGTATAAGATTCTCTGAGGCAGTCAATGAAAAATTCAGTTGGGAATTCAGGAGAAACTTCTTTATCCAGAGAGTGGGGAGAATGTGGAACTTGCTAATGGACAAGGTCAATAGTTTTTTTAAATTAATTTATGGATGTGGGCTAGGCCAGCATTTATTGCCCATCCCTAATTGCCCCTTGAGAAGGTGGTGGGTGAGCTGCCTTCTTGAACCGCTGCAGTCCATGTGGTGTAGGTACACCCACCGTGCTGTTAGGGAGGGAGTTCTAGGATTTTGTCCATGTGGTGTAGGTACACCCACCGTGCTGTTAGGGAGGGAGTTCCAAGGTTTTGACCCTGGTGGATACAGTTACGGGGAAGCTGGATAAACACACGAGGGAGAAAGAAATAGAGGGATATGGTGATGGGGTCAGATGAAGAGTGGGGTGGGATGGGTCTGGTATTGAGTATAAACATGAGCATGGAGCAGATGGGCTGAATGGTCTGTTTCGGTGCAGTAAGTTCGATTCAAAGTTACAGATTTGGCTGGAGGAAGGTTTTATTGAGAGTTGGGTATGAGGGTTCTCGACACATGGCCCAGACATGGGGCGTTCCCAATTCATATTCCCCATCCCAGTGCATCCAGATGCTCCGATCCATGGAGAAGTGAAGCTGTTCTGTTCACGGCCTTGCCCTTCGAATCAGGTGACTTCCTAGATCACGTGACTGGGTCAGACGAATAAGTAGCAATCCCGTCTCATCTTACCCTCGCATAAGTCCAGACCGATCACATCACAGGAACTGAGTCCAAAACGACTGAGGCTCACTTCCAACAGTTTGGTGGAGTTGGGTAAAAGGGGATGAGGGGGGTCATTTACCCCCTATGCAGCTGGCGTGAGTCCGCTACCAAACACTGAAGGTCTTTGCAATAGGATCCAACCAATCAGCACGTAGGTTGCTACAAGAAAACTGCGTCTCTCAGCTCGCCCGTACAATCGCTGCTCAAACTTGGATAACCATCCACCCCATAAAATGTCCTTAAAATTCTGGTCTCCGTTGCACCCACTGAATCAAGGTTCCTGCCAAGTTCCTTAGATTCCTTACAGGATGGTCAGGGTTTCAACTGAAAGGAGAAAACAATGGCTTTTATTCACAGAAACAGGTTTGGTTTGTATGAGTGCATTAGTCCCAGATCCAGCACGGGGTTAGATATGGAGTAAAGCTCCCTCTACGCAGTCCCCATCAAACACTCCCAGGACAGGTACAGCACGGGGTTAGATACAGAGTAAAGCTCCCTCTACACTGTCCCCATCAAACACTCCCAGGACAGGTACAGCACAGGGTTAGATACAGAGTAAAGCTCCCTCTACACTGCCCCATCAAACACTCCCAGGGCAGGTACAGCACGGGGTTAGATACAGAGTAAAGCTCCCTCTACACAGTCCCCATCACACACTCCCAGGACAGGTACAGCACGGGGTTAGATACGGAGTAAAGCTCCCTCTACACCGTCCCCATCAAACACTCCCAGGACAGGTACAGCACGGGGTTAGATACAGAGTAAAGCTCCCTCTACACTGTCCCCATCAAACACTCCCAGGACAGGTACAGCACGGGGTTAGATACAGAGTAAAGCTCCCTCTACACTATCCCCATCAAACACTTGCAGAACAGGTACAGCACGGGGTTATATTCAGCTGTAAATTAAAGCTCCCCCTCACCCCGGTGAGTCCTGTCCTCCCGATGGTGTCAGGAAGGGGCATCCATCTGCACCCTGGCACTTCCAGTGATCCCTGTTGATGAGGGTATGTCTGCCAATCCCAGCCTTCCACCCTGCTGCCCGTGACCCTTGACCTCCCAACCCCGCCCTTGGCCTCAGGGGTTACCGGGTGGCGATTGGAAGCGGGTGATCCTGGCAAACAGCCCTACCCGAATACCCAGGGTCACCTCCGGCGGCCCCCTGTAGATGAGGTAACGCCGGGCAGCCCAAGAACTGACCGTGGGACATGGTGTGTGGCTCACAATCCCACACTGGGCGAAGGGGGGGCTGAGTTATCCCACCACTGTACCCACCTTCTTCCTCAGCACGTACTGGCTGGCGTTCTCCAGGTTCCATTTGAAATCCTGCAGGATATGTTGGCATTCCTCTTGGGATTTCTGACTCATGTCGTAAAGTAGTTGGACCTAATGGCAGGGAAGTGAAAGGAGCGTAGTGTCAGCGGTGTCTGGAGAGGGGGATTCGGAGTTGTGAGGCAATAGTAAGGACCTCGGTCCATCTCGCGCACATCCCCCTCCAGGCGCGATGGTCCTGGAGTGTGGCTGCTCCGTGTGGACTGCTCCAGCAGAGCCAAACGGGGGGTGAGGCAAGACCCCAGTGGGGGAGGCCTTTGGCTAGCAGAGGCCCCAATGGGAGACATTCAGCCCAGGCTAGTGCCCTCACCACAAGTCACTCTCCAAATTATTCGCGTCCTGTACCTCAAGGTTCTTTCCCCCATGATTCTCTCCCCTATTAGACGTAGGAGCAGGAGTAGGCCATTCAGCCCATCGAGTCTGCTCCGCCATTCAATGAGATCATGGCTGATCTGATAATCCTCAACTCCACTTTCCTGCCTTTTCCCCCCCCACCATAACCCTTGATTCCCTGACTGATTATAAATCTGCCTATCTCAGCCTTGAATATACTCAGCCTCTACAGCCCTCTGCGGTAAAGAATTCCACAGATTCACTACCCTCTGCGAGAAGAAATTCCTCCTCACCTCTGTTTTAAATGGGTGACCCCCTCACTGTGAGATTATGCCCTCTGGTCCTAGACTCTCCCACAAGGGGAAACAACCTCTCAGCATCTACCCTGTGGAGCCCCCTAAGAATCTTAGATGTTTCAATAAGATCGCCTCTCATTCTTCTAAACTCCAATGAGTACAGGCCCAACCTACTCAACCTCTCCGCATAAGAAAATCCCTCCATCCCCAGGATCAACCTAGTGAACCTTCTCTGGACTGCCTCCAATGCCTGGATATCTTTCCTTAGACAGGGGGACCAAATGTGTTCATCCTCAGAGTCGCTCTTATTGGTCATTTTAACACAGTCAAAACTTCACCTCCTCTCTTCCCAGCCTTGTACCAGACAGCAGCTCCCTCTGTAAGCTTGACTCATGGTAATATCTGCCCTGCGATTTCTAGCGCTCCCTCCAATACCCCCTTGCCTCCCGTGCTGCCTCTAAACTCGTCTCATACCCTCCCTGCCCGCACTGTGCCCCCCTTGCCCATCTATTAAACCCCCACCTGCACCACCACCTCTCCCGCTCCCCACTATCCCGTCACTCTCCTAAGTATGCCCACATCCGGCCTGTACTCCCTCGAATGCCTGACGGTCTCTCACCTGTCTGGTCACTCTCTTACCTATCTTACTACCCCCATGCCCACGCCAATGCCCCCCTCACCAGCCTGATATTCCCTCAACTACCCAAGGCACCTCTCCAGCTCCTACCTTTAAATGTTGGATCGCCTTCTGTATGTCAAAGTTGGTGATTTGTAAGGCTCCTCGACATTCCTCTGTGGTAACACCATGTACCGCCTCTTGTACCTAACAAGCAGCATTAACATTTCCAGAGTTATTTACTATTAGTGTGTGTGTGTGTGTGTGAGGGTGAGACTGTGTGTGTGTGTGTGTGTGTGTGTGTGTGTGAGTGACAGAGTGTGTGTAGGTGGCATGTGTGTGTGAGAGAGTGTGAGAGAGAGTGTGAGAGGGAGAGTGTGTGTATGTGAGAGTCAGTGTGTATGTGACAGAATGTATGTGGAGAGAGAGTGTGTGAGGGGGAGGGAGTCTGTGTGAGGGAAAGAGTGGGTGGCAGAGAGAGAGTGTGTGAGGAAGAGTGTGTGTGAGAGAGAGAATGTGTGAGAGAGAGAATGTGTGAGAGAGAGAGAGAGTGTGTGTGAGAGAGAGTGTGTGAGAGAGAGAGAGAGTGTGTGTGAGAGAGTGTGTGTGTATGTGAGAGAGAATGTGTGAGAGAGAGAGTGCAGGAGACAGTGTGTAAGGGAGAGAGTGCGTGTGAGGGAAAGAGTGTGTGACAGAGAGTGTGTGTTAGGGAGAGAGAGAGAATGTGTTGAGACAGTGTGTGAGAGAGAGTGTGTGGGAGAGAGTGTGTGCGTGCGTGCGTGAGAGAGAGTGCGTGTGAGGGAGAGTGTGTGAGGGAGAGTGTGTGGGAGAGAGTGCGTGCATGTGTGTGTGAGAGAGAGTGCGTGTGAGGGAGAGTGTGTGAGGGAGAGAGTGTGTGTGTTAGAGGGAGAATGTGTGAGATTGTTTGAGAGAGATTGCATGTGAGCGTGTATGAGCGAGAGTGTGAATGAAAGCGTGTGATTGAGTGTCAGAGCGCGAGTGAGTGAGAGTGAGAGTGTGAGTCTGAGAGTGTGAGTTGTGTGAGAGTATGAGTGTGTTAGAGTTTGTGATTGAGCGTGAGATTGAGAATGTGTGTGTGTGTGAATGTGAGAGTGAGAGTGAGTGAGTGAGTGGGTGCGAGTGTGAGACTGAGCGTGCATGTGTGTGTTTGAGAGTGAGCACATGAGAGTCTGTGTGAGACAGTGTGTGTGACTGTGTGTGTGAGTATGAGTGTGTGTGTGTGTGTGTGTGTGTGTGTGTGTGACTGTATGTGTACGACTATGTGTGTGTGTGAGTATGTGTGTGTGTATGAGTGCGTGTGACTGTGTGTGTGTGAGTATCTGTGTGTATGTGTGTGTGTGTGTGTGTGTGTGTGTGTGAGTATGAGTGCGTGTGCGTGTGTGTGTGTGTGAGAGTACAAGTGGGAGTACAATCATGTGGGAGTGTGTGTACGTGAGTATCAGTGTGAGTTTCACAGAGTCAGTTTGTGTTTGTTTATCAGGGCTGGGAATATTGACCACACTATTTACCACATAAAACCCTCACCATTAGCAAACAACAGCACAGCAGTACTGAAGGAAGGGAGACTACAGAGGGAAGGGGGACAACTGAGGGGAAGGGGGACAACTGAGGGAAGGAGAGAACTGAGGGAAAGGGGGAGAACTGAGGGAAAGGGGGCTACAGAGGGAAGTGGGAGAACTGAGGGGAGGTGGGGTACTGAGGGAATGGAACTTGTTTTGTGTTGACTGCTGGGGGGGGGGATATCTGCCACCATTCAGCCCATCCAGAGCTCTCCCCAGTCCATGCCCCATCCACTCTCCCCATCACTCTCCCACTGTATAGACCCTCCCCCACTCTCCCCATTCAGCCCCTCCCTTGCTCTCCCACCATTTAGCCCTTCCCCAATCTCTTCAAACTGCCCCTCCCTCATTCCCACCATTCAGCCCCTCCCCCAATCTCCCCAACATCCAGACCCTCCCCCGCCCCCCCAACATCCAGCCCCTCCCTCGCCCCCCCAACATCCAGCCCCTCCTCCACCCCCCCAACATCCAGCCCCTCCCCCACCCCCCCAACATCCAGCCCCTCCCCCACCCCCCCAACATCCAGCCCCTACCCCGCACCCCCAACATCCAAACCCTACCCCGCACCCCCAACATCCAGTCCCTCCCTCGCCCCCCCAACATCCAGACCCTCCCCCACCCCCCCAACATCCAGTCCCTCCCTCGCCCCCCAACATCCAACCCCTCCCCCTCCCCCCAACATCCAGCCCCTACCCCGCACCCCCAACATCCAAACCCTACCCCGCACCCCCAACATCCAGCCCCTCCCCCGCCCCCCAACATCCAAACCCTACCCCGCACCGCCAACATCCAGCCCCTCCCCCGCCCCCCAACATCCAAACCCTACCCCACACCCCCAACATCCAGCCCCTCCCCTGCCCCCCAACATCCAAACCCTACCCCGCACCCCCAACATCCAGCCCCTCCCCCGCCCCCCAACATCCAGCCCCTGCCCCAATCTCCCCAATATCCAGCTCCTGCCCACTCCCCCAATCTCCCCAACATCCAGACCCTCCCCCACCCCCCCCAACATCCAGCCCCTCCCTCGCCCCCCCAACATCCAGCCCCTCCCCAACCCCCCCAATATCCAGCCCCTCCTCAGCCCCCCAACATCCAACACCTCCCCCTCCCCCCAACATCCAGCCCCTACCCCGCACCCCCAACATCCAAACCCTACCCCGTACCCCCAACATCCAGCCCCTCCCCCGCCCCCCCCAATATCCAGCCCCTCCCCCACTCCCCCAATATCCAGCCCCTCCCCCAACATCAGGCCCTGCCCCACTCCCCCAATATCCAGCCCCTCCCCCAATCTCCAGCCCCTCCCCCAATCTCCAGCCCCTCCCCCAATCTCCAGCCCCTCCCCCAATCTCCAGCCCCTCCTCCACTCCCCCAATCTCCAGCCCTTCCTCCACTCCCCCAATCTCCAGCCCCTCCTCCACTCCCCCAATCTCCAGCCCCTCCTCCACTCCCCCAATCTCCAGCCCCTTTCCCTGCTCCACCAGCATTCTGGGTACCATAAGGGCTAGAACTGGACGATGAGGCCTCAGGCCAGCCGGAGGCCTGGGTAGGCCAGATTGAGAATGAAACGTCCCCCTCCTTCGCCCCATATCTGAACGTCTGGCCACTGCTGGCCTTCAGAACCACGGCCTATTTCCAGAGGCTGACCTTTTCACCAGCAGCCGCTAATTTTACAAAAAATCCCCCCTGGCCAAGTCGCGGCTGGGCCTTGAGCGTAGAACGACCCAGCAGAAGGAAGCAATTCGGCCCACGGGTGCCTGTGCCAGCCCTTTGGAAGACCACTAGCCCACCCCCCCCCCACCCGCCCCCACCAACCGACTCCCGTCCACTCATCATTAGTGCCTCGGAGTTGCCTTAAAGGGACTCCACGCCTGTTGTCCCCGAGGCTACATATGTGAGGGTCGCCATGGAGATCAGCTAGCGTCAATGGGTTCTCTCAGTTATTAACGTACACGGTTAATTTTGTCCTGGAGGCTAGGGCCGCTGCCCTGCCGGTTGACCCCTGCCTCTGGCCGAGCTGCTCGTGTCTCCTCAGACGTGCTCTTGTGGAGATAATTGCCCCTGGCCCCTCGGGGTCTACCTTGAGGCTCGCTAGGCCTCGAGGCCCTGGAGTCCTTCTTCTGCTCAGCGTGGCTCTGCTGAGGGGCGGCCGACCTGGTCTGGGCCTCAAATCCGAGCCGTCCGGCGGCCTCCTGCTCCTGCCGGGTGCTGCCTGGTGGCTGGAAGTCCGGCTGGGGCCAGACCACGGACCAGCAGTTGGGCCTGGGCTGGGAGGGCTTCAGCCGCAGCTTGCCCACGGCGTCCTCTGCCTCGGCGGCCCAGCGCCTGCCCTCCCTGGGCCCTCTTCTCGGCCTGGCGTTCCCCTGACCCCTGGCGTTCCGGAAAGCCATGGCCTCCTCGCTGATCTGACGTGAGCGCTCCTTGGAGGCGGCCTTCGAGGTCGGCTCGGGGCCTTGGGGGTTCTCAGCCAACGCCTCCTCCTTGTCAACGTTCGAGTCCAGACTTCGGGAAAGGCCTGAGGATCCAAACACACACACACACAGAGGCCGGGGCCTAGTCAGAACATTGTAGCCTACAGTGAAGAGAACTTGTTGGTGACACCACTAGCCCCTTAGGTAGGTAGTAAGACAGACTTGCATTTCTATAGCACCGCTCACGGTCTTAAAATGTCCCGAAGTGCTTTATCGTCAATGGAAACACTTTTGAAGTGTAGCCATTGCCATAACTTAGGAATGGTGATGCCAATTTGTGCACAGCAAGCTCCCCACAAACAGCAAGGACATATAATCACAGGATTGTTACAGCACAGAAGGAGGTCATTCAGCCCATCGTGTCTCTGCCAGCTCTCCGAATGAGCAACGCACCCAGTGCCTCTCCCCCTGCCTTCTCCCCGTAACCCTGCACATTCTTCCATTTCAGGTAATAATACAATTCTCTCCTGAATCCCTCGATTGACTCTGCCTCCCCCCCACTCTCAGGCAGCGCATTCCAGATCCTAACCGCTCGCTGTTTGAGAAAGTTTCTCCTCCTGTCTCCATTGCCTTTTTTTGCCAATTACTCTAAACCTGTGCCCTCTGGTTCTCGATCCTTCCACCAACGGGAACAGTTTCTCCCTGTCCGCTCTGTCCAGACCCCCTCATGATTTTGAACACCTCAATCAAATCTCCTCTCGGCCTTCTCTTCTCCAAAGAGAACAATCCCAACTTCTCCAATCTGTCTTTATAACTGCAGTTCCTCATCCCTGGAGTCATTCTTTTGAATCGTTTTTGCACCCTCTCCAATGTCTTCATATCCTCCCTAAAGCACAGCATCCAGGACTGGGCACAATCCTTTAGTTGAGGATGGGCTAGTGTTTTATACAAGTTCAACATAACCCCCTTGCTCTTGTACTCCATGCCCCTATTAATAAAGCCTAGTTTGCTGTATGCTTTATTAACCGTGCTCTCAAACTGTCCCGCCACCTTCAATGACTTGTGCACATATACACCCAAGTCCCTCTGCTCCTGCACCCTCTTTAAAGTTGCGCTCTTTATTTTACACGGTCTCTTTATGTTCTCCCCGCCAAAATGCATCATCTCACACTTCTCCGCATTAAACTCTATCTGCCACCTCTCTGCCCACTCCACCAACTTGTCCACGTCCTTCTGAAGTTCCACACTGTCCTCCTCACAGTTCACAACGTTCCCAAGTTTCGTACCATCCGCAAACTTTGAAATTGTCCCCTGCGCCCCGAGGCTTGATACGTGTCAGGAAGAGCAGGGGTCCCAGCGCTGACCCCTGGGCCCACAACAAACCTCCTCCATCCATTAGCCACTAGTCTGAACGTTCAGGTCGGCGAGCGGGGAGGCACCCTGACATGTAAAAGGATGGGCGGTGAAATCGGGCGTGGATCATTCTGACCTTCAGTTCGGTGGGTGCGCACCAGACAGAGGCCTGTTCAGGCCAATAATCACCTCATGGAACTGATTGTCTGGGACGTCCGCCCGACCTTAAGGGCAGGCGGAGACCCCAGGCAGCCTTCGTATTTTCCACGAAACCTCATTCACGGGCGGGACGAGGTTTCGCGAAGGGTTTGTAAATTAAATAAAACTTTGTCTTATTAAAATACATAAACCTGTCCCAGCCCAAGTGACACGGTCACATGAGGGGGACGTGTCTGAATAACTTCTCTCTTTTCTTTACAATGCTTGAATCTTAAATTAATCTCCCTCACACGGAGGTCTCTGTCACGTGCACCATGCACCTGATAAGCAAATCCCGACTCTCCCTCCTCCCCCCCACCACCCCCACCCCCCCCCAGCCCCCCTCCGCCCGCACAGGTAGCGCTGGGTGAGCCTTTATTGGCCTGTCCACACAAGATGGTAACGGTCTGCCCGACAGGGAGAAAATTCTCCCTCCCCCCAACTCCGCCACCCACCCCCCCACCATCACTCAGCCAATTCCACATGCACACGCTCCTGTCCCCTCTTAACTCCACGGGCTACAATGGCCACGTTCATCTGTCTTCTGTGATACCTGTCAAGGGGTAAATCCACCCGCCCCAGCTGAGGGGGGTCTTCTTTGAAACAGCGGGGGTCCGCTATGCCTGCCTCAGCTTAACACCTCGTGCGACAGTGCAGCACTCCCTCGGTGGGAGCGTTGACGTGGGTTTGGTGACCAAGTCTGTGGGGCGGGCCTCGAACCCACCACCTCCTTGGCTCGGAAGGCAAGAGCGCCACCCACTGACATCCAAACGATTGCCCCTTTCCCATCTTGGGCTGGGAGGGACAGCATTTATTGCCTGTCCCTAGTTGCCCTCGGTGGGGGTATGAAGGACCTGTCTCATGCAGCGAAGGAAGCGAAGCTCACTTCCCTCGAGGGCTTTGAGTGGAACCATTTGGGGTTTCATTTGGATCCTTTCACGGGGTTGTGGGTGTGGCTGGCCGGGCCCAGCGTGTGTGTCCCCCACCCCTGTCCTTAATTGCCCCTCGAGGGAGGTGGGTGGCAAGCCGCCCTCTTGAAACCGCTGCGTTCCCTGCGGCACTGGCGCACCCACGGCACCCGCCCGCAGGAGTGGGGGGATGGGGGCTCAGTCTTGGTAGACGGGTGGCGAAAGCAAAACGCCGAGGATGCCGCAAGTCTGAAATAAAATCCGGGAACGCTGTATATACTCAGCGGGCTGGGGGAATCTCTGTGGAGAGAGAGAGAGAGAGACGGGGGGGCCGGGGATGGGGGCGGGGGGTTTAAACGCTTCACCTCTGTGTGACCTTTCATCAGAACTGGGGAAAGTTAGAGATGTAAAAGGGGGAAATGTAATGAAAAAAAGGGAAAAGTGCACAGCCATCGCGGGCTTCGTTCTCTTCACAGGCTTGGACCTCCCTGTTGCTTTTCTCTTCATACAATCACAGGGTCACACAGAGCAAGAGAGGCCCTTCGGCCCATCGAGTCTGCACCGACACGTGAGAAACATCTGACCTACCTCCCTAATCCCATTTACCAGCACTTGGCCCCATAGCCTTGAATGTTATGACGTTCCAAGTGCTCATCCAGGTACTTTTTAAAGGATGTGAGGCAACCTGCCTCCACCACCCTCCCAGGCAGCGCATTCCAGACCCTCACCACCCTCTGGGTAAAAAAAGTATTTCCTCACATCCCCCATAAACCTCCTGCCCCTCACCTTGAACTTATGCCCCTTGTGACTGACCCTTCAACTAAGGGGAACAGCTGCTCCCTATCCACCCTGTCCATGCCCCTCATAATCTTGTACACCTCGATCAGGTCGCCCCTCAGTCTTCTCTGCTCCAACGAAAACAACCCAAGTCTATCCAACCTCTCTTCATAACGTAAATGTTTCATCCCAGGCAACATCCTGGTGAATCTCCTCTGCACCCCCTCCAGTGCAATCACATCCTTCCTATAATGTGGTGACCAGAACTGCACACAGTACTCCAGCTGTGGCCTCACCAAGGTTCGATACAACTCCAACATGACCTCCCTAATTTTGTAATCTATGCCTCGATTGATAAAGGCAAGTGTCCCATATGCCTTTTGTTCCAGTTACCTGCTTACTCATAAATCTGTCAATCACACCTCCTCCAGACTCACCTTGTGTTTCCTTGCTTTGCCGTATTACCCCTCCTTTGGGTCCTCACCGAACAACTCTCTCATCATTTAATCCCTCCCGTCTTCTGCCTGATGCCTTTCGTTGAGGGGCTGTGAGGAGCTGGCACAAAAGAGGGAGTTGAGGACTGGGGCAGATCAGCCATGATTGTATGGACTGGTGGTGCAGGCTCGAGGGGCCGAATGGCCTGCTGCTGCTCCTATTCCTTACGCTCTTTTTCCACCGTCCCCTCCTCCGCTTGCTCAAAACCTCCGGCATCTCCAATGTCCCCAGTCCCAATGGAAGGTTGACCTGGAAGGGTTAATCTGCTCATCCTCTCCAGGGGTGCTACCTGACCCTGCTGGGTGACTCCAGCAGCTCTCCTTTCCATTCGGATCTTAAGGCCAACGCCGTCGTTGGTAGAATCACCGACAGTTCACAACGCAGGAGGAGGCCAATCGGCCCAGAGTGTCTCTGCCGGCTCTCTGAACGGGTCACTAACCCCCCCCACCACCACCCCCTGCCAATCTCCCTGCACATTCTCCCTTTCCGGATAACAACCCGACTCCCTCTTGAATGCCTCGATTGACCCTGTCTCCCCACCTCGCTCCCCACATAAACCCCCCCCCCCCCACCACCCCCCCCCCCCCCACTCTCTCAGGCGGCACAATCCAGATCCTAACCACTCGCTGCGTGAAAAAGTTTCTCCTCGTGTCTCCATTGCTTCTTTGGTCTAGCACCTGGGATGGGGCTGAGCAGCTGAGTCCAGCTGGGATTGGTGGAAGGGGCTGTGAAGCTGTCCGACTGCCGAACCACAAGAAAAGGCTCGTTCGTCCTTTCGGGAATTGGAACCTGGCGTCTTTACCCAGCCTGGGCCCATATGTGACTCCGGTCCCACGGCAACGGGGGAGGCGATGGTGCAGTGGTGTAGGCGCTGGACTGGTAATCCACGAGACCCAGGGTAATAATCTGGTGAACCTGAGTTCAAATCCCAATGTGGTGGAATTTGAATTCAAAAATTGCAAATTGTTTTAAAGTTGTTCAAAATGAAGGTTGACCAGGTGAGGCCTAAGCCTGTTGGAGTTGAACTGGGTCACTGAATATATTCAAGGCTAAATTATTCTCTATTTTGGGTGTGCACTTGTGATGACGTGGTATACAAGGCTATTGGCCCTGTGCTGGAAAATGGGATTAGGATAATTAGGAACTTGTTTGACCGGTGCAGCTCGATGGGCCGAAGGGCCTCTTTCTGTGCTGTAGACTCTGTGACTTGATGACTATGCAGTTTGGGGGATTGTGTAACATTCCTGCTGGTTTGAATCTCACGTTGATTATTCACCAGGCCCCTAGAACACTGCTGCTCCCTTTATTCAGTCTTGTCAAACTAGGTCTGGTCACGCCAGCCTGCGTCATGCCAGTCCACGTCACGCCAGCCCGCGTCACATCAGCCCACGTCACGCCAGCCCACGTCACGCCAGCCCACGTCACGCCAGCCCACGTCACGCCAGCCCACGTCACGCCAGCCCACGTCACGCCAGCCCACGTCACGCCAGTCTATGTCACGCCAGTCTATGTCACGCCAGCCCACGTCACGCCAGCCCACGTCACGCCAGCCCACGTCACGCCAGCCCACGTCACGCCAGTCCGTGTCACACCAGCCTGTCACGCCAGTCGTGTCACGCCAGCCCGTGTCACGCCAGCCCGTGTCACGCCAGCCCGTGTCACGCCAGTCTGTGTCATGCCAGTCCGTGTCATGCCAGTCCGTGTCACGCCAGTCCGTGTCACGCCAGTCCGTGTCACGCCAGCCCGTGTCACGCCAACCCGTGTCACGCCAGCCCGTGTCATGCCAGTCCATGTCATGCCAGTCCGTGTCACGCCAGTCCGTGTCACGCCAGCCCGTGTCACGCCAACCCGTGTCACGCCAACCCGTGTCACGCCAGCCTGTGTCACGCCAGTCCGTGTCACGCCAGCCCGTGTCACACCAGCCCATGTCATGCCAGTCCGTGTCACGCCAGCCTGTGTCAGGCCAGTCCGTGTCACGCCAGCCCGTGTCACGCCAACCCGTGTCACGCCAGCCCGTGTCACACCAGCCCATGTCATGCGAGGCCAACTCTCCCCTTGTGCTGCCAACTTACCCGACATCTTCAGCAGCTGGATTGGGCTGTGGTTCTCTGGTGAGGAACCCCACATCTTCCTGCAAGATCAGAGAGGGTGGTCAGTGAGTGGAATGGGTGAAGGCACAAAGGGGGTGGGCAGTGGAACGCCAGCGGGTGGGAGGCGGAGCTTTGTGGTGGGCAGTGGGGGAGAGGTTTGGGAAACAGGGCGAATGTTTAGCTGGGACACGGAAAGATAGGAGGCCGGAAGGGCTAGATCCTAGAGGCAAAGCATCTCGGGGATCGATTGGGATGGGCTGTCGAGTCAAGCAGACAGACAGCAAAGATGGGCCGAGTGGCCTTACTCCTGAATGACCCGTGAAGGGGGGATTGGGGGAAGGGAAGGGAGGGGAGCCAATGGAATCGGGGCTGGAGGATGGGGCTGGTCAATTGCCCCTCTTCCGCTCCTGTGACTGCCCGGGTTGTTGCCGGCCAGGGTTCCACCACATGGTAACCATGGAACACTCCTCAACACTCGGCCGAGACGGTGTTGTGGTAGTAACATCGGTGGACGAGTGATCCGTAGACCCAGGCTAATGCTCTGGGGTAATGGGTTCAAATCCAACCACAGCCTCTGGTGGAATTTCAATTCAGTCAACAACAAATAAATGTGGAGCATAAAGCCAGTTTCAGTCATGGTGACCATGAAATTATCATCGACGGTTGTAAAAAACCCCATCTGGTTCTCCAATGCCCCCTTCAGGGAAGGAAATCTGCCCTCCTTACCCGGTCTGGCCTACACGTGACTCCCAGACCCACAGCGACGGGGTTGACTCCCAACCATCCTCTGAAAAGCTTGCTCCTGCCCCACAGAACTCATCTCTCGTTATCTTGACTCCCTTCTCTCTCCCCTTGTCCAGTCCCTTCGCATCTACATCCGTGATTCCTCTGACACCTTACGTCACATCAACAATTTCCAGTTCCCTGGCCCCAACCGCTTCCTCTTCACCATGGACGTCCAATCCCTCTACATCTCCATCCCCCACCAGGATGGTCTGAGGGCCCTTAGCTTCTTCCTCGAACAGAGGCCCGAACAATCCCCATCCACCATTACTCTCCTCCGTCTGGCTGAACTTGTTCTCACGTTGAACAATTTCTCCTTCAACTCCTCTCACTTTCTCCAAATAAAAGGTGTGGCTATGGGTACCCGCATGGGCCCCAGCTATGCCTGTCTCTTTATGGGGTATGTGGAACATTCCTTGTTCCAGTCCTACTCCGGCCCCCTTCCACAGCTCTTTCTCCGGTACATCGATGATTACTTCGGTGCCGCTTCATGCGGACTTGGAAAAATTGATTAATTTTATTTCCAATCTCCACCCCTCCTTCATTTTCACGCAGTCCATCTCTGACACTTCCCTTCCCTTCCTTGACCTCTCTGTCTCAATCTCTGGTGATAGACTGTCCACCAATATCCATTACAAACCCACCGACTCCCACAGCTACCTCGACTACAGCTCCTCACACCCCGCTTCCTGTAAGGACTCCATCCCATTCTCTCAGTTCCTTCGCCTTCGTCTCATCTGTTCCAATGATGCTACCTTCAAAAACGGTTCCTCTGACATGTCCTCCTTCTTCCTTAACCGAGGTTTTCCACCGACGGTCGTTGACAGGGCCCTCAACCATGTCCGGCCCATCTCCCGCGCATCCGCCCTCACGCCTTCTCCTCCCTCCCAGAAACATGATAGGGTCCCCCTTGTCCTCACTTATCACCCCACCAGCCTCCGCATTCAAAGGATCATCCTCCGCCATTTCCGCCAACTCCAGCATGATACCACCACCAAACACATCTTCCCTTCACCCCCCCTATCGGCATTCCGTAGGGATCGCTCCCTCCGGGACACCCTGGTCCACTCCTCCATCACCCCCTACTCCTCAACCCCCTCCTATGGCACCACCCCATGCCCACGCAAAAGATGTAACACCTGCCCCTTCACTTCCTCTCTCCTCACCGTCCAAGGGCCCAAACACTCCTTTCAAGTGAAGCAGCATTTCACTTGCATTTCCCCCAACTTAGTCTACTGCATTCGTTGCTCCCAATGTGGTCTCCTCTACATTGGAGAGACCAAACGTAAACTGGGCGACCGCTTTGCAGAACACCTGCGGTCTGTCCGCAAGAATGACCCAAACCTCCCTGTCGCTTGCCATTTTAACACTCCACCCTGCTCTCTTGCCCACATGTCTGTCCTTGGCTTACTGCATTGTTCCAGTGAAGCCCAACGCAAACTGGAGGAACAGCACCTCATCTTCCGACTAGGCACTTTACAGCCTTCCGGACTGAATATTGAATTCAACAACTTTAGGTCATGAGCTCCCTCCCCCATCCCCACCCCCTTTCTGTTTCCCCCTTCCTTTTTTTTCCAATAAATTATATAGATTTTTCTTTTCCCACCTATTTCCATTATTTTTAAATATTTTAAAATCTTTTATGCTCCCCCCACGCCCACTAGAGCTGTACCTTGAGTGCCCTACCATCCATTCTTAATTAGCACATTCGTTTAGATAATATCACCAACTTTAACTTTAACACCTATGTGTTCTTTTGTTCTATTGTTGTTGACATCTTTTGATGATCTGCTTCTATCACTGCTTGTTTGTCCACACAACCACACCCCCCCTCCCACCTCTCTCTCCGCACCCCCCCCCCGCCCCACACACACACCTTAAACCAGCTTATATTTCAACTCTTTCTTGGACTCGAACTCAAGTTCTGTCGAAGGGTCATGAGGACTCGAAACGTCAACTCTTTTCTTCTCCGCCGATGCTGCCAGACCTGCTGAGTTTTTCCAGGTAATTCTGTTTTTGTTTTGGATTTCCAGCATCCGAAGTTTTTTTGTTTTTATCCTCTGAAAAGGCCCAGCGAGCCCCCTACGGTCAAGGGTAATTAGGGATGGGTGACAAATGCTGGCGTTGCCAGTGACGCCCACATCCCACGAAAGAATGAAACAACCACCAATTCTTTCGACCTTTGACCTTAGGCCTGTGCAGGCCAAGAAGACGGACGAGCGGCCTCTTCCCCAGAAACCCCCAGCCCCACCCAGGTAACACCAGGCCCCTCCTCAACTCTAATCCTTTCTGATACACCCCGCGGGAGCTCTAATAAGGACACCTGACCATGAAATGGGCAGCTCTAAAAATGAACCCAGCAGAAGGCCCGGGTTGGAGCCTGAGGTTCTCCAGGTCGCAAGAGTCGACGGTCCGGGGTTCGGGAAAGGCGCTGGACTGCAGACGTACTCGTTGATTTTATCCGGGAAGCCCCAAGAGCGTCGAGGGTCGATGTCTCCGTGTCCGATGTGGCTAAAGCTGCTCCGCAGTGGGGGACTGATGTGGGGGCCGGTGCGGTTCAGACAGGTGGCCACACAGCCTGGGGGGAACAGGCCCACCTGCAGCGTCCGCTTGTTCTGTCCTCGCCAGAAAACCAGTTCAGGCCTGGAGGTGGGGGGGGGCGGGGGGGGGGGGGGACAGAGAACAAAAGCTGAAACCGGGAGTCATCTCTCCGGGCACACAACAGGATCGAGACAAGACATAGCGGCAGAAGTACAAAAGTGAATCTTGTAGCAAACCAGCCAGAAACTTTAGGATAACACTGACAGATATACCCCACACCCCTCTCTGTAACACTCTGATATACCCCACACCCCTCACTGTAACACTCTGATATACCCCACACCCCTCACTGTAACACTCTGATATACCCCACACCCCTCACTGTAACACTCTGATATACCCCACACCCCTCACTGTAACACTCTCTGATATACCCCACACCCCTCACTGTAACACTCTCTGATATACCCCACACCCCTCACTGTAACACTCTCTGATATACCCCACACCCCTCACTGTAACACTCTCTGATATACCCCACACCCCTCACTGTAACACTCTCTGATATACCCCACACCCCTCACTGTAACACTCTGATATACCCCACACCCCTCACTGTAACACTCTGATATACCCCACACCCCTCACTGTAACACACTCTGATATACCCCACACCCCTCACTGTAACACTCTCTGATATACCCCACACCCCTCACTGTAACACTCTGATATACCCCACACCCCTCACTGTAACACTCTCTGATATACCCCACACCCCTCACTGTAACACTCTCTGATATACCCCACACCCCTCACTGTAACACTCTGATATACCCCACACCCCTCACTGTAACACTCTCTGATATACCCCACACCCCACACTGTAACACTCTGATATACCCCACACCGCTCACTGTAACACTCTCTGATATACCCCACACCCCTCACTGTAACACTCTGATATACCCCACACCCCTCACTGTGACACTCTCATATACCCCACACCCCTCACTGTAACACTCTCTGATATACCCCACACCCCTCACTGTAACACTCTCTGATATACCCCACACCCCTCACTGTAACACTCTCTGATATACCCCACACCCCTCACTGTAACACTCTCTGATATACCCCACACCCCTCACTGTAACACTCTGATATACCCCACACCCCTCACTGTAACACTGTGATATACCCCACACCCCTCACTGTAACACTCTGATATACCCCACACCCCTCACTGTAACACTCTGATATACCCCACACCCCTCACTGTAACACTCTGATATACCCCACACCCCTCACTGTAACACTCTGATATACCCCACACCCCTCACTGTAACACTCTGATATACCCCACACCCCTCACTGTAACACTCTGATATACCCCACACCCCTCACTGTAACACTCTGATATACCCCACACCCCTCAATGTAACACGCTCTGATATACCCCACACCCCTCACTGTAACACTCTGATATACCCCACACCCCTCACTGTAACACTCTGATATACCCCACACCCCTCACTGTAACACTCTCTGATATACCCACACCCCTCACTGTAACACTCTGATATACCCCACACCCCTCACTGTAACACTCTGATATACCCCACACCCCTCACTGTAACACTCTGATATACCCCACACCCCTCACTGTAACACTCTCTGATATACCCCACACCCCTCACTGTAACACTCTCTGATATACCCCACACCCCTCACTGTAACACTCTCTGAAATACCCCACACCCCTCACTGTAACACTCTGATATACCCCACACCCCTCAATGTAACACGCTCTGATATACCCCACACCCCTCACTGTAACACTCTGATATACCCCACACCCCTCACTGTAACACTCTGATATACCCCACACCCCTCACTGTAACACTCTCTGATATACCCACACCCCTCACTGTAACACTCTGATATACCCCACACCCCTCACTGTAACACTCTGATATACCCCACACCCCTCACTGTAACACTCTGATATACCCCACACCCCTCACTGTAACACTCTCTGATATACCCCACACCCCTCACTGTAACACTCTCTGATATACCCCACACCCCTCACTGTAACACTCTGATATACCCACACCCCTCACTGTAACACTCTGATATACCCCACACCCCTCACTGTAACACTCTGATATACCCCACACCCCTCACTGTAACACTCTGATATACCCCACACCCCTCACTGTAACACTCTGATATACCCCACACCCCTCACTGTAACACTCTGATATACCCCACACCCCTCACTGTAACACTCTGATATACCCCACACCCCTCACTGTAACACTCTGATATACCCCACACCCCTCACTGTAACACTCTGATATACCCCACACCCCTCACTGTAACACTCTCTGATATACCCCACACTCCTCACTGTAACACTCTGATATACCCCACACCCCTCACTGTAACACTCTCTGATATACCCCACACCCCTCACTGTAACACTCTGATATACCCCACACCCCTCAGTGTATCACTCTGATATACCCCACACCCCGCACTGTAACACTCTCTGATATACCCCACACCCCTCACTGTAACACTCTCTGATATACCCCACACCCCTCACTGTAACACTCTGATATACCCCACACCCCTCAGTGTATCACTCTGATATACCCCACACCCCTCACTGTAACACTCTGATATACCCCACACCCCTCACTGTATCACTCTGATATACCGCACACCCCTCACTGTATCACTCTGATATACCCCACACCCCTCACTGTAACACTCTCTGATATACCCCACACCCCTCACTGTAACACTCTGATATACCCCACACCCCTCACTGTAACACTCTGATATACCCCACACCCCTCACTGTAACACTCTGATATACCCCACACCCCTCACTGTAACATTCTGATATACCCCACACCCCTCACTGTATCACTCTGATATACCGCACACCCCTCACTGTATCACTCTGATATACCCCACACCCCTCACTGTAACACTCTCTGATATACCCCACACCCCTCACTGTAACACTCTGATATACCCCACACCCCTCACTGTAACACTCTGATATACCCCACACCCCTCACTGTAACACTCTCTGATATACCCCACACCCCTCACTGTAACACTCTCTGATATACCCCACACCCCTCACTGTAACACTCTGATATACCCCACACTCCTCACTGTAACACTCTCTGATATACCCCACACCCCTCACTGTAACATTCTCTGATATACCCCACACCCCTCACTGTAACACTCTGATATACCCCACACCCCTCACTGTAACATTCTGATATACTCCACACCCCTCACTGTAACACTCTGATATACCCCACACCCCTCACTGTAACACTCTGATATACCCCACACCCCTCACTGTAACACTCTCTGATATACCCCACACCCCTCACTGTAACACTCTCTGATATACCCCACACCCCTCACTGTAACACTCTGATATACCCCACACTCCTCACTGTAACACTCTCTGATATACCCCACACCCCTCACTGTAACATTCTCTGATATACCCCACACCCCTCACTGTAACACTCTGATATACCCCACACCCCTCACTGTAACATTCTGATATACTCCACACCCCTCACTGTAACACTCTGATATGCCCCACACCCCTCACTGTAACACTCTGATATACCCCACACCCCTCACTGTAACACTCTCTGATATACCCCACACCCCTCACTGTAACACTCTGATATACCCCACACCCCTCACTGTAACACACTGATATACCCCACACCCCTCACTGTAACACACTGATATACCCCACACCCCTCACTGTAACACATTGATATACCCCACACCCCTCACTGTAACACTGATATACCCCACATCCCTCACTGTAACACACTGATATACCCCACACCCCTCACTGTAACACACTGATATACCCCACACCCCTCACTGTAACACTGATATACCCCACACCCCTCACTGTAACAACACTGATATACCCCACACACCTCACTGTAACACTCTGATATACCCCACACTCCTCTCTGTAACACTCTGATATACCCCACACCCCTCACTGTAACACTCTGATATACCCCACACCCCTCACTGTAACACACTGATATACCCCACACCCCTCACTGTAACACTGATATACCCCACACCCCTCACTGTAACACACTGATATACCCCACACCCCTCACTGTAACACACTGATATACCCCACACCCCTCACTGTAACACACTGATATACCCCACACCCCTCACTGTAACACTGATATACCCCACACACCTCACTGTAACACACTGATATACCCCACACCCCTCACTGTAACACACTGATATACCCCACACCCCTCACTGTAACACTGATATACCCCACACCCCTCACTGTAAAACACTGATATACCCCACACCCCTCACTGTAACACACTGATATACCCCACACCCCTCACTGTAACACTGATATACCCCACACCCCTCACTGTAACACACTGATATACCCCACACCCCTCACTGTAACACCCTCTGATATACCCCACAGCCCTCACTGTAACACTCTGATATACCCCACACCCCTCACTGTAACACTCTGATATACCCCACACCCCTCACTGTAACACTCTGATATACCCCACACCCCTCACTGTAACACTCTGATAACCCCACACCCCTCACTGTAACACTCTGATATACCCCACACCCCTCACTGTAACACTCTGATATACCCCACACCCCTCACTGTAACACTCTCTGATATACCCCACACCCCTCACTGTAACACTCTCCCATATACCCCACACTCCTCATTGTAATACTCTGATATACCCCACACCCCTCACTGTAACACTCTGATATACCCCACACCCCTCACTGTAACACTCTGATATACCCCACACGCCTCACTGCAACACTCTGATATACCCCATACCCCTCACTGTAACACTCTGATATACCCCACACCCCTCACTGTAACACTCTGATATACCCCACACCCCTCACAGTAACACTCTGATATACCCCACACCCCTCACTGTAACACTTTCTGATAAACCCCACACCCCTCACTATAACACTCTCTGATATACCCCACACCCCTCACTGTAATACTCTCTGATATACCCCACACCCCTCACTGTAATACTCTCTGATATACCCCACACCCCTCACTGCAAAACTCTCTGATATACCCCACACCCCTCACTGTAACACTCTCTGATATACCCCACACCCCTCACTGTAACACTCTCTGATATACCCCACACCCCTCACTGTAACACTCTGATATACCCCACACCCCTTACTGTAACACTCTGATATACCCCACTCCCCTCACTGTAACACTCTGATATACCCCACACCCCTCACTGTAACACTCTGATATACCCCACACCCCTCACTGCAACACTCTGATATACCCCACACCCCTCTCTGTAACACTCTGATATACCCCACACCCCTCACTGTAGCACTCTGATATACCTCACATCCGTCACTGTAACACTCTTTGATATACCCCACACCCCTCACTGTAACACTCTCTGATAAACCCCATACCCCTCACTGTAACACTCTCTGATATACCCCACACCCCTCACTGTAATACTCTCTGATGTACCCCACAGCCCACACTGTAATACCCTCTGATATACGCCACAACCCTCACTGTAACACTCTGATATACCCCACACCCCTCTCTGTAACACACTCTGATATACCCCACATCCCTCACTGTAACACTCTCTGATATACCCCACACCCCTCACTGTAACACTCTCTGATATACCCCACACCCCTCACTGTAACACTCTGATATACCCCACACCCCTTACTGTAACACTCTGATATACCCCACTCCCCTCACTGTAACACTCTGATATACCCCACACCCCTCACTGTAACACTCTGATATACCCCACACCCCTCACTGCAACACTCTGATATACCCCACACCCCTCTCTGTAACACTCTGATATACCCCACACCCCTCACTGTAGCACTCTGATATACCTCACATCCGTCACTGTAACACTCTTTGATATACCCCACACCCCTCACTGTAACACTCTCTGATAAACCCCATACCCCTCACTGTAACACTCTCTGATATACCCCACACCCCTCACTGTAATACTCTCTGATGTACCCCACAGCCCACACTGTAATACCCTCTGATATACGCCACAACCCTCACTGTAACACTCTGATATACCCCACACCCCTCTCTGTAACACACTCTGATATACCCCACACCCCTCACTGTAACACTCTCTGATATACCCCACACCCCTCACTGTAACACTCTGATATACCCCACACCCCTCACTGTAACACTCTCTGATATACCCCACACCCCTCACTGTAAAACTCTCTGATATACCCCACACCCCTCACTGTAACACTCTGATATACCCCACACCCCTCACTGTAACACTCTCTGATATACCCCACACCCCTCACTGTAACACTCTCTGATATACCCCGCACCCCTCACTGTAACACTCTGATATACCCCACACCCCTCACTGTAACACTCTGATATACCCCACACCCCTCACTGTAACACTCTGATATACCCCACAGCCCTCACTGTAACACTCTGATACACCCCACACCCCTCACTGTAACACCCTCTGATATACCCCACACCCCTCACTATAACACTCTCTGATATACCCCACACCTCTCACTGTAACACTTTCTGATAAACCCCACACCCCTCACTGTAACACTCTCTGATATACCCCACACCCCTCACTGTAATACTCTCTGATATACCCCACACCCCTCACTGTAACACTTTCTGTTAAACCCCACACCCCTCACTGTAATACTCCCTGATATACCCCACACCCCTTACTGTAACACTCTCTGATATACTCCACACACCTCACAGTAACATTCTCTGATATACCCCACACCCCTCACTGTAACACTTTGATATACCCCACACCCCTCACTGTAACACTCTCTGATATACCCCACACCCCTCACTGTAACACTCTCTGATATACCCCGCACCCCTCACTGTAACACTCTGATATACCCCACACCCCTCACTGTAACACTCTGATATACCCCACACCCCTCACTGTAACACTCTGATATACCCCACAGCCCTCACTGTAACACTCTGATACACCCCACACCCCTCACTATAACCCACTCTGATATACCCCACACCTCTCACTGTAGCACTTTCTGATAAACCCCACACCCCTCACTGTAACACTCTCTGATATACCCCACACCCCTCACTGTAATACTCTCTGATATACCCCACACCCCTCACTGTAACACTTTCTGTTAAAACCCACACCCCTCACTGTAATACTCCCTGATATACCCCACACCCCTCACTGTAACACTCTGATATATCCCACACCCCTCACTGTAACACTCTTTGATATACTCCACACACCTCACTGTAACATTGTCTGATATACCCCACACCCCTCACTGTAACAGTCTCTGATATACCCCACACCCCTCGCTGTAACACTCTGATATATCCCACACCCCTCACTGTAACACTCTCTGATATACCCCACACCCCTCACTGTAACATTGTCTGATATACCCCACACCCCTCACTGTAACAGTCTCTGATATACCCCACACCCCTCGCTGTAACACTCTGATATATCCCACACCCCTCACTGTAACACTCTCTGATATATCCCACACCCCTCACTGTAACACTCCCTGATATACTCCACACACCTCACAGTAACATTCTCTGATATACCCCACACCCCTCAATGTAACATTGTCTGATATACCCCACACCCCTCACTGTAACACTCTCTGATATACCCCACACCCCTCAATGTAACATTGTCTGATATACCCCACACCCCTCACTGTAACACTCTCTGATATACCCCACACCCCTCACTGTAACACCCTGATATACCCCACACCCCTCACTGTAACACTCTCTGATATACCCCTCACCCCTCACTGTAACACTCTGATATACCCCACACGCCTCACTGTAACACTCTGATATACCCCACACCCCTGACTGTAACACTCTCTGATATACCCCACACCCCTCACTGTAACACTCTCTGAAATACCCCACACCCCTCAATGTAACACTCTCTGATATGCCCGTGTATACTCACACACACCCTCTCCCTGCCCCTGTATATTCACACGCACCCTCTCCCAGCCCCTGTATATTCACACACACTCTCTCCCATCCCCTGTATATTCACACACACCCTCTCCCAGCCCCTGTATACTCACACACAGCCTCTCCCAGCCCCTGTATATTCACACACACCCTCTCCCAGCCCCTGTATTCTCACACACACCCTCTCCCAGCCCCTGTATTCTCACACACACCGTCTCCCAGCCCCTGTATATTCACACACACCCTCTCCCAGCCCCTGTATTCTCACACACACCCTCTCCCAGCCCCTGTATATTCACACACACCCTCTCCCAGCCCCTGTATACTCACACACACCCTCTCCCAGCCCCTGTATATTCACACACACCCTCTCCCAGCCCCTGTATTCTCACACACACCCCTCTCCCAGCCCCTGTATATTCACACACACCCTCTCCCAGCCCCTGTATATTCACACACACCCTCTCCCAGCCCCTGTATACTCACACACACCCTCTCCCAGCACCTGTATTCTCACACACACCCTCTCCCATCCCCTGTATACTCTCACACACCCTCTCCCAGCCCCTGTATATTCACACACACCCTCTCCCAGCTCCTGTATACTCACACACACCCTCTCCCAGCCCCTGTATATTCACACACAGCCTCTCCCAGCCCCTGTATACTCACACACACCCTCTCCCAGCCCCTGTATATTCACACACAGCCTCTCCCAGCCCCTGTATACTCACACACACCCTCTCCCAGCCCCTGTATATTCACACACAGCCTCTCCCAGCCCCTGTATACTCACACACAGCCTCTCCCAGCCCCTGTATACTCACACACACCCTCTCCCAGCCCCTGTATACTCACACGCACCCTCTCCCAACCCCTGTATATTCACACGCACCCTCTCCCAACCCCTGTATTCTCACACACACCCTCTCCCAGCCCCTGTATACTCACACACACCCTCTCCCAGCTCCTGTATACTCACACACACCCTCTCCCAGCCCCTGTATATTCACACGCACCCTCTCCCAACCCCTGTATTCTCACACACACCCTCTCCCAGCCCCTGTATACTCACACACACCCTCTCCCAGCTCCTGTATACTCACACACACCCTCTCCCAGCCCCTGTATACTCACACACACCCTCTCCCAGCTCCTGTATACTCACACACACCCTCTCCCAGCTCCTGTATATTCACACACACCCTCTCCCAACCCCTGTATTCTCACACACACCCTCTCCCAACCCCTGTATATTCACACACACCCTCTCCCAACCCCTGTATATTCACACACACCCTCTCCCAGCCCCTGTATATTCACACACACCCTCTCCCAGCCCCTGTATACTCACACACACCCTCTCCCAGCTCCTGTATATTCACACACACCCTCTCCCAGCTCCTGTATACTCACACACACCCTCTCCCAGCCCCTGTATATTCACACACACCCTCTCCCAGCCCCTGTATACTCACACACACCCTCTCCCAGCTCCTGTATATTCACACACACCCTCTCCCAGCTCCTGTATACTCACACACACCCTCTCCCAGCCCCTGTATACTCACCGTCCGTCAATAACTGAGATGTGATCGTTAATCTGCATCTTCATCTTCCCTGCCTCACTGAAATCCTGAACAGCCCTCACTTCCACAGGGCGGGCCTGACACAGGGAACAAGCACAGCTTTAATATCTCGTTCCACATCGGTCTGCTCTATAACCCACACCCTTCGCTCACTCTCTATAACCCGTACCCCTCACCCACTCTGTATAACCTGCACCCCCTCACTCACTCTCGATAACCCTCACCCCTCTCCCTAATCTGCACTCATCCACTTGCCTGGATGAGTGCAGCTCCCACAACACTCAAGAAACTCGACACCATCCAGGACAAAGCAGCCCCGCTTGATTGGCACCCCATCCACAAACATTCACTCCCTCCACCACTGACACACAGTAGCAGCAGTGTGTGTACCATCTACAAGATGCACTGCAGCAACTCACCAAGGCTCCTTAGACAGCACCTTCCAAACCCATGACCACTACCATCTAGAAGGACAAGGGCAGCAGACACATGGGGAACACCATCACCTGGAAGTTCCCCTCCAAGCCACTCACCTTCCCGACTTGGAAATATATCGGCCGTTCCTTCACTGTCGCTGGGTCAAAATCCTGGAACTCCCTCCCAAACAGCGCGGTGGGTGTACCTACACCACAGGGACTGCAGCGGCTCAAGAAGGCGGCTCACCACCACCTTCTCAAGGGGGCAACTAAGGGTGGGCAATAAATGCTGGGCTCAGCCAGCCACACCCACTTCCCATGACAAAAAAGGCGGGGCTTCCTGCAGTGGGGGGAAGGGGGCAACAAAGTGAGCATGGAAAGCAGGCAATAGAATGATGGAATGGTACCTCTTTCATTAGTGGGTGGAGAGCGCTGAATCTCGGGCGATCTTCAGGAGCCGCAGACCAACACTGCAGCGCCAGGCTGTAAATATTCCCGGGACAGTCCACGGGTTTCTCCAGTCTCTTCTTTTCCCGATCGATCATCATTAAAATCTGGAGGGAGAGCGAGAGAGACACACACACACTTAGTGTCACTGCGCAGACCATCACTGTAGAATTGGATAGGTGGGGGGGGGGTGGGGGAGGGGTGGGGGCGGGGGGGGTAGCCAATAGAGTGTGTGGAGTGTGGGCCGTTCTCCATGGCAACGCCTCCACCAATCAGTGTCTGCTTGCCAACCAATCAGCACTCTCTTTCTCATACAATATCCACTTGTTTCTCTCCACCCCGCCCCCTGACATTTGGTATTCTTTCAGTTGTCCTGATGAGTGCAAGGCAAAAAACTTCTACAAAGCGTCCTTCCTTCAACCTCACACTCAGGCTCGGATTTGGGGTGTGCTGCCTGAGAGTGTGTGGCGCGGGGAGAGTCAACCCAAGGCTTTTCCAAAGAGAATTGATTCATTACCCGCAGAGAGAGAATTTGCAGGTCTGTGGGGAGAAGTCGGGGCGAGAGAGAGAGAGAGAGAGAGAGAGAGGGAGCCAGCAGGGACATGACAGGTTGAATGGCCTCCTGCACGGCACCCCCTTCTGCGATCTTGCGACACCTGCTGGACAGGTCAGCTACTGCAACAAGTGGTTTGCGCACTCGTGAGGCAGAAAGAACTTACATTGCTATAGCGCCTCCCAGGACATCCCAAAGTGCTTTACAGCCGATGAAGGGCGTTTTGCGGCGCAATCACTGCTGTGACGTCGGGACCACGGCAGCCAATTTGCGCACAGCAAGCTCCCACAAACAGCAGTGAGATAAGCGCCCAACTGGCCCCGAGGGCAGAGTTCCCAAGCTTTTCCAATCGTGGCATTTGGGGTCTTTCATATCCGCCGGAAAGCGCCTGCATTTGTCGTCTCCTCCTGAGGCGGGCACCCCCGACAGTGCTGCACTCCCTCAGTGCTGCCTCAGTCTCCTTCATGGGCTCACGTCTCTGGGGTGGGGCTCGAACCCCTGACCTTCTGATTCGGTGGGAGAGGTCGGGTGGGGGGGGTGGTGGGGTGTGGTGAGTGCTAGGCACTGAGCCGCAGCTAACATTTAACGCGACAGGGGAACTGCTGTGGGGAATCCAGCAACGCTATTTGCCCCACCTCTTCAGATCAGAGGAACCCAAAGTACAACAGGAGGCCATTCGGCCCACTTATGCTTATGCTGGCTCTTTGAGAGCCCATTCATGTTTAATCCCATGCCCCCCCCCGCCCCAGATTTTTGTTCTTAAATACCTCTCTGACTCTCTTTTTAAAATAATTTATATAATCAGCCTCCAGCTCCTCTGCTCAGGGAGAGCGTTCCAGATCTTGGCAACCCCCTCTGAGGGGTAGAATGCTCTCCTCATCCCCCTTTCAACTCGTTTTTTTTAAATTATTCACAAGATGTGGGGGTCGCTAACAAGGCCAACTTTGTTGCCCGTCCCTAATTGCCCCTTGAAGTAAGTGGGCACCATCGGCCATTTCAGGGGGCAGTTAAGAGCCAACCACATTGCTGTGTGGGTCTGGAGTCACATGTAGGCCAGACCGGGTAAGGATGGGCAGATTTCCTTCCCCTAAAGGGGGCATTAGTGAACCAGATGGGGTTTTTACAACAATTGATGATAGTTTCATGGTCCCCATGACTGAAACTGGCTTTCAATACTAATTTATTAATTGAATTTTAACTCCACCAGTCACCTGTGGTGGGATTTGAACCCGTGTCTCTGGAGCATTAGCCTGGGCCTCTGGGTTACCAGCCCAGGGACATCACCCCTACACCACCATCTCTCCTGTGAGATATCAAATCTCCAGCCTCTGGCTGTTCGCCACTTGCCAGAGGACATAACTTCTCCCCCTCCACCCTCTCAGGAACCTCTCATCGTTATGCCAGCTTGTTCATGATGGGCTGAATGGCCTCCCCCCCCTCCGTGCCAGAATGATTCTGTCTCGAAAAGCACCGGCCTCTTTTTCACCTCTCGGCCGTACATCCCCATCCAAGGCTCCTCGCAGTACGAGAACAGCTCCCACAACACGACTCCGAACATCCAGACGTCAGACGCGTGGGAGAAAGTTCCGGATTTCAGGCTTTCCGGAGCACACCTGCAACACAGAAAAACACACACAGGAGAAACAGGCTATCGATGAGTCAGCTCAGTGGCTGGGGAGGAGAGGTCAGAGTCCCTTTGCTGGTTCAGCCCTTTCGTGCTGGTAAACACACACACCAGACAGACAGACACACGTGCACACACACACACACACACACACACACACACACACACACACACACACACACCAGACAGACAGACAGATAGACAGACACACACACACACACACACACACACGCACACACACACACACGCACACACACACGTGCACACACACACGCGCACACACGCACACACACAGACAGACACACACACAGACACAGACACACACACACATAGACACAGACACACACACACATAGACACAGACACACACACACAGACATACACACACGCACACACACAGACATACACACACATGCACACACACACGCACACACAGACACAGACACACACACACACACACACACAGACATACACACACGCACACACAGACATACACACACGCTCATGCACATATGCACACACACACACATGCACACAGACATGCACACGCATATGCACACACACACACACACACACACACACACATACACACATGCGCAAACACACACCCTCTCTCTCTCTCTCTCTCTCTCCCACTGGACTTGTAAACCAGGCTAATGGTCAAGTCGTTTGGCATCAAAGGATGAAGAGGTGCACAGTTGGTGGGGAGCGTTTTCCCCCTTTGCCTTGCACAGGGACGATGTACACACACTGCCTGTTGTGTAACAAACGTGTAGAGCTGTATAATCCCTTTTTGTACAGGCACTCACACCCAGTGACTGTACAGCCCCATATTGTACAGCATTTACACGTGTGATTATGCAGCAATTAGACTGAATCACTAGGGTAAATGCACAAGGATCGTAGTCTGCACACAGTCACACAGGATTGGATTACAGAGCACGTATACCCACACCTGTACACATTGTGGCTTTACCCTTTCTACTCTACACAAGGACCTGGGCGTATAGGACAGGTTGAGAGAGTGGTTAACAAAGCATACAGTATCTTGGCCTTTATTAATAGGGGCGTAGGGGACAAGAGCAGGGAGGTTATGATGAACTTGGTTAAGACACTAGTTCGGCCTCAGCTGGGAGTATTGTGTCCAGGTCTGGACACTGCGCTTTAGGAAGGATGTGAAGCCATTAGAGAGGATGCAGAAAAGATTCAGGGGTATGGTCCCAGGGATGAGGAACTTCAGTGACGTAGACAGGTTGGAGAAGCTGTGACTGTTCTCCGTGGAGAAGAGAAGGCCGAGAGGAGATTTGATCGAGGTGTTCAAAATCATGAGGGGGGTCTGGACGGAGCGGACAGGGAGAAACTGTTCCCGTTGGTGGAAGGATCGAGAACCAGAGGGCACAGGTTTAGGGTGATTGGCAAAAGAGGCAATGGAGACAGGAGGTGAAACTTTTTCACGCAGCGAGCGGTTAGGATCTGGGATGCGCTGCCTGAGAGTGGGGGGGAGGCAGGTTCACTCGAGGCTTTCGAGAGGGAGTTGGATCATTAACTGAAGACGAAGATTGTGCAGGGTTACGGGGGAGAAGGCGGGGAAGTAGCACTAGGTAAGTTGCTCGTTCGGAGACCCAGTACAGACATGATGGGCTGAATGGCCTCCTTTTGTGCTGTAACAATTCCCTGATTCTGTGAGATAGTCTTTCACACATTCACACACACAAACACTCTCACTGAGCTAGTAATCCAGGGGCCCAGGGTAAGGCTTTGGGGACACGGGTTCAAATCCCACCACAGCGGCTGGTGGAATTTAAATTCAATTAATAAAATCTGGAATATAAAGCTAGTCTCAGTAACAGTGACCATGAAACGATCGATTGTTGTAAAAACCCATCTGGTTCACTAATGCCTCCTTTAGGGGAAGAAATCTGCTGTCCTTACCCGGTCTGGCCTACATGTGACTCCAGACCCACCCAGCAACGTGGTTGACTCTTAAATGCCCCTCTGAAATGGTCCAGCGAGCCCCACTCAGTTCTAGGGCAATTAGGGATGGGCAGCAAATGACAGTGGTGCCCACATCCCATGAAAGAATGAGAAAACATAGCTGGACACGCACACACATATATGTGTACGTGCAGACAAACACACGCATGCACACAGGCGCACACACATATAGACATGTGCGCACACACATGAACACACACACATGTACATGTGCACACACATGATCACATACACGTACATGTGCACACACATGAACACACACATACATGTGCACACACATGAACACACACACGTACATGTGCACACACATGAACACACACACATACATGTGCACACACATGAACACACACACACGTACATGTGCACACACATGAACACACACACGTACATGTGCACACACATGAATACACACACGGACATGTGCACACACATGAACACACACACGTACATGTGCACACACATGAACACACACACATGTACATGTGCACACACATGAACACACACACGTACATGTGCACACACATGAACACACACACATACGTGCATACACATGAACACACATACACGTACATGCGCACACACATGAACACACACACACGTACATGTGCACACACATGAACACACACACAAGTACATGTGCACACACATGAACACACACACACATACATGTGCACACACATGAACACGCACATACGTACATGTGCACACACATGAACACACACACACGTACATGTGCACACACATGAACACACACAC